>LR746265.1:939891-1339891 GCA_902729315.2 Spirodela intermedia
GCTGGTTGTTGAGTCTAGCCCATGGAATGCAAACGACTTCGGGATTCCATATCCTACTTATTTTCATCCGGCGAAAGATGCTGACGTTTTCCTCTGGCAGGACAGGATGAGGAAACTGAAACGCAAGTGGCTCTTCTCATTTGCTGGGGCACCTCGCCCTGGTAACCCCAAATCAATCAGAGGTCAGATAATAGGTCAATGCAGAAACTCTGAGGTCTGTAAGCTGTTGGAGTGTGATTTTGGTGAAAGTAAATGTCACTCTCCGAGCAGTATAATGCAGATGTTCCAAAGTTCTTTATTTTGCTTGCAGCCTCAAGGTGACTCTTACACACGGAGGTCGGCCTTTGACTCAATGCTGGCCGGGTGCATCCCGGTGTTCTTCCATCCAGGGTCTGCATATACGCAATACACGTGGCATCTTCCAAGAAACTATTCCAGATATTCTGTCTTTATTCCAGAGGAGGACATCCGCGTGGGAAAGATCAGCATTCAGGAAAGGTTAAGCCGAATTTCGCCAGAAGAGGTGAACACAATGAGAGAGGAGGTCATAAACCTTATACCGAGGCTTGTGTATGCAGATCCAAGGTCTCGATTAGAGACACTCAAAGATGCCTTTGATGTGTCTGTCGATGCTATTATTGATAAAGTTACAAAACTGAGGAAGGACATCATTCAGGGCCATAATGTCAGTGACTTTATCGAAGAGAACAGTTGGAAATATGCATTGCTTGATGAAGGACAGCGGACTGTAGGTCCGCATGAATGGGATCCATTCTTTTCAAAGCCAAAAGATGCCAACAAATCGTGATAAACTGTAGAAGAAGACAAAAATTTCTCGGAAAACTGAGCAAAAGAGTCAGATGTGATCGACTTTGCTGTTGATACTGCAGGAAGATTAACGTGTTCCACAAGGACTATAAATGCATTACACAATCAACCCCTTCTAGTTATGGAAGACCTGCTCTTGATGCCACAGTCTTGACATATTCGTCGGCATCTCGAAGCTTGTAAAATTCACATGTGGCCCTTTAAATATGAAAGAGGTAGGCACCAGTATTCTCTCTTCTATATGCTATTTTTTTATGACGGGGACTTCCTCTTCTTTGCTCAATAATTCTTTGTACCTAGTACGCTGGATACATGGACTAGAAATACAGCTTCTTTTTTTTTTTGTTGTGCCGATTTAATGGCATTTTCTTGTTGAGGGGCACTATTTGAATAAATTATGCTGAAGATAATTTTCTTGTTTAGAGGTTGTAATTTTCATATCTGAGCGATGAGCCTCTCACTTGCTTTTCTTCATGTAAATTCGTAATGGGAGGCATAGATTTGAGCCCATGACGATCAATTCGCAACAACATGATGCTTCGTTAGCCAACTTTCCACACCACACACCATGAGCTATCCCCTCTCAAATAATGCATCAGAACCCCTTCGTCTTTCCAGTAGATCACGCCCACTTCCATTCTACTTCACCTGCAGATAGTAGAAAAGTATTCTGTATCTTGCATTGTCTATAATATCTGAATCTCACTTTTGTTTTTAGGGGGGGGGGGGGCGATTTGAGTTCACCGATGTAGCGATAATATAACGGTGAATCAATCTCAAACCCCCATTTATCATAGAACAAATCATCCCCCTCTTGGGTCTATGCAGGGATAGTCGGATGGGACATTATCGATTAGAATGCTCAGATCCTCAAGCCCGGCATTATCTGATGGAGCATTAATCCACGCTTCCCCTTTATTCCTAGCGCATTTATTTTTTGCTGAAGTGTCCTACTACTAATGGGTATCTTCTCTCCTCGCGGAATTTGCCCTTCCCTCTTGCCGGTTTCTCTCTCTTCATCTCCCCAACCCACACAGAACCTTCTATTATTAGACTATAACTCATGTTCTTTTGCTCAGATTGCCCTGACGTCTCAATCCAGTGCTCGAGATGTCCTCGGATAACTCCTCCCCAATCTAAACCACTTCCACCCTCGACCTTGGAGGCAAGTTCGGCCTTGTGGGCCGCCAGATTTTTACCATCCTCGTTTCTTGGTGAACCCTAGGAGAAAAACATGGATCACCCTCCTCCCTCCCTCCGGTGAGGCGGTTCCAGCTAGCAGCTAAGCAGAGTCTTCAAATCCTTTGTTCCGCAACAGATCCCAAAATCTGACTCTTTCTGCGCCGCCGACCTGCCAATAGAATAATAGTGTCGTCCTGCAGCCGCCCGCCGCGTGGCTTCGGCATGTGGCGGCGACAAATGGAAGCCCAGCCACCCGCCAGGCGGCGCATCCATGCAGAAGAGCCTCGTGGAGTCTTTCTTACGTTTGCCGTGAGGTATCCCCGGCCGCCTTTCCCACTCTAGTTGGCCCCAAGAGTTCACCTTCCTCGTTCCCGCCGACCCGGATATAATCCCCTCATTCCCACTTCTTGGGATCCTCTCCCTCTCTCTCTCTATCTATATTTATATTTATCTCTCTCTCTCTCTCTCTCTCTCTCTCTCTGTAAGTCGGTGTTTGTGTGTGGGAAGGGGGGAAATGGAGGAGGAGGGGAGGAAGATGAAGAAGGCGGGGGGGCTGAGGAGGTCGAGGAAGGGGTGTATGAAGGGGAAGGGGGGACCCGAGAACGCGCAGTGCACGTACAGAGGGGTGCGGCAGCGGACGTGGGGAAAGTGGGTGGCGGAGATACGTGAGCCCAATCGCGGCGCGCGTTTGTGGCTCGGTACCTACGGCACCGCCGTGGAGGCGGCACGCGCCTACGACGACGCCGCCCGCAGCCTTTACGGTGACTGCGCCAGGCTTAACCTGCCGGAGGAGCAGCCCCCGCCGGGAGAGCCCTCCGCCTCCCAGCCAGAGGAGGCGACGCCGTCGGGGGACCCCCGCGAGGACTTCACCGACGCCGGGCTCTGGGAGGAGCTCATCGACAACGACGGCTTGGGGTGGGTGGGAAGAATGTGCAATGAGGGGGGCCTCCCGCAGGAGAGCGGCGCCCAATTCATAGATTTCGATGATCTCCAACTTTCCTGGGAGGCTTGAGCACCGGCATATTTACGTGTAAATCATCTCCCTGAATTTTTTTCCTTTTTACTGTCACGCTGGCACTATTCAGTGTTAGACTTTGTTGGATCAGACCCAATTCTAGTTTTGTGAGCGGTTATCCGAGAGTCAAACCCAGTGACAGTCCACCTCCACCTCCCTCAAAGCAGCACCGCCACCTCCTCCTTGCCCTCCCTCCTCTCTCTATGCCTCCCAGCAGAACCAAGGAAGAAGGTGAGAGGAGCAGATTCTCTGACATATTTAATTCTCTTCCTTCGCCTTCGTGCACTAACCACACAGGAGAAAGGAGGAAGAAGGGTCCAAAGATAAGGGCCCAATAGCTGAAAGAGGAAAATGCTTTTTCTCTCTCTTATAGGACTTTGGGAAGCTATGGGAAAAAGGTTGAGAGAGTTATTTTCAAAATTAAGGGTTTTCAAAAGCTCCGTGGAGAAGGGAGTTTACTATTTAAAGTGGAGTTTAGGGCTTGAAGAAAGGAAAAAGAAGTAACCTTTTTCTCTCTTTCTCATTTAATTTTTTTTTTGGGTCAAGAATAGTAACTTAGTTTTCAAGCTATTAGAAGAAAGAGATTCAAGAGAAAAAAAAATTCATTTATGTCTTCATTTTAGTCTCCATTCTAGTTAGTGTGAATGTAATAGTCTCATCTTTGAATTAGAAAATAATTTATCACGTTTTTGTTTTATGTTTTGAGGTGATTAAAACCAATCTACTATTAATTGATATTTATAACATTGTGTTGTTATTGTCTTTGTAAATAATTTTTATTTTAAGGAATATAAAAAGATGATTTCATTACTCTTGTGCCAGTTGTCGATATATGTGGTGTGTTGTGGTCTCTTAGATAATCACACAGATTTGATATCCAAGTATCAATTATTAATTTCTTGGTGCTTGACTTTGTGGGATCATACCCACACATTATTGATATCTAAGAATCAATTATTAGCTTTTTAGTACTTGACTTTATTGAATATGTCAATAGACACGAATTCAATGCTTGGCATTGTGGGATCATACCCAATTCTAGTTTTGTGAGTAGTTATTTATGTTTTGAATTATTTTAGAGTCCCATTTATCACAACATTTGGTAGCAAAGCCAAACTAATATTTTCTAAAGATGTCAATAACAGAATTCAAGGCTATAAGATTTGATAGAAAAAATGATTTTATTCTATGATAAAATAGAGTGAAGGTATTATTTGTACAACAAGAATTGCATGAAACTTCTTATGTTAGAGAAGAATCTAAGAAAATAAGTGATAAAGATTGATATGAATTAGATATGAAAGTACTAACTTTTAATTGCCATAATTGATGAAGTTATACATAGTATTTATGAGATAGAAATTACTATTGATTCTTGTAAAAAAAACTTAAAATATTGACATATCTAAGACTGAACAAGCTATATCTACATAGACAGCTTTATAACTTACGTATGAGTGAACCAACAATTTTTTTAGAATAAATAAATATTCCAAATAAATTGATTTCCCAAGTTCATAGTATAAATATATGAATATTTATGACAACTTGGCAACTATCATTTTAATGGTAAAGATATGTGAAGGATAAAAGAAGTTAAATCAATATTATTATTCAATGATGTTCAACTAAAACCTCTTACATGGGGTGAAAGTCTAATTATTAAAAGTGTAGGTCAATAAAGGGTAAATTCAAAATCTAAAAATGGTAAGAAAATTATTTATAATCAAATTCAAAAGACAATGATGTTTGTTTGCAACAAAGAGGGTAATTGAAAATCAAATTACATTAAGTGGAAAAATTAATAGATGTAATATAAATATCTAGTGATGAAGGCAACTCAAGAGTCCCTAAATATTATAGTAAACAAGATCAAATGGAGCTAATGATGAAATATTATCATGACTAGATTAAGTAGAACGATGATGTTTACCTAGTTGACATGACTCACATATAAATTCATTAAAAGACAATAACAGTAAGATTTTCTTAAAATTTGAAAAATAAGGATGACCTAAACAACAATGCCACAAAAGAGAAGTAGTAGCAAAAGTAACAAAAAATACTCAAATGTTGGAGGAAGGTGTGTCCGAAATGAGTTTGTAAACACCTCAATCATTTTCACATCTCAAATCAATCGTCAATCTGATATGTAGATCTTAGAAGATGGTGAAAAGAAAAAAAATATAATAGTATAAAGTAAGGCATGAGTGATGTCATCAATAAATAAAAGGGTTATAGAAAAATCAGAAACAAAGAGGATGGGTCAACGATAGGGTAGAGGTCACAATAGTGGTGCCATAACTTTTGATCGGACAAGTTCAACCATCAACAATGGTCACTAAGAGTAGGTGGTGATGTGATGAAAGTATAAAGGGTGTACTTATCATATGGGCATAAGCCTCTGAGTCAATAATCCAAAGTGATGAGGAGACAAGTAAGATATGTATAATATTGGTATAAAGACTCTTGATATAGATGTAAGGTTGGCAGAGAAGACATGCTGCTTCTAAGCTTCATATTATGTTAGGGTGAAAGTAATCTAAATATTAGGAGTAGAGGTTGTGAAGTGAATCATGGATAAGATTGATGTAAGAGAATTCAAATAAGTGTTAGAGATAATATCTTGAGCCCACTCAAGCTTGTTAAACTACTTCTGGCACTTATTTGATAGGTAATTGATTATTCAAAAAATGAGATAATAATCATTATAAATTTCAAATTTAGTAAAAAAAATATAATATTTAATTTCACAAAGTATAAACTAAGGGTCAAACCATAGAGAGTCAAAAACTAATAAAAGCTTTTTTTAGTAATTATATATATATATATATATTTTTAACAAGAAGAAAACCGAAAATCAGAGTAACCTTACCTTAGTTGGCGCTTTGGTGGCACTAGCGATGGGCACGTGAGCATACAAGCAATCAATGTACGGTGGTGATGTGTCATCAAGTGGTGCAAGTGGTAATGTGTCAGTGAGTGGCACACATGTGGAGATGTGCCGACGATGGTGCATGGGCAGTGATGCATTTGTAAGTGATGCACTAGTGGTCATGCGTTGGTGAGTGTGGCGTGGACGATGACACATCGGCAAGTGTCGCACAAGCAATGATACGCTAGTGAACAGTGCATGGGCAATGATACACCTACGAGTGGTATATAGGCAGTCACACATCGATGAGCATCACACAATCAATGACGCGTCAATGAGCAAGTCGACGAGTGTGCAGACAGCAAGCATATGAGCAATGATGCACTAGTGGGCGGCAGAATGTTTCATTTGTAACTTTTGTTGTAGAACAAAATTTTGGGCATGGTTTGTAGTGTTGGAAAGCCCTAAATCTTGGCTCTCACACCCAATAATAACTAAGCCAATGAAATCGAATGAATAAGGTGAATCTTCAAGAGAGTGCTCGTTCCTCTCTTGGCACATCATTTTTGGCCCAAGGTAGCAATCTTCTTCTTGTTCTTCCAAATTAGATGATCTGGTCTTGCTTCTTCACTCAACCTGACACTTAGAGAAGAGAGTGAATCTAAGAAATTGTTGTACTAAGGCCGTCAACATAGAGTTTAGGATAGAATCAAGGATCTCCTACAATGAGGGAGGAAGAGAGTATAAATAGGATTCTTGATTTCTCAAAATGAGTAACCCAAGATATGTGACTTGAATTATTCAATTCATGGCTCCCAATTTTGTGGCCCCTTTTTTTCATCCATGAGTCACAACCTTCCATTTTAAAACTTAGAATCCTCCTTAAAAATAAGATTTTGAATGTGGATTGATTGCTTCTCCCCTCCACATTTAATATCTTATTTATCTAGGTCCTAAAATCTAATAAAACTCTAAGAAAAATGTGAGAATAATCCACTTGATTTAAAAGAATCAAGTGGGGTTAGTTCATAAGTCAATAAATATCCAAAATAAGGACTAGATAAATAATATGTATTTAATTTATTTTAATCAGAAATAAAAGATAATTAACATGTTGATAAAAATATAATTAATTAATTAAAGTATAAAAACATATAATTATCACTACATATTTGATATCATCAGTGACTATACTTACCACAATAAGAGCACGGTGAAAAATATTATGGTATTTGCCTTTGAGATGATGACCACTGTCAAGCTTTGAGCTACGACCACCATCAAATATGGTAGGAGTACTAATGCTCACATGAAGTGTTGTAGAAAAAAATAAATGGAAGATTTGACACACGATCACTTAAGAGAATCTAACTATAAATTTGTGAGACAATATTTGAGTGTAGACCACTAAGATATATACTAGAATAGAACTCTTGGAAATACCGCTCAAGAATTCAAAGGTCGGTGGTTGGAGGCTAATAAAGAGATAACTCCTAGATAATCACCTGAAGTCATCCAAAATATGTTTAAAGTAAGAGATTACCTTACTTACAAGTGAGAAAATACTCGAATAATTACATAGTAGAATTAATATTTATTTTGTTGACATACATGATATCTATTGTGAGTCAAAGTTACTTAGTAGGCTTGATATGAGTAAGGGGCTCAACAATAATTTGTTCAATGTTTTGAAGCATCCATGTGACTATATTAGAGTCAATTTTAAACCAAGAAGCATAGGTCAGGTCAACGATGACTAATGGATCATCTATCAAATGATGAAGCAAACTATAGAACATAAGGAAGTGCTCAAAACCTAATGCCCATGATGCATAATTGAGACTGGTAAAGATGTATGTCAACTGAGTTAGTTACGTTGTGATGGAGTTTTGTGGAAGGAGTGTTGATGGCGAAGGCACTTCAACTAGAAGCGGGGCCATATGCTGAGGTCCATGAAGTGGAGAAGATGTATTTTCTTAGTCCATAATGATGACAGAGAATAACATACTAATGCAAGCACAAGAACGTGTAGCAAGAGGTGACATGTAGAAGGAGATGGCATGTAGCAAAAAGACAATATGACAGGAGGTGGTATAGTAAGAGACAATGCTGTGAGATTCTGCAAGAGCAGGAGTAACAGCAATGGCAAACATTGCAACAACAAAGACCACAACAGCAAGGGACTGCGACAGTAGGGTAGGTGCCGACACACTAGTTGCACATGGTGCAGCAATATATTTTGATGGTGCAGATGATGATGGTGCACAACAAATGGTGGCACATGGTAGAATATGGCATGTATAGAGAGAAAGAGAGGAGAGCATGTAGAAGATGTAGCAGTAGTGGCACGATGGCGGCAACTATAGTTGGAAAGAATGCTAGGGCTCTGATATTATGTTGACGAGAAAGTTAAATTGTAAGATTAATGGGCCCAAGTGGGCCATGTAGAGTAAGATATCTGAACAACTACCATTCTCATAGTTGAAGAGTTGATGGATGACTTGCACTAAATATAGATCTTTTTCAGGTTGAATTCATAATTAAGGTATTATCAAATCAAATATGCACAAATAATATTCTCAAGATTACATTAAGATCTCATGAAAGACACTATGAATATGTAGTAATATCCTTCAAGCTCTCTGATGCCTCAACAGCCTTCCATGCCATCAAGAACAAGGTCTTTTTAAAATTCTTTTAGTAGTTTATTTCGTTATTTTTTGATGATATTTTAACTTACATCAAGAGCTCAAAAGAACATGACAATCAATTGTCTTCAACTACTCTAAACTTTATAAGAAAATGAATTTCATATTAATCTCAAAAAATGTGTCTTTGGGCAGCGAAAAACCTCACAACTTGACTATTATATCTTAATCGATAAGATGCCTATAGATCCAAAACAAGTCACAACTATTATGAGATGGCTGTTGCCCTCTTATCTTAATGAGCTTTGTGGTTTCCTTAAACTCACAATCTAATACTAAAGATTTATCAAGGGATATGATAATATAGTATAAGCACTCACTCAATAATTAAATAATGACATTTTCAACTAGAATTTAAAAGCCAATGCTTTTCGTCAACTTAAAAACTATTTTAATGACAATCTTGGTGCTGGCCCTATGAAATTACTCTATTGTTTTTGAGTTTAAAGTAGATGTCTCTACTTGTAAGTTCTAATGTAGTAGAGGAGACCCATTGCCTTCTTTCGTGAGACATTTTCCTCTGCAAACCAACTGAAGTAGACTTATGAGCATGAGTTTATCGTGATTATGTTTTCTACATTGAAGTTGAAGCATTATCTTCTAGGGTAGAAAATTTTCATCTACATCAACTAAAGCTTGAAATATATCCTTGAATAGTGACAAGTGTCGTTGAGTTCAAAAGTCAATCTCAAAAATCATATCCTTTGACTTTGATATCTACTTTAAGCATGGAAAGGAAAAGAAAGCCATATACACCCTATTTGAAGTGCCCAACTAAGTATGATTATAAAACACAGAACTTTACAAGCTTGAAATTCTCGATCTTGATCAAATCTTCTAAGAGAACCAAGTAGATTCTTTGCTCTAAAAGATCAATGAAGAACTTTTCTTTGACCTAGAGAAATGACAACACTATGTAATTCAGTAAAGTCACCTCTTCCACTAGGGGCGGGCGATGATCTCGAAGGCTTCAAAACTCATCCCCAACTTGTTGAGAGAATTTCATGATTTAATTATCAGAGGGCACTCAGGGACTTATACAAACATATATATGACTAGTCCACAATGCTTGATACATCGGCATAAATGGATGAGTGAAAATATGTGGCCACATGTGTTGTCTACCAAGCCAACAAGACCAAAGCTCTCTCTCTAATTGAGCTTTTCCACCCATGGCTGATTACAAAGTAGATCTTGGAAGATTTAACAATGAATTTTATAGATGATTTACCAAATTCAAGTGGGATGGAATTCTATCTTGGTGGTCATAGATTGTCTAGGTAAATATGCCTGCTTCTCAACCCTACATCATCTATTTACAACTCAAGACATCGCAGAGATCTTCATTAGGGAAATTATCCATTTGCAAAGATTTCTAATGTCTATCTTGATTGATTATAACTACATCTTCATGAGTAATTTTGATAAGATTTGTTCAATCTTGAGGGACTAGCACTCTGGTGAATCAACTCGTATTATCCTCAAATGAAGCGACAATCAAAAGTTGTTAATTGAGGGTTAGAGACATATCTCCATTGCTTCATTGGAGATCACCTATGTCAGTGAGCTTCCCGTTCATTTTTCCTTCTGTACTGCTCTTCTGTCCAGCCCATTAGTCCGGTGAGGACGACCCTGAAGTAGGTATTTAATTACAGGAGGTCCTCTCGTTTTCAGCAGCCCGACTACCGGCGCCCATCAGAATGCCGCGGGGCTGAGCCAGCGGTGACTGCTCCGTCGCCTGACCAAACTGATCTCCCCTATTTATGCCCTGAGAATTCGGCGTTCTGAGAGGGAAGTCGTCGTTGAGAAACCAGCACAGTGGAAGGTGTTGGAGTCAAAACTCCAACACAGTGGAAGGTGACTTTTCTAATCAAATTGGATATTAATGCGATTATAAATGATTCGTGATATTAGTGTTTACCCAGGGCAAAACTGTAATATGGCTATGGAGCGTATTACATAAAAGCCTGCCCTTGGGGTTTCAACGCAACAGAACAACACAACTCGTATGGAGACACTCCATTCATAGGAGAGAGGTTCTGATTGCGGGGATCGAACAGAACAAAAGAGGAGAAAGATCGGAAGACTTTCGTCATTTTCCGCATTGATGAAGAATATAGGTACGTCGATTTTCCATCAGAAGGTTCCTCCGGCGGGACGCTAATGGGAAAACCGGCGGCACATCATGTTGTTCCAGTTTCTGGCTCAAGGCCACCCTTCTTATCTCTAGCCTGGATGATTACCGGCGACAACCGGGCCGCTTCGCAGTCACCCTCGTCAGCACTCCTCTGAACGTCCGCAATCTCCGTCGAAGAGTCCCCGCCGGAGTTTGGTGTCCTCCTCAGGGAGCTCCCCTTCTGCAGCGCCAACCACGGGCTGCCGCCCAACGCCGAGAACACCGACTGCCTGCGCCATCACCACATCCTCTGCCTGTGCCGTGCCTCTGAGTCCCTGCGACCCCACTTCGAGCGCCTCCTTCGCGACGCCGGCAACTGGGACGGCGAACCTCCGCTCTGCATCGTCGCCGATGTGTTCTTCGCGAGGACGGTGGAGGTGTCAAGGGAGCTCACCATTTTCCACACCATCTTCTTCACCTGCGGTGCACTGGGACGGCGACTACTTCTCCCTTTGGTTCCACTTGCCGCACCCGGGGACTGACGGGGACGAGTTCCACGTCCCAGGGTTCCCCGACGGCTTCCGGCTGCTGCGTTCTCAGATGTCCGGCAACATGAGACCCGCAGACGGGAAGGACGCGTGCTCCTTCTTCCAATGGCAGATTTCCTTATCTCTAAGGACCTACGCCTGTCTGTGCAACGCGGCAGAGGATCTGGAGACCACGGGGATGAGGTTGCTCCGGGAAATCACCGGCCTCCGCGTGTGGCCTGTGGGGCCGCTCGTCGCCATGGAAAGGACGAGAGAGCCGAGGATAGGAGCTGAGACTTGTGCCGAGTGGCTGGGACTCCGTCCTCTCCATCTCCTTCGGCTCGCAGAACGCGTTGTCTCCGTCGCAGACGACGGCGCTGGAGGAGGAGCTGACGGCGAGCGGCGTGCACTTCATCTGTGTGATCCAGTCGCTATCGGCTTTGATCTGAGCGAGGGCTCCGACATGGAGTGGCTGCGGCGAGCTTCAGGGAGCTGATGAGGGAGAGGAACAAGGGGCTTCTGGTGAGAGGCTGGGCGCTGCAGCTAGAGATCCTCTCTCACCCCTCCACCGTGTCAGAAACTCGCCGGAGAGACGACGGCAGTTAAGACGTCGCCGGCGAGATCACCTCACGAGTCACAGGAAAAACAGCAGGAGGAACAAGGAAAACTTTCTCGCTTTTGAAAAACTCTTACAGCCCTCTTTAAATAAGAAAGAAAGGGGGAAAGGAATAACCGTAAGAAATAACTAGCTGGCCAAAACTGGCCAGTACCGTGCGTTATGCAGGAGATTCCGCATTACCAAATTTCGCATTACCTCACAATGTGCTCTGACGTGTATACGTTAGAGCACTTCTCGCATAACCGCACTATGCCGTTATGCGAACAGGGTGGGGGGGCACGTGCAAGGCTCCCGTTCACAACACACCGGCGCCTTCCTTAGCCACTCCGGGTGGAACTCATCACTGGAGAGCCTCAGCCAGGGTTCCGGTCATTGGGCAGCCACTGGCCACCGAGCAATTCGACAACTCGAAGATGATGGAGGAGGAAATGGGGTGTGCGTGGAACTGGCGAGGGGTTTGGAGGAGGAGGTTGCAGCGGAGGAGGTGGAGAGGGTGTCTGGCTGGTGATTGGGGTCAGAAAGGAGTTGAGATGAGGGGAAGGACGGCGGAGCTGTCGAGGACGACGAAGGCGGCGGTGGCGGAGAAGGGCGCCGTGAGGTGTTCTTCACTCAGGGCGTTCGACGAGTTCATCTACGCCGCTCAGACAGCGCCGCCGGCGGACCAGCTTGCTCGGCAAAGCTCATTTGATTAATATCCCTATCGCCAACCTCCATCCAACGGTTCCGACCGCTCGATTGTCTTTAATTTATAGATATAGATCTGGAAGGAGCGTCAAGGCGAGGGGGACGGGAGATATATCTATATATATAAGTACGGGAGAGAGAGGAAGAGGAAATAGCAGCACCTCTCTCTTCAGCACCTCCACCGTCTCTCTCTCTCTCTCTCTCTCTCTCTCTCGCAGTGCAAATCCCCCGTCTCTTCAGGCCGGTGTGCCATCTTTCTCACCCGTCTCTCCCGCCGCTTTATCGCCCTTCTCTTTCTCCCTCTCTCACCCCTCTTCTCTACTCGCCTCTCTTTCTCTCTCTCCACAACATCTTGCCCGTCTCTGTCCAGTCGGTGCACCATCTCTCTCTCTCTCTCTCTCTCTCTCATCCCTCTTCTGTATCCCCCTCCCCCCCTCTCCCTCTCTCGTTCACTATCTCACTACATCTCCTCCGTCTCTTTCCGGGCGTCGCACCATCTCTCTCTCTCCCTCTCGTTCAAGTATTGCATCTCCCCGTCTATCTCCGACCGGTGCACCATCGTTTTTTCTCTCTCATCTTTGCTGCCTCCTTTTCCCAGCCGGTGTAGACACTCTCCCCCCCTCTCGCCAGCGGCTCACCTCCGTTTCCCCTTCGCTCTCTCTTCCCACACCCATCTCACGAGAGAGAGAGAGAGAGAGAGAAGCCCTGCATGCATCTAGAGAGCTCCAGGCCCGACTGTATTGCATGAGCCTAGCCCAAAGGGCCCAATCCGGCCGTCCATACGCATCCCTATCGTCAAGATTTCTAGACCAACGCTACAGATCCCATTAACAACCCTGGGAAGCCCATTGTTGGTGGGTAGATGAGTATAGGCCTAATTATTGTCACCCTTGCTCCATCGGCATCATGTGAAATATATGGCCTACGTCTTATCTCACAATCTCCATGTAATGTCCATGTAATGTAACATGCCTGATAGGTCTTCAATCTATACTCCCAAATATTTTTATATTGATTAAAAATGTGAATTTTCGGGCATTATCCGACTCTACTAATAAACTCTACATATTATGTAGATATGCCCAAAAACATATATTCCAAATATTCCAAATATTTGGAATATCAGAGTTTATCTACATAATTTACTCATAGTGGCTTAATTTTTCTAGATAATTTGTCGCTAAATATTTCTAGGTCATTCAAGTGAAAGTGATGAATTGGAGGAACAAACTAAGTAATTGTGAGAGAAGCCGGTTCATGGATAAAATCACAAGAATTTTACTTGTTATGTCATAAACATGAGTTGATTAAATTAATTATACCAAAATAATACGAATATTTCCATCATCATCTAGATCAAATATCCTCCTTGAGATGTGTAGCATTTATTTATTTTAATAAATTCCAAACATGGATATATATTATAAAAAATCATGTTGAAAATTAAAACATAAGAATATGATCTCATAAATGGATTACTCAACTTATGTCTAATTTAGATTTAGACACCTAATAAATGCCAAATTTTATATCTTGTCATCATTTAACACCTACCTCATATTTTTTCTCTCAAGTGTTTCTAGTTTCCTTCATTATCTGAAGTTAACTAATATTTTCACCTACGCTGCTGTTTTATCTGAAGTTATCTGAATGAATGTTCCCTTCATTCATTCATATGGCTTCGATCCAATAATATGGCATTTTTTTTTATGTGAATATATATGCATATATGTAAAAGCGTATTTTTGTACTAGTTCATTCCATTCATTGAGTGCAATCTTGACTTTGATCTGTGTAATATTGCATCGGTCAATTTGGGCTTAGTAAATTGGCAAAACCAAGTTTAAATATTTTAATTTATTTATGAACCGATCAGCTTTTTCTTAAACAAAAGAGACTATTATGGGCGTCCATCCATTCATAATAAGAGAGAGAGAGAGAGAGAGAGAGAGAGAGAGAGAGAGAGAGAGAGAGAGAGAGAGAGAGAGAGAGAGAGAGAGAGAGAGAGAGAGAGAGATTATGTCGAAGGGGGGGGGTGTTGTTGTTAATGAGTCCCTCTCGCACTAGGCAATAGGATAGAATTAGGGTAGGGTAGGCTTAAGGTTAGGGTAGGGCCGATGCCCAGCCAGACCAGGACTGTACTGGCACCTTCACCCGCTACCATTGAGTGATAGGAGACTATGTCACTGAAGGGCCGACGACCCGGTCGGGCCCTTTTTCATCAGTACACTTGGAAAGGCCCAGATCGAGCTGGGATTACGAGAGGATCTCGTCAGTCTGACATCCTACTTTTGACCTAATTTTGAATTGAATTATATTATTTCTGGTCAACGTGTCGATGGATCTCAAGTGGGCACAGGCCAGGATCTGAGGGGACTGAGGAGCTGAAGAACTCCCCCGGAGGGGGGGGAAGTAGGCGGTGGGAGGTGACGCTGACCGTTGCGGCGGCGAGAGTTCAACAGCTTGGGGACTGAGGGGATTGCCGCTTTCGCATTCGCACGAGCTGTTTAGTCCGCAGGGCGGCGCCGCTCCTGCCGTGGACCCCTCCCCACCGCCCCCATAAAGGGATCACCGGGGCTTGCGGCTGCCCCCCGCTCAGATGATGCCCTACAGTGCCGACGCAGAAGATGAGAGAGACCGTGAAGACTTATGGAACGAATGCCGCCCCGTTCACGTCGGCAAGGGGCAGACAAGGAGCTGAGGCTGAGACAAAAACTGAGCGTTTGAGCTCCGCGTTTCGACGTGAGACATCACCGTCGGCCTTTCGATTGCGGCCGCATTGCGGCGGGACTGTTGGCCGCAATGCCGACCTCTCACCTGTACGACTCATGTTTCGCTTCCTTTTCGAGGTCCCCAATGGTTGTCGGCCGGATTCGGTAGATCTCGCGGACCCCTTCGCCTCCTCCTCTCCCGTCGAGGTTTTCCGATGGCGTCACCGCCCCCCCTCCAGCCCATCGACCTTGCTTGATTCTCTCTCTCTCCTGGTCGTTTTCTCTATCATCTATCTGTTCCGGATCCTTGAACGTGGACGTGGAAACGAACAACATTTCTTGGACACGCGTCGTGTGGATCGGGCACTGAACAATTGAATTTGATGGTCACCGGGTTCGGCGTCGCGTTCTCATGATTTCCTATTGGCTACGCAACGGCGGCCACCGAATCGATCTCCTCGTTGTTTTCACCGAACAGATTGCGGCCGTACGTGTGCTCGGCAGTGGAGATCACCTAGCACGGCGATCTAATCCCGGTGACCAGGGTAATCTAAAGTCGGTGCCCGCTGGATCTCCTTGGATGAGCCCACTATTTTTTCTCAACCCATCTGAACTCTTCGGATCACCAACCATTATCAGAAGACTAACCATTATAATTATAAGATAAAATATCTGAAATACAATTGGATTTGAATTGAACAAGTCAGTTCTTGATCCTGAGCCGTTGTAATCGATCGTCCCGAGTGTTCGATCTGTAATCGGTGAACAAAGGCGGGAAGAAGCTTGTGATTAAACATGAACGCTAGTCATGACTCTGATGTTCCAGTTCTTCCGAGAAACGCAATAACCTCTTCAAGGGAAACCCGCGAGATCAAGCGCGTTTCTTTGAACTGAAGACTTCTCTCCTTCATGGCGGCACGTCTAACGACGGCTAGGCCTCCAGACTATTTACCTAGTCGGCTACTTCGAAGTAGACTAGATGGGGATCATGCGGACCAGCTTATCTTCGTCGACTTGGTCTCCTCCTCCTTTCAGAGGCTGGTCATGGAGATCAGTCCAGAGGACGCTTGATGGAGACAGCCAATGGTGCAAAACAGGGCTCCTCTTCAGATTGATCCTTCGACATCTTCCTCCGACAGTGGAAGTAATCAAACCATTTTCCTGATTGTCGCCTATATCTTTTGTCCGGAGATCTTCGGCGTTAACTCCTAGTGAGGCGGCGGGAGGGGGAGTCCTCGTCCTCTCCACGCCACGCCACTTTCCTTACCAGGGTGAATCCCAGCGGGGTGGGGGGCGGTGGAGTATTTACAGAGGTTGAAGCTGTGCAGTATATATAGAGCGGATGGCCGCCGGGGGCAGTGCAAGAGTTTCCCCCTCAACACACACACACTCAGAGGGCGCAATGGGCAGAGGGAGAGAAGGACCCGCAGCGGCCGTTTCGGCGGCGAAGAAAGCCGAGGTAGTGGTGGTGATGGTGCCCTTTCCGGCGCAGGGTCACCTGAACCAGATGCTCCACCTATCGAGACTCCTTGCAGAACACGGCGGCGTGACGGTGCACTTCGCCGGCTCCGCCACCCACAACCGCCAAGCCAGGGTGCGCCTCAACAGCTGGGAGCTCGATACCTTCGTCAACATCCGCTTCCACGACCTTCCCATCCCCCCCTTCCCCTCTCCCAAACCAGACCCCAACACCTCCGTCAAGTTCCCCTCCCATCTCCAGCCCTCCTTCGAGGCCTCCTTGCAACTGCAAGCTCCACTGGGCTCCCTCCTGCGCTCCCTCTCCGCCACCTCCCGCCGTATCGCCGTCGTCCACGACTCCCTAATGTCGTTCGCCGCCGAGGAGGCCTCCCTGATTCCCAACGGCGAGGCCTACGTCTTCCACAGTGTCTCCGCCTTCGCGCTGCTCCACTACCTGTGGGCCGCCAGGGGGAAGGCCGGCGGGGGCCGCTCGCTGGCGGCGCTCCCCCTGCTACCGATCGACGGCTGCTTCACCGCCGAATTTGTCGACTTCATCCGGCAGCAGTACCAGCGGACTCCGCCACCCGCGGGGCGGCTCTTCAACACCTGCCGCGATCTGGAGGGCGAGTTCGTCGACCTGCTGACGCTGGAGCCGTCCCTGCGGGGCAAGAACTACTTCGCTCTGGGCCCGTTCAACCCGGTGGGACTCGCCCGTTCAACCCGTCGCCACCGGCCCCTGCTGAGGTGGCTGGATGCGCAGCCGCCGGAATCCGTTGTCTACGTCTCCTTCGGGACCACGTCATCCATGCCCGACCGGCAGATCCGCGAGCTTGCTGCGGGTCTGGAGAGGAGTGGGCAGCGCTTCATCTGGGTCCTCAGGGACGCCGACCGCGGAGATATCTTCGCCGCCGCCGGCGACGGAGGCGGCACCGAGGACCGCTGCCAGCTGCCGGCGGGGTTCGAGAAGAGGGTGGCGGATGTGGGGGTGGTGGTTAGGGACTGGGCCCCTCAGCTGGACATCCTCGGCCACCGCTCCACGGCGCTCTTCCTCAGCCACTGCGGATGGAACTCTTGCATGGAGAGCCTTAGTATGGGGGTCCCGGTGGCGGCGTGGCCCATGCATTCGGACCAGCCGAGGAACGCCCTCCTGCTCACGGAGCTGCTCAAGGTCGGCGTCCCCGTGCAGGACTGGCGGCGGAGGGAGGAGACGGTGCCGTCCGCCGCCGTCGAGGCGGCTATCCGGAGAGTGATGGCCACCGGAGAAGGGAAGGAGATAAGGAAGCGGGCGCAGGCCGTCGGCGCCACCATCCGCTCCTCCGTCTCCGAGGGCGGCGCCTCCTGTGACGAACTCCAGTCCCTCATCTCCTACATCACCAGATGATCCCCCACCTGATCTCCTCCCCACGCCACTACGCTCACTCGTGATCAAGCATTGCCGATGGGGAGATCAAACTCGACGTCTGCGCCACCAAGGTGGCCGGCTGTATGTTTTCTTTCTTTTCTTCTGTCTTCGCTGAATCTGGAGGGATCCTTTCCCCAACAGCTCCCTGTCGGTCCTTCTCCTCGAACAAGACTCGAGGGTTATCTCCTGAAGGGGCTCCCAGTGACCTCGCAGACTGGTTTCCCTCGTCTTTTTCACAGAGAATGCTCCATGCAAAGTTGGTGGGCATGCAGATTCTTCGCCAAATAATATGTATATACTCTATGGTTTCTATTGATTCCCTAAAGTGATGAACCGGGCCATGCCTGAACTAACAGCTCTAACGTTGAAAGTCGCCGTCATATGCCCACTCTCCTCCCCACCTTAAGTTTCTTCTCTAGTAACCAGCCAAACGCACGGCCGATGTCTTTCCTATGTACACGAAGCGGCATATCGATGCTTTCTCGACAGCGCACCTGCTCCTTGACTGTTCTCCCGCCAGATAAATTATTTTCTTTGGTGAACATATTTCCCTGAGACTTCATGTAAGATAATATCATATGAACACGCGGGAGAATATTATTTGTTTGACTGAACGCTCACGTGGAGGTGTGAACGGCTTCCCACGTTGTCGTTTGCTCAGTGAGGAAACTACATCATCCAAGCAACTGGGTTGATATTTTTCGGAAATATTAAAAAAAAAATGAGATTCTTATATGGAGCATGGCAATTGACGATAGTATCTTGTCCCGACTTGCTGCCTCCGCACTTGTTCTTCTCTCATTCCCATGTGGTCAATGTTTTCCAGAGTCTAACTGACAGTATAAGATAGGCCAACGGGGCAGTGATTAGGGACCCATCACGCACAGAATTCCTGGGATTCGCCTGTCTATTCCATTGACTCTTGAACCGGAGTCTGATGATTGGATCGGGAGGTCCCCGGTCTATTGCACGTGTTCAACATGATTAGTATGCTAGAACGCCGAGTATACAACGTTTCCTGTAAGAATAAACGTGGACGATTCGGTCAGGAATTAGTATTTTCTTATTAGTTTACGACTGACTTCTTAAAATATTTCCCATATATATCGTTCAAAACTAAACTTGCTATCAGGGAGAGAGAGAGGGAGGGAGGGGTGGAAGTTGGTCACAAGATTCACATCGGATAAGCATATCTGACGATGGCCTTGTAGGTAAGACCTAGACAAAGCCTGTATTAGCATTCCCTTCGTATGGGTTAGACTATTGTCTATCACAAGGTAAGAATGTGAGGTAGACGAGTTAGGTCAAGATATTTGGGGACGGCTGGACAATTAAAATTTTGGCTAGCCACCAGTTTTTTAACCCACAACGGGATCGGGTTAGAGAGATTTTGCATCTCCCCTTATCCCTCTCTTCAGTAATCTTTTACATTGTGGCCTTACTCTCCCACAAGGCAAGAAAATATCATATCAATAGACGTAAACGACAACACACCACTTGGTACCTCATCTGCCATTGTCATATTTTTTTTATACAAAAGCAAATTGTAAGCCATACTAACGAGGCTTAATTCACTAGTTTGTTTCCTGATGCATGCATGATACATAAAATATAGATTAATGCATCTAACCAAATACTTGGTTCTATTATCAGTAGATGAGGGTTTTTCCCAGTCCTAACATTTTTAAAGATATTGTTTTAAAATCATGATGGTTTTTATAACTAAATTATTACTGATGAGTCTAGACTTTGATTTTTGGTTTTCTCACACTCTCTCATCTAACATCCTATCCACTCCAAGGCTTCTAATTTGACTTTAAAAGGTTCCATATGGCATGGATATATCATTAAATGATGTTGTCATAAATCTGGTTTTAGTCATTTTCTCTATTAATTACCAACAAACTCCTATCTTTGATTACAACCTAATAAGAAAATTATTGGGAATGGTTGAAATATCAAAGGGAGAACGAGAATAAAAAATAACGATTTTTCAACCTTCAAAATTTTCGACTGTTATTTTTGCCTTCACAGTAAAGTACAATCCAAGGTCCATATTTAGTGATAATTATAACATGCTATGATAGAGAAACTTGGATGACTAGTATAAGTCAATATGTTAGGAAATAAATGTCATATGTCACATGGGCTTTCCAAATGAACCGGATGGGAATAATTTGATAAAAGTCAACGCCTTTAACATTGATGGTTAAAGAGTCAATGTTTTGATGATGGTGATGGTATCTTTTTGAGACTTATAATCTTTCTAATTTAAAAGTAGCTTGCCATGTGAGTTCCTTGGAAGTCTTTGTGTTGATGAAGACATCATAGAATAAGACTAATTTAGATCATGACTTGATCACATTGACAAAGAATCTTAGACTTTTTCTTTATAAAATCACATATTATGTGGAGAAGCCCACCACCCACCATCTTATCATTGTGCAGAAAAAACTTGACGAAGTCCTAGATTCAAATAAAGTATTTATATTCTACTTTATAAAATATTTTCACATGTCATCCCTTTAAATAACAAGTTGGAGTATCTCTATTCATATCCCAAGAAAAATGATTACTCGACAAGATCCTTACCTAGATATCTATGTTAGTCCTTAGATAACTAGTTACATGAATCAAGAGAAGAGGAGTGGTTGAATCTATTATTTGAATATTAATAGTAACTTTATTTTAAATATTGATTTATTTTATTAAATTTTATTCAATGAGAATAAGAGAGAGATGAAGACACCTTGGTTTTATAGTGATTTTATAGTAGCAACCTTGATGATATAAATAGTTTATTGATAAGTCTTCATTATCATGAGATAATAATTAATAAATAATATAGTTTTAACCTTAACTCATGATAAATAGACTTAATCTATGTTAAATGATAAAAAGTAGTTTTTCATTAGTTAATGTGATTTTTTAGTTAATTACGTGATTTTCTGTAAATTTATATAATTATTATAATCATATTTTTAAGATAAATAAAGAAAAATAAAATAAAATAAAAAGATAGAAAAAGAGGTGGACCTATGGGTCAATCGGGCATGCAAATATGTCAAAAGCACAATTAATGACTCAAGCAACTAAGAATGAACCAATAGAAGGCACGTGTGCATCACTCTCCTTTCACATCTGTAGTGGCTAATTAGGGGTAGGATAATGAGTGGTCATACACATGCAAGAAAGTGACTCATTGATTCCCAAATCTAGTAGTATTATATATTTGTCCCAAAATTTGTTGTATAACTGATGTGGGACTAAATTGCGGTCACAACTTCTCTGAAATATTTTAATAATTTGTGTACCTTAAATATCTTTTATTTATCAAAAGGATGTAACCTAATGATGTCACTTTATAAAGGTATTTATATTTACATACTTATTTTAATCTCTCTCATACTAGTAGGCAGTTGATGAAGTTCAAATCTTACTAGAGCCAAAACTCATACTTTTTATCAAATTAAATCATAATTTTTTTGCATATCACTAATGAAAGATTGTTACCATAATTACTCAATCATCGACAAAAATCTCGTTAATACAATTCACATAATATCATTACTAAAATTGTTAAATGACTCACAATAAAAAAATAGTGAATCTATTAAGTAAATCATCTATGATTAATCAATAAACAAGTCGTAGTCAAGAAGAAGACAATTTATTGGGAGACGAATCACCACATTTTAAGAGCGTACTAGATCCAATGAAGAACTTCTTCCTATTATGCGAACTTGAGAATGAAGCTCTTAAGATATGCCTCACTTCCATCCAGCTCATCTCCATCATGACAATTGTCGAAGAGTCATAAAGTCATTATTTTTCTACTCCGCTAGGTGACAGTCAATATTTCATTGATCTTTAGACTTTGCAAAAAGATTTAGAGATTACACATGTCGTCCTTGTCTAAGAAGAACCTTTGAGATTGTGGACATTACATAGCAATCCTCTTGTGTACTTAAGATTCGAATGTATTATTGATGCATCACCACTACAACACAAGAACTCTATTTTATTATTTTTTAACTAGTTTAACTTTCACCATCATTTTTTAGACTTTGAAAGAAGATCTAATAAATACTCAAGTTGTCCATATTCAAAGAGAGTCTTTGAGGCCGTATATATCATTCAATGATCCTCCCAAACACACAAAATTCTGAAAATCACTATCGCAAGGCCGAAACTCTAACTTTGTTAATTTTAATTTAATTTTTACTTCATTCAGTGATAATTTATATGATGTTAAGTTTTAAAATTATTATTAAGTCCATTATTATTTTTTTAGCTTTTATAGATCTTAATTTGATCAAATTAAATCATAATTACGTAAGAATCATCGAGTAAAACTCTATTTTCACTTGATTTATGTTCATTGGATATTAACATCATCTTGACGTTCGTATCCTTATTTCTCTTTTTCATAAAATTTAAATATAATTTATTTTTATTTATTAATCTAAATTTATATATATAATATTTTTTTGCAAAAGATTATGAAATATGACCTGATATTATATTACATCCATTTGATCAACCTAGAAAATTATCATTATTTGTAAAAACTTTTATTAAACTATAATTGATATATTTTTAAAAGTACTTATAAATATCTAAAAATTGATATTTTCTAATTTTATAAATTTTAAATTTACATGATTTATTATACAACAACTCAGTCACAACATCTATTTACCAAATCCACAAGTTATTTTATGTTTTTAATACACATAATTTAAAGTAAGATTGAGTGTAAAATAAAGGAGCTAATCATGAAAAGAGAGTGGACGTTATGATGCTCATTAATGTTTGAGCAGCTGTAGATCTTTTAGATTTGCATAAAGCTTGGTGTTTTGCACTTTATAGTGCTTTAAGTTAGGATAGTTGAGAAAACCTTTTATGGGCCATGTATTGGTCTGAAATACATATAAAATGCATCCATAAACATTTTTAATTTTTTAAATATCTATGTTAGATTCTTCTCTAAACAAGTTTTATCGTGCTGATTTCAAACTCGTAGTTGTACAATATTTCGAATAAATATCATTTTAATTAGATGAGTTAGAAATATGGACCATTTTGTCCTTGGATAAAATTCACACTTTATTAATTTTGTAAAACCTATAATAAATCAAATTCTTTATATTTTGATAATTTGATCACTTTTCATTGTCTTTTTCTTTAAATAGCCTTTTTTCAATTATTTTTAAGATAGAAATGATTTCATTCAACATCTCTCAAAAATTATGGCAATTACACTCATTTATTTATAAGACATTTCACTCATTTATCATATCATAAACTGATCATTCATTTACCTCTAACTGAGCTTTTTCAACATCATCACGAACATTACATAATACTATTTTTGTGCCTAAAACTAACCTAAACTATGACTAAATTATTGTCCACACATAACACCCTTACAAAGGCCTCATCATCTCTTACCTCCGCTATTACTATAACTAATACTACTACCACTACATTTGTTCTTAGTTCAAGAATTCTACCTTTTTTGCAGTGACTGCCACCTTTATCTTGATCATTATTACCAAATTTCATCAGATCTCCGATTAAATGGGATGGGCTTGACTTAAGATGGTGGTTAAGAAGTGCATGGCTCAATGATGCTATGGAAACCTATCAGCTTAAAGAGACTTGTAAATGTGCGGTTGGGGACGTCCTAAGAATCTTACCTACCTTGGCAACGGATCTCGCATGAGTCGGGCCGGTTTCACAGAGATGATACACATTTTGATCTCCCAATAATGCCCTTCTATAGTGCTTGCTGGAATGTAAATTTCTTTACGGGCATATAAAGTTCATTGGCTCAACATGCGAAAATGGAGAGGGCATTTTGGGTACCTCGGAGTTGGCGTATTCCCGGCTCCAACCCTCTCGTCTGTACCAGAACACCCAGCCTATCATCGTCTCGTCATCAATTTCCAGCACAAAACGTTCCCATTTCACCCCTACCTCGCTGACCTGGTAAAACCCTCGGAGGGCGGCGGCGGCGGCGGCGGCGGCGGCGAGAGGGTGGCGCGAAATGGAGGACGAGGCTCTGGGGGGCGGCGCCCTCATGGACGAGCTTCTCCGGGACTTCTCCGGCGACAGCCCACCGCCGCCGCCGCCGCCGGCGGAGGCCCCCCCCCGGCGGCGGAGCCATGGGAGCCCCTCCTCCGCCGCCGGGACCGGCACCACCATAGTGCACCCCTCCCTCCTCGATGGTCCGGTATCGGGGTCGGCTCTCCAGACCTTCCCCGTTAAGTACCGATACCGCCTCCGAGGAGGATTAAAACCATCTTCATCCTCTTCTTCTTGTTCTTGTTCTTGTTCTTCTACTTCTATTTTGATGGCGAGAACCCGTTTCTGGGTCCTTGCTTATCTTCTCTTCTTCCGCCGCCGCAGGCATTCGTGGAGGAAGACCTGGAGTGGCTATCGAACAAGGACGCCTTCCCCAGCCTAGACACCTTCCTCTCCGTCCCCCACAGGCCCTCGCCGCCGGCCCCGGCCGGCGCCAAGCGGCCCAGCCCCGTCTCCGTACTCGACGGGGCGCCGCCGCCACCGCCACCGTCGGCGCTGGCTCTGCAATGGGCCGCGGGGCGGGAGAGGAGCAGGGGCCACCAGCGCCGGCGGCGTGACCTGCGCGCCCTCCGCGGCAAGTCCCCCGAGCAGGCGGCGCACGCGTCGCGCGAGAAGAGGCGGTGCTGGCACTGCGCGACGGAGGAGACGCCGCAGTGGCGGGCGGGGCCCGAGGGGCCAAAAACCCTGTGCAACGCCTGCGGTGTGCGCTACAAGTCCGGCCGCCTCGTGCCGGAGTACCGCCCGGCCAGCAGCCCCACCTTCTCCAGCGAACTCCATTCCAACTCCCACCGCAGGATCATGGAGATGCGACGGAGGAACCTCGAGGAGCTGGGGACGGCGGCCAAGCAGGGCTAGCCCCCCATTCTTCCTCCTTTCCTCCCTCCCGGAATTCTTTTCAGAAGTAGGAATTTTTGTTAGAACTTCTTCCTCTAGGAAATGGATATGTGCTTGTGCTCTTCTTTCTTGTAAAGTCTGCTTCTTGGCTGAGCAAAGGCTGTGGCATATCTTGAATCCACCCACTGATTGACCCAAGAAACTATCAAACGACTTCTCTCTCCTGGCGTGGTCAAAGGCGTGCCGAGGAGTCTCTGGGCCTGAACCATGAGAATGAGAGGCGTCTACAAGAATCAGAGGCTAGGCATGCTGCGACCAATCAGTGGGAAGAAAGAGGCGAGGGTTCTTGCCTTGATCTTGGGAAGAAAGATGGAAGGAAGGCTGATGTCCCCCTGCAGAGTTGAGCTCATGCAGAGAGATCATATCCAAGGCTTTGAGTCTGTTAATATCAGAAGATGTCATTTTTTAAAAACTCATGAAATAAAGTTGTAATCGGGAATATAAATGGTTCGATCAGGCAACTGTTCTGCCCTAATGCTATCCAAGGGATACACTCAATACAAATCAGACTGAACGTTGGTCACTATTCAAAGCACAATTTCATGATACACACTGCAGGTATTATAGGCAAAGAAAAGAACTGTCAGCTTGGCGAAGAGGAGAGGCTATCTGTTTATGTACTGATAGGATTCGAACTAAAAGTGAGAAGTAGAATGAGAAATTCGTCGTAGATCATTCATTTTGCATCTAATGAATAAAAAAAATTGACAAACAGAAGATTCAGGGAAGAAGATTTTTGATCAAACAGAAGACTTTTTAAAAAAATAGGATAGGTTCCAGTTTGTTCTTAAGGTGGAGCGTTTGAGCTAAAAGCCACTTTCAGGACTCATGATGTAACAACGTAGCCATGCCGGATCTACCCTGTCTGAAATGGACCACAGACGATTGCAGTTCCTACGCTGGACTCTTGAACTACTTTTAGCTCTCTCTCTTTATTCTTCCATGTCGTTCTAGGTCATTATTTATAATCTGAAATCAATCTGAGAATCTTCATTTTCACTATTCAATGGTCTTGAATTTCCCTCAATTTGAACTCGGAAGAATTGTGAATCATGATAACGAGTAAGGTCTCTAACGCTTTCCATATTCTGCTGTCATTTTCAACAAAAGTGGCCCATTCAAGGAAAATATTTCAAGGATTTCGAAGACTGTCACTTCACGAATCATTGTTATCAGCATGAAACACTATCAATGGTAAGCAGGGTAAAACGGAAATGGAACCACTATACCTATGTTATCAGCATCCCCCCTTCAAACATGCACGCCAAAAAAAAATTCACTGCCCAAATCTGACTCTTTGTACATTACCATAAATTAATCCTTCAGCTAAACTGCAAAATGACATTCAAACAGTAGGCATAGAAAAAAAAGGAATCAATAAAGTTAAATCCACATTCGGTCCAGTTTAGCTTTCTTCACTATCAAGATATCGGTAATTAAATTAGTGGAAATAACAAAATAATGTGTTTTTTGGGCAATTGTATAAAATAAAGGCTTTGGAATTTACTCAAAGGTAGTTAGAGTATTCTAAAAATTATGTGCTTAACACCTCCATAGATCATTTTTCAGGATACTTTCAGCAGGTTTCGTTATTATGATGGACAGAATCAGGATCAGACAACACTCGGATGTAGTCAAGAAATTACAACGAAAAAGACCACATCAGTCAAAATAAGTTTTTAAATTTTGAAAAGCATCGTATTTTTTAATATAAGAGGATGCAACAACAAGGTACGTTTTCGTACTGTCTCTTCGTAGTACCAAATGCATACCCGACTACAGGAGAGAAAAGAAGGTGAGCCGCAGGCAATGAATGGTAGTAGGCAGCTCTGGTCGGTTTTAGGCGGTAAAAAAAAAAATTCCCCATAGTTTGTCCTTTTGTTTTTGATACCGCTGCCATATCCTTCTTCCTCATTCTACCTCAAGCAGGGGCACCCAGTAGCCTCATCTTATGGCTCTTGTTCATTATCTCCTCGAGCTATTTTTGGATAGACGACTGGTGTGATCAAGATCGGCCTGGTCGTAAATCTGTCAATGTCAATGGGACTAGCAGACTTCTGGGGATTTATTTCTTTATTTTATTGCGGAGAAGGTGGGTGGAGGGGAGGATGAAAATGCAGATCCCGCAAATAGAGGGCTTTAGTCAAATATCAACTTCTATTCCTTGGCATTAAGCTCGAATCTAGTCACATGGCATCAAGGTTCCCAATAACCGGGCAACAAGAATATTAGATAATAACTGATGGAGTTCCGTGATGTGAGCAGGAGAGGAAGGAGGCTAGATCCTTGTTAGTGGCTGGTAGCCATTGACTCTCTTGCGCATTAAGACTCACTATACACCAAATGGAAGTGACAACAAAACTTGGGATGATGACAGAAGCATAGGAAGTTGGGAGCAGAATTCCTTTTCTTCAAGTACCGGGGATTTCAGCACTGGACTGGCATTTAAGAGAACGGAGTGATTCACTGGTACGGTGGTTTATGGTACGAAAGTCAAACATGCTAGAGCATTTTATTAGAAAATGTGGGGAGAGAAGAACTAGACCTTGAAGAAGGACCAATGTTACACGTGCCAGCACTGAGTGGTAGCAAATAAGCATGCAGCAAAAACCCAAAAAAAACATTGATTCTAGACCTGAATCCCACATGTCTTTAGGAATCCTCAGGTACCAATGGAAAGATAATAGCAGAATTGTGCACAGAAGCAGACGAGATCATTTGAAGCACCAAAATTTCAAAAACATGCCGCATTTACAGCCATGGAAAATAATCTTATTATTTTTGCGCCCCCAACACTCTACCCATATTTAATCAAACAATCGCTAATATCGTACTCAACTGAATCATTGGAAGCATCGTTTATCAAAACTGTAATCTTAGAAAAAGTATATTCACGAACTTTCCGAGAGTTATAGCCACTTGAAGGAAAAATTCGTGGGAAATCGTCTTCACAACATCAGAGATGACTAGATCTGATAATCCAAAGACCTCAAAGATATGTGAATCTGCCCTATCCTACTTTAACGTGGGAAAATAGTGGGGTAAGGAAGGGATAACGGAGACGAGAAATTGGGATGCGAGGCGAATCGGAAGGGATAAGATGATACGGAATTCTGAGACGACTACCACCGGAGTAGAGACAGTGAGATGCAATGCGAATCGGTTGAAACAGAAGATGAGATTCTACAATGAGAAAAAGAAGACTACCACCGGTGACGAGACAGTTGGGCGATGGGACGAATCGGATGGCGGGAAGATGAGACGGTGTTGACAGAAGATAACCACCACCGCAGAGGCAGAAGATCTTCCCGGGGAGGACGTGGCCAATCCTTCATGATTCAGGCAGGAGAGATCACAGACAATGAGAATAGAGAAGAAACCCAACCTGGCCGCTGCTCCCAGAAGAACACAATCTGCCGCCGGAATCCACCGGCGGCGCCGCCGGCCCCGCTGCGCCGGGAGATCTGCGTCGGAGGACGGGTGGGTGGGTGGGGGGCTCCGCTCTCGGTGGCGGGAGAGACACTGGAAGTTCCTCTCTACAATATACACGTAGTTTTTTTTTTTCTTAAACAGACATGTTAACAGTTACGGATCTTTTAACGGATATATCCGTACCTCGTTGGATCCTTGTCGATTTTAGTTGGAACCACGCATCCGCGTCGATATTAGCTTCTGCGGCAGAGGGGGAGATCTCTGTCGACGGCGCCACCACCGCGCCGCCCACTTTGGCTACCGGAGGGATGATTGGGTTCAGATCGCATGTTCATGGCGACTGGAAGTTGCGATGGGAGCTTGTGATCCGTCTCTTAATCTCCTGTTTCTTGGCCCTACAGTCCCAATTGGCTCTGGTCGCTGTACCCCGTTATCTCTCCTTCTTGCCTCTCCTCGCCATGCTCCCCATCTCAGGTTCTTCTTTTCTCCATTTCTCTGGTATTCGTTGTATTCTCTCATCTTTCAGAGAAGATGACCGCTGGTATGCTCTTTCTACCGTCTCTCTGCGGGCTGGCTCGGGCACGGCAGGTGTGGTCATGATGGCGACACTGGGTTTAGGCCGATGCTGCCGGGGTCTCTTCGGCATCTCCGCCTATGCTCCGGCTTTGGTTCTCTTCCATACACTCTTTCTTTGGGGAGCTTACATTTCCGTGATTCGAGAAGGTCTCTTTCCCTTCTGACATCTTCATGATTTTCCCAGCGTTATGTCGTGATAATTTTTCTTATTTTAATGAGAAAAAAACTTCCTCGTTTGGAGCATGAGCTACCGCTAGACTTATACAACCCTTCTATTGACACTCATTGGGTTTCTTTGGTCTTCAAGAGTGTGATCAAGGAACTGATTTTCCTTCTATCGCCTGTAAAACCAGAGAGAGTTTATAAAAAGTTGTTCTCTTCAAAATTATAATGTTTATTAGTTTTTTTTGCGGGGCGTAACACGACTAGTTTCTTCAAAATGGCAATTTTATCGGATTATCTTTTCTCTGATATACCATTACTAATTCGGTTTTTCCCCCTCTTCTGCAGCCGTTCCATCTTTACTTGATGCAGCAATGAATGTTCAGTGTCCATTGCTAATGTTCGGTTTGTACAGGTGTGATATCTTGGCACAGCTTATCTTGTTATCCATGATAGATATTGATAAACACGCGAGATTTCCTTGCAGAAAAATGACTAACTGTTGAATGCGTTGATGACCTTCCAGTTAATTCTCTGTTTCTTTTGAGATGGCTTGCGGATGATAATTAACATTTAGGATTATGTTTATTAAAACAGAGTTATGCTTTGTAATTGTGTTCATGGTAATCTTATTACTTGTTGTATTCAAAGATGAGACCCACTCTCAGAATTCATACAGAAATATTTCAGTTTAAGGAACCTGATTCTTTTTCACGAATGTAACGAGAAAAATATTGCACGAAACTGTGGGCATTTCATGAATTGAATCAGCTCTGGCTAGGGGAAACCATTGCTGCCTATCATTGAATCTATTAATTTCAATAGTGTCCTTTCACATTGCTCCCACTCTCAGTTTTCAGAGAAGTTGAAATATTTAGTAGGCATGTGCTATTCCCAGAGTGCCTACTCATCGAAGTACTCGTTGTTTCACTACACTATACTTCTAGGAATGTTCTTCTCGTAATTCCCCTTTTTATTTATTTACTTGTTTTTTCTCAATGGTGGTGTCCGTTCAATGGCTTTATCTGGAAACAAAATAACTTTAACGTTGTGCATTTAACTAAATGAAATAAAATTTAAAAATGTGATGTATGTATTCTGATTTTTCTTCTACGTTTGCATCTTAGCAGAATTATTTTTAGTGATCCCGGAGTGGTTACAGATGATTATTCGAACCCTGAAGTGCTTCCTCTATGTTCCTATTCTGAATCCAAACTCCAGTCTAAGGTTTGCTGTGACAACTCCCTACTATTGGTTATTTAAATCTTTTCAATTAAAAACTGAGTACATAGCGGTTTCTATTCGTAACGCCATTTGACAATTTCTGCAGACACTTATGGCACGTTTTTTTATTGTTCTAAAGTGGTTTTCTTTAGAGTCTTTTTTTTTTCCTTTTATTGCTGTTTTACCTGTTTCAAAAGGTTGCATTTTCCAAACTTTCATTGACCAGAAAGAATAGGTGCAGGTTGCTGAAACTTGGATAAATCATTTATGCTCTCTTAATGCAGGAAAAAAATACGCAGTGCACTGAAAGTTGGACTCATATTTCACGAAGATATATAAAGAAAAAGAATTAATCCTATTGATTTGTGAGAAATCCCAGTCTCGGCATCACAACAATTAAGGCCAAAATAACGGGGGATCAATTTTCCTATTGTCGTATAGAGAATCAAAAGGGTTCATATAATTTTCGTGTACATTTGGGAGTTTATATATGTATTCTAATTTTTCTATTCCCTTTCATAATGTTTCTTCCCCGCATATTTTCTCCCCTAATTTTTCCTCGTTTTCTGTCTTCTTTTCTATTTTCTCCCTTTCTCTTCAATTTTTCTTTCCATTTTTTTACTCCCTAACGATTTTTTCTTCATAGTTTCCTTCCATTATCGTCCCATTTTCCCATATGTTCTTGACTTATTATCTCATGACCTTGTGGCTTAGTGGGACTTAGATTATCCTCTTTGGCAGGGTTCATTTCCTCTCACGAGAGTAAGATACTGTAGAATCTGTAGCGCCAATGTATTAGGATTCGACCACCACTGTCCTGCTTTTGGGAACTGCATAGGTAAGCCTATGGTGGTCTCTCCTGTGCATTTATCGACCCTATCCATGATTTTCTGTTCATAATATAGGTGTCATTCTGATCTTTTCTCAGGTCAGAAGAACCATCGGCTATTTATGGCTCTTCTTGTTGGGTTTATCATCTCAGAGGCATCTTATGCATTTTGTTCAATGCATTGTAAGGACTTGTCATAGTTTTTTTTTAAAAAAAATTATCTACTCTTTCTTTATTTATCCTTCAGTTTGTGCTGTTTTTCAATGTGATAAAGACTCGTTTTTGAGCCACCTGTGACTCCTTCCCAAGATCCAATGAGATTTCAGTTCTCAATGTTATGAATGTCACAAGAACATTGATGGAAGGTAGGGAGTAGTAAACTGTCTAGTAGAGTTTATGGGATATCAGATTCACAAACCAAATCGCAGTAACTGGATACCATATTTAGAATCACATGTTTCTTTACAGTAACAGGTAGGGAACCATGGGCAATATAAGTGGAGCATGTGAAGCCCAAGGGCATCCATTGGTTCTGAGACCTCTTCAAGATAGTGGGTCGTTTATTTGGTATTCAATATGGGACTATTCTTAGCAATGTTCATCATATCTTATTTTATAACTTTTATACTTGCTTAATGATGTGATAGATTCATTCTCTAAAAGCTGGATCCTCCATGTTATCAGGTCGTCTAACTCAAGTAAATCACATACTTCCTTGTTGGGTAGTAAATACTAGGCTATTCTCAACAATGTCTAGAAAAAAATTGACATAGTTTTGGAATTTTATGTGTTTTGAGACACATTCTAGATTCGTTCCTGAAAATTCGAATGATCCTCCCTATTATGTGCATAAATAATAATGATCTAAGATTCAAAAAATATTTTTGACCTTTTAAAAAAAATTCAAAGTATTTTTATTTTTATTTTCAATTGCAGTTATCTCCGATTCCCAGAACAAGATCAGACTGAAGGTACGTATCCTTCCTCTCAATACATCCATGCCTTAACAATATATCACGACGTCAGATCAGTACTGTCTGTATCAGATTGTGATGCACCAGCAACAACTTGTAGAAACACCCAAAAAATATGATTACCATAATTATTGGTTTTGTTTGATCTTTATTTTTTTTGGCCGTTTAGTTTCTACGGCTCCTCATTTTCTTGTTGCTTGGAATCTGTGTTAACTGTGAAGTCAAATGAACGCTGATTCTCTTTCTCTCCAAGAAAGATATACCTCTGGGCGTGAAACGATTCGAAAGAATACAAAATCGCAGCAAGAAGAAAGAAAGAAAATCCTATGAAAACACGGATTTCTATTTCTCAATGATATCCTACGATGGAGACAATTGGTTGAATCCCACGAAGCCCATTTCATGGAAGTTCAGAAAACAATTAATTCCATTTTTTGTAATAATTGGGTCCCAGCATTAGCACTGTTCTCTCATCAAGCTTTCTTTTTCTCTCAGTGGATTTTTTATGCCACGAGCTGGATCATCTTCAGCGGTGGACGTATTTCCTCAGTTTTTTCTGTTCTTCCCGCAGAGCAATCTCCCCGGGGACTTGGTAGTCAGCACCTTGCTTTTCTCCCTCCTTCAGATCTTTTGGCAGGTACCTCAACATCAGATGATATTTCCTTTCAACTGGGTTCCAAAAATTGCATTTTTTTTATTTTTTTGGGTAACGCGCCTTCTGTTCTTCACCACTCGAAAGCTCAGATTTTTTGTTATTATTATTTTAAAATTATTCCTTTTCTGAATCCCCTCTGGAACATCTCTGATGGGTTGGCCTGTAATTTTTTGGGTAGGTGATATTCCTGACGTGGCATATCTACTGCATCTGCTTCAACATCAGAACCGACGAGTGGGTGAGTAAGAATGGGTCTGCACTGTGATTTTCCAGAAAGATTATGGAGTTCCATCTGATCTTAATGAACATGTTCATTCAGATCAACTGGAGAAAGTACCCAGAGTTCCACGTGGATTCCCGGTGCCAACCAGGTGATATGCTCATATCTCCATCGCTTCTCTCTCATGAACTGCGATCAGGATTCGCTTCTGAGTTTTCCTGGTTCTTGGTAGGGCCACAAGCATCGGACCTCGAGTACCGGAATCCGTACGACAATGGCGTCGTCTGCAACATACAGGAATTTCTGAGGCCGAAGGCCCCTACAAGCTCGAATTGAGAGTGCCGTCATGGCTATGGAGTTGGAGGGAGATCAACGGAGGGGCGGCTACAGCACTGGCCTCGAGGAATAACCATCCGCCGCCGCCACCGCCACCGCCAACGGCGGTTTTCCGGCGCCGGAGTTCAGAACGGAGTCCAGGGGCACGGCGGAGCAGAAGGTGATGACTTTGTGGAACCGGTTCACCCGGGCTGGCAGCGGCGGAACCTCTCTCCAGGCGCAGCGGCCGGCACCGCCGCCGGAGATCTCGCAGACGCAGGCCGGGTACGCTCTGTGGTGAGCCTCATTGAAGACGTACAGCAGGCCGTCCGCCCCAACACACCTGAGGCTGGCGAACCTCTCTTCTTCGTCTCCGTCGAATATCCCCAGCAGCATCTTCTCCGGCATCGCCCCCATCTCGCTGCATCCGCCGCCGTCCGCCTCCACCCGCCATAGCTCGAACGACGGCGCGCCGCCGGCGGAGATGCGCAGCCCAGCCAGCACCAGCCGGTCCCTGCAGGCCACCAGGAAGGAAAAGATCACCCCCGGAGGGCGCAGGGTCTGCACTCCGCTCCACACTCGCAGAGACATGTCGAAGCGGGCGAGGAGGCCGGAGTAGATCCCAAAGACGAAGAAAGAGTTTCCGCCGAGGAGCGCGGAGGAGAGGCCCTGAGAGGAGTTCCCCGAGCGGAACTCAGCCGGGAGCGGCGGGCAGAGCTGCCATCCCCCACCGGCGGAGTCGAAGATCTCCACGGCCAGCTGCTCCTCGATGTCCACCAGGCCGCCGACGAACCGCACCCCGCCAGCGACGATGAACTTGAACTCGCCCCGGCGGCGGAGCACGCCGACTACAGGGTTCCGGCGGGAGAAGCACAGCGGCGGGGTTTCTCGCCAGGTGTTCGGCGCCGCCCCGGCGCCGCGGAGGAGCGGCGCGTAGCAGAAGCTGGTCCGAGTGGAGCCGCTGGTGGCGAAGATGAAGCCGCCAGAACCGACGAAGTACTCGTCCGGCTGCCGCTGCTCGTCCTCATCGTTGGAGACGGTGGAGAGGTAGATCGGCGGCAGGTGGATCCACTCACCGGAGGCCGGATCGAAGGCGAACGCCTGGTTCCTGCGGAGGTGGACGTTGTTCTGGCCGTACAGGAAGAACCAGGGGGCCCGAGCGGCGGCCGCCACTCTGGCGGCGAAGGAAGGGTGGGTGATGAGGAATTGCCAGAACTTGCAGACGGCTCCGGCTCGGACGATCGATCTCACCGGCAGGAGAGACAGAATCAGTTCGATGAGATCCACGCTCAGCTTGTTCCAGTGGCAGACCTCGCCGGCGGCGGCGGCAGGGTAGGTGGAGAAGGACCCCGAATCCATGTATAAACAAGGTGGGTCGCCCCCGGAGATAAGGAAGACAAGACTGCGCCGGCTGAAGATCGGGAAGAGGAAGAAGAAGAGTACCGGGTGTGAGGCTCATCATGGGGGTACTTACACCGTCGTCGGTGGGAAGGTGACCCCAGCGTTTTGTCCCCGTCCTGGAACCAACCATTCTGGGTTTCATTTTGCTTTGCTTGCCTGATGGGTCCATTTCATTTCAGACGGCGTTTGATCGATAATAATCGATCGCTATTAATTATAATATCCTCGTAATTACTAAAGACGCCGTCTTTTAGCGACGGTGCTCTTTTTTAATTTCTAAAAATTATATTTTGTTGATTTTCTCTCTCCTTGGCTAATAAATTAGGGGAAAATCTCTCTCTCTCTCTCTCTCTCTCTCTCTCTCCTCACTGTTATTATTGTCGGTGGTCGCAGAAACTTGACGTTGACGTTGCGTGCTTCTTGGTAGTCTCTGCATCCACAACAGTGAGGTTTCCCCATGGCCGCATAAGCCAGAAATACAAGGACCTAAGGAAGCGAGAGGAATTCAGTGTGGAGATAATATTTATTTAGCAAGGAATATAACAATTAATTGAAAGCGATTAAAGTTGGGAATTTCTAGGGAGATGAAGACGATCATGAAGTAAAATAAATAAAAATAATAAAACTAAAACCAGAAGAGAGAGAGAGAAGAACGTTGACTAAAGTTACGAACTAGGGAGTAGGAAATCATGGAGGTCAAGATCGAACATGACGTTGACTCAAGCCACAAAGACGTCAACTATCAAACGAGATAGTTTTAAATGTGCAGAGATGTTGATGATATCCATAACAAAAAATTTAAGAGGTTTATTCTTAAGTCAACGGATTGTACGAGCATGAAAATAAATGATAAAAATTAATCTTATGATACTCTTTAAAAAATAATCCCACACTATTTATATTTATTTCTATCACTATTAACACCACTTATGAGTGATATTATGCATTATTCTTCCAAAAATATCAAAAACCAGTAGGAGTTCCATTACAAACTTTTATCGGATGTTTTACTTCGATTATTTTTTTTATTTTTTATTTTTTAGTCTTCATATTTTTCATTAATTCATAAAGCCTGAATTAGTGTTTTTGAATGGTGTTCCTTAATTATATTATTAATCTCATTTTCAAGATTATTTATAGATTTTATTTATTTATTTATATTTATGTACGTCCTCTTCATGAAATTCCACATGCGGAATAATCTTTATAGTTCTCAATATCTTACTCATTATATTTGAATTATTTCTTCTTCCAAGCCCAAATGGGTCGGTCGGATGGGCCGAAACAATGGAAGGGAAGGTAATTGGGCCGTGGGAAATAGCCTCTCGGCCCGGTAGAGGCTTCCAAGTAGAGAGAGATTCCTCGGACCAACGGCCCGGATTTCTCCGTCTCTTCGCCGACGTCTTCGCAAGCTCCGGTGGCGGAGGGGAGCGAGTCGGAGAGGAGGGGTTGCGGCGATGGAGACGTCGGGGTCCGGGGATGGCGGCGGTGGGGGAGTGGTGGAGGAGAAGAGGAAGGGTAAGCATAAGGGGAAGCACGACAAGCCCAAGCCGTGGGACGATGACCCCAACATCGACCACTGGAAGATCGAGAAGTTCGACCCCTCCTGGAACGAGGGCGGTTTGCTTGAAGTCAGCTCGTTCTCCACTCTCTTCCCGCAATACCGAGGTAAAATAGTAGAACGAACGCATTTCCGTCTCTCCCTCTTATGCCGGTCCCTCTGTTATCCCCTTGATTATTCTCTTGGTTCCAAATGAGACGAGTATCGAATGTCCCGTATACTTCATTGCTTTTATGCGGGCATTTGATGATTACATCGTGGCCTGGTCTTTATTTCTTCTACAACTAGTCGGCTCGGTGAAGTGCAGTGATAAATAGTGTGAAATCCCCGTGAAGTGCTTTTTATGCACCGAAAATTGTGTTCTCAGTGTTGGAACATGCTATTGCCCTCGAGATCGTTCTTCCCCTTTTTTTATGAGATATAGAGTCGTTGCTTTGAACCCTTTCTCACCGCGCGTTCTTGATTCTCTGGCTTGTCTCAGAAAAGTACTTGCAGGAAGTTTGGCCCAATGTAAAACGTGGTCTTAGCGAGTATGGAATTTCCGGTGAACTTAATCTAGTAAGTGGTCGAAAGCCTTGCATTGATAATATGTATCTTTATATTTTATTGGATCATTCGTTTGTTAAGTTTTGGTAACATGACTTTTTCTCAAGAAGCAGGGCCGTCGTTGAAAAACCCTAGGATAGGCCTGCGCTAGAAAATCGTGGTAGGCTATTTCCAGACTGATCTTGGACTTGCTGAGAGATATCAGAAAAGCTGGAATAATCTGTCTGCCTGTGTTCTCGTTTTACCCTTGGCCTTTTAAGTTGCAATTGTCTTTTAAACTAGTTGCATTATGGTGCATATTCTCTGTATATTTTTCTAATATTTTTTTAACGTCCTTGCATTAAAAATAGAAAAACATATCATGTTGTGGTGCTTACTGATGGCAGCTTTGACTAAAGAAAGAAAGAGTGTCTCATAATTTCTTACAAGACGAAAGGCTGTATGCTCATCAATTTAAGAAATACATATTTTAAAATTTCCATTTTATTCTATGTTAAACTTACAAGATATTTCATGTGATTGATGTATTCTATATAATGTTTTATTTTTGATACGCATGATGCTCTCACGTGTTTACCTGTAATGCTAGACGAACTGAAATTGTATTCAGAGATGAACCCACAATAATGGAACGAGGCTTATTTACAGTATGAACTCATTCTCTATAAACGTTGTTACTTATGTGTAAGGTGGTATGTTGTTGCTTAGTCTAGATTGTTTTTTAATTTTATCTCCAAGATTGCATATGAGTGAACGTACTTTTTTATTTGTAAACCAACACCCTCCAACAGAGAAAAAAATTAACAGTTTTTCGTTGATCATATTTGTATCTTTGGTGATTTGTGCATTTTGGCTACCTGGTCTGTGGTTCTGGGCTGAAAGTTCTTATTTCCCTCAGGTTGAGGGTTCAATGACGGTTTCAACAACAAGGAAGACGCGTGATCCATACATTATTGTTAAAGCAAGGGATCTCATAAAGCTTTTATCAAGAAGCGTTCCTGCACCTCAGGTAGTTAATTTTATTTTCTTTTGGTATACAAAGTATAGGCTGCCTTACCAATATCTAATTCTTTTTTTTTTCTAATATAAATGATAAGTTACATTGGTAATTAGTTAGTGATTCTCGTCTTTATGAGGGTGATTACATTGATGATCATGCTCTTTAGCAACGGTCTTGATCTAATATATAAGCGGAATGGTGTAAAATCTCATGACGTAAGCATCTTTTTGCATCTCCGAATCATGTAAACCTTCTGGTATATGTTACATGAGAACATAATTTATTTTATACCATCATCAGACTGAGATTTTCATGTCTCCATCATTAGAGCCTTACTGTCGTTCTTTGATGTCGTCTATGATGATATGAAGGATTTGATGCTCACACCTCTAGTAAGCTCTTGTGATTCCATGGTCATTGGTTACTTCGCCTCATTTACTTCCCGTTGGTCCATATATGTGTCTATACCTCTTTGTTCATCTAATCACTCTCCCCCCAAAACCTACCTTTTATGAATTCGACGTCTCTTCATTTCAAACTTTCTCCATCAAGCATAAGATCTCCTCGCTTCATCACTTTTGTCCGAACCTTCTATTTCTGTATCTCACACGTTTCTGTCTGGCCATTATGCTGCAGTGTAGTTCTCACTTGATAGATAGAACCTTAAACTTGATTGTTCTTAGCCGTGTTTGTAGAGGTAATACGATGAATGTTCCTTGAGAACTCAAAATTTCACCATAATATACTTTGACAGTCGTCACATAGGAGCTGCTTTCTTATCCGAGAAGGAAGAAAGCTAATCCTTGGAGATATCTCTTTACTTTATGACTGAGTTTCATGGTTATTTGAAAGGGACACGAGTTGGTGATTATAATTTCTTCTGCATCTAATTTTCCTTATGATAGGATTTAGGGTCCTCGTTGGAGTAGGTATAAGGAGTTTTGATCACAGGATCTCAGTTAGATTTGAATATTAAATTTTTGAAACACTTCTCCTTTAATATCCTTGTGGAAATATATGCCAGATCAGAGCAACAAATCTGTAGATGAATGAGCAAAGAGGTTAGCGAAGGTTCTCACCTGGTAGGATGTGAAACGCTGTACTGTCCTTCCCTGTCTCTTGCGTATCTATAAATTTTAATGCATGCTTAAAGAACTAAAAGGAACAGTGAACGAACACTTCTGGGAAGTACCAAGTATGGTACTTATGCAACGGCCAATCTAAATCATCTGAGATGCTCTGGCGATTGTATCTCACCTAACTTCACAGAATTGCTCATGCAAATGAGAGGAACATCTTTCCACGCCTCTGCGTCATCCATTTATCTTTAACCAAACTGATTATTACCTTATGATGGTGTTCATTGAGTTGTATTTATTGTATTTCTTACTTAACCTATTCTAAGATTTCTACGCTCTAAAGTACCTATTCTTTCTTTCCTTCCCCGTAACTCATTTTCACTTTTACTGATCGGAAACTCAATTTTGCAGGCAATGAAGATATTGAATGATGAAATGCAGTGTGATGTGATCAAGATTGGTAATCTGACCCGCAATAAGGTAGTTTTTCTCTCCTCTCCCCAGTTCACTAATAAAGGTAGGAAGATAAATTGTGTGATGGCGTCAGGCATAATGTGCTTGGCATTCATGTTAGAGCTAACACATTGTGTTTGCAATTTTTTCTCTAGCCTATGCTATTTGTTCACCCTTTTTATTTTTAGTCATCCTCAGGTCTATCTTTTTCGTTTTCTGAGAAAAGAGTTTCTAAGATAAACTCTTTTTTTAGAAGTTTTTGAATAAATCTTCCCTTTGCATCAGTTTTTTAAATTTTTTGCTTGAATTTCCAAAAGAGTTTCTCTTGTCTATCTTAGAAACTGCTCGACTGGGGTTTTCATCATTTTGAATTTGGGGTTTACTAACTTTCTAATACTTCGTTTGGGAGAGATTTCTTCCCTGACTCTGTGGTAACTATAAATGGAAGTTCTTTTAGTGGTTAGAACCATTGAGGTTGCTCCTTAACCTTTCCCCGATCATTTTCTAAAGGCAAAAATGTGAGAGTTCCCCCAGTGGGTTTCTTCATCCATGACCTTTCAGAGTGGATGCTGTTTAACGTTTACAAAGGTTCTTTTGGATATTTTGAGGCATATTCCATGAAAATTCAAGAAAGATGAAAAAATGCTCTGAACTGGTCTTGTGCTGCTAAAATCCAGGGAACATGGAAGCTATTTTAATGCTTTCGGACTTCTTAGTGAGCCTGGTCACCTGTTTGTTCAAAATCCGACATTTGATGAGCATAGATCTGACCATAGGATGGCCATTGTGTTAAGAAGAAACCGGAATAATGTGATTATTAGTTGAATCTGATCATAAAGTTGTAAAATATGACGGATTTACACTCGAACGATATATAATAGGAACAATATTTTGCACTCGTTTTTTTTCCAGTCAACTGTGCCCTCCAAGTTTTTGGAAGCTCATTCTTTAATAGATGTATATTTATATTCGTTTCCATTGCTTAATCCTTTGGGTACTATCTGCTTTCAAAAATAAATAAGATTATTTATTTTCAGCTTGCTTTGGTAGACTCCTTGAACCTTGACAATAAGTCTATCTGCTGAAATTTTGATTTTTGTTCTATTTGAGTGAGTCTTATTTTTTTTCTTATCTTTTTGGGGCCGTAATCTGTCGAATCTATATAGAGTGGAAAATATGCTGTCTTGTACTCTTTAATGAACTATACTGAAATTTCTCAAAAAGTAGAAACAATTCTAATTGATGTCATGTCTTTTATCTCTTTTTCACCTATATTCACCCAAAAGATCTCAACAGTGAATCGGATAGATGTTGTTATCCTTTCTAAAATGTGGTTTCTTGCAGGAGAGATTTGTCAAACGGAGACAGCGACTTATAGGCCCTAATTCGTCTACTCTTAAGGTGCATCTCTTTTATATATCGTGAGAGATTTTACCTGCTTGTACTTACTGCCACATTTTTGTGTCGTTTTTCTACCGGTTGTGGTTTAATGAATCGAGTTTTACACTTTACAGGCTATTGAAATTTTGACTGGCTGCTATGTCTTAATCCAGGTATACATACGGTTTTTTCTGTTCTATTAGTGTAATATTTCACTTCTTTTTTGTACGATTATTAGTTAGCTTCTCACATTTTGCTACTTTCACAATAGGGAAACACAGTGGCCGCTATGGGGTCATTCAAGGGTTTGAAACAGGTTCGGAGGATTGTGGAAGATTGCATACAAAATGTCCAGCATCCAATTTATCATATAAAGGTGATGAACCTAGATTTCTGTTGCCTGGCGAAGTATCCCATGATGTTCTTTATTTGTATGCAATCGTGAATTTATTGTTTAAGGTGTTCTTATACTCAGTTTATTGCATTCTGGCAGACTCTACTCATGAAGCGTGAGCTTGCCAAGAATCCAGCGCTAGCAAATGAGAACTGGGAAAGATTTCTTCCGAACTTTAAGAAGTACACCCAAACGTTCATAAATTCTGCTTTACTATGTTGTCGTGAATGGAAAGTTGAATTTCTTATCTGTAGCCTTTATGAAAAAAAAAAAAAAAAAGTGTTCTTCACAGTTTCTGTCCTCGCTGGGTTTGCAGGAAAAATGTTAAACAAAAGAAAGCAAAGGCAAAAGAGAAGAAGCCGTATACACCTTTCCCACCTCCTCAACAGCCTAGTAAGGTAAAAATGTGTATAAAGTTTGTTTCATCTCATGCCTAAGGTATTTCCTATGAATTCTACTATATTTAAAATAGTCTGGCTTTCTTCTGTTTTTAAAAGAAGTAAGAATTTGGGGTATGTTGCTATTCCATTCTCCCTTTGTGCATGTTTTTGATACAAAGTTTCGCCCGTTGTTTTAGCCAAACCCCGCAGTGATCAGGTGTGCGACTTCATATGGAAGACTAGTAAATCGTTGGAAGGCTGTGGTCTTATATTGTATGTATGGGGTGCTTATATGCGTAGTTATCCGTGTTACTGCCTTGTTTTGAAGTGTGACCATCACATTGCTGATAAGAAGATCAGCCCTCATGGTATCTGACATTGAACTGTTATGTCACCGTTGATCTTTCTGAGCTGCATCCATTTATTTTAGAACAATCATTGGTTGTTCATATCTTTTGCTTTGTGCCAATGATTCCAGTGGAAGTTGAGCATGAACAACGAAAAGCCAGGTGTTTAGTTATCCACAGTTCTAAATTTCTACTTATCTATAGAGTTCAACACACATTTTCATTGATTTCGATGAAAATTTGGAGTAAAATGGAGCCCTTCATTTAATCTTTGAATTTCATGATTTGGAGCATTCACCATTGGCTATAAATACCTGAATATTCTCCTATATTTTTTTATTTCAGATCGACCTTCAGTTAGAAAGTGGAGAGTACTTCTTGAGCGACAAGAAGAAATTAGCAAAGACCTGGCAAGAGAAGCAGGAGAAGCAAGCAGAAAAGGCAGCTGAGAACAAGAGGAAGAGGGACGCTGCCTTTGTTCCGCCGAAGGTCCCACTTTCAGAACTTCGCCCGTGTTTTTCAGTATTATAGGAATCATATCTCATTTTCCTTCGGTTTGTTCATGCAGGAAGCTCCCAAAGATACTTCCGAATCTAATAAATCACAAGATAATAATCACGAACTGATTGCATTGGCCAAGTCGTTGAAGGTAGTCTACAACGCTTTCAAGACTGTAAATATATGCATACATATATATATATATATATATCTACCTTATGATTTATTTATTTATTTATATAATGTATGTTATGTTTTATCTTCAGCATGAACTCCTGATATGCTCCTTTTATAGCGTTGACCCGATGAGAAAACTTCGGATCTCAGCTGTGTAGAGTTATTTGAAGTCAAGCATGCCGATCCATCATCCCTCTGAATTGCTAACGTTTCTTCTTCCGTCAATGAACAAGGGCCCACCAGCCATAGCTTTACATTACATTCCTGCCGTGCTAAATATTATTCGGCCACTCTTCTCAATTGCCCCCACGTTCTTCATGCAGAAAAAGGCAAGGGAATTCAGCAAGCACAGTGACAGCAAGAACATCAATCCGGAGGCATATATCGCAGAATCTGGGGAACAGCCCGCGAAAAAGAAGTCCAAGAAGAATCGATCATAAGGTGCTGTTTCATCGCAAATGCCCACTGGGTTTATGTCCCCAGTGAGGCATTTAGTTTCTTCCTTCTGAACCAGTGCTCTCCTTGAGGCAGCAAGACCCCCTGATTCAGCCCAAGAGAAGGGAGAGAAAAGGAAGCTTGCAAGGCCTGCGGTGTTTGATTTCTGTGCTTGCTCGGATCTCATCTTCATCTGTTCTTGGGTGCATTTTCCTAGCTTTTCTGATGTTTTAAAACTCTTAAAATTAGGAGAAAAAAAAAAAACTCCTCCCCCTTTTGATCTTGGGGAGACAACTCTCAGTGGTCTCCAGCCAGTGAGTTCCAAAGTCAGATTATCCACTGTATGAATTATTCAAGTATTCTACAAGTAGATTAATATCACATTGCTCGGTGAATTATTTGTTGATTATGATTGAAATGTGTATAAACCCCACACATCATCTTGGGAATGATTGCTATCTGTACCCTTTGCAATTTTTTTTTTTATATATATATATATAAGGAATTAAAATCTTGTTTCAAGAACACTGACCCATTGTGCCCCAATGTTCAAAAGATGAGCTGCCAGGAGGAACCCACAGAAGAATTCCTTTTGTTTACAGGGAGTGCAACAGAAATGCTCCGATCTTCTTCATCCCTAGAACGAATAACAGTAAATGAACCATCACCCCCACCAAGCGGGCTCATCAGATGGCATCTTCTTCATCCTCAAAACTCAGATGCAACGTCTGCAACTTGAACCCGGATCCCTGAACGATCTCCAGCAGATTCGATGCCACTCCGGTGGCTTGTACCGTGGTTTGCTTCGCCAACTGCATCAGGGGGAGAAACATCAGCATATATGGTAATTTTTCTTTCAGCTCAAGGAGCAGGAGAAAGGTTCCATGCAATATATGGAATCTTGAAGCCTTTTTTAAAGCATGGCGAAGTAGAAGCATGGAGGAAAGCCAGTGGCTATGCTACCGCCATAAAATTAAAATATAAACTAGATTTCTGATTTTATGATCTAGCAAGAAAAATGTTGGTGGTAAATCTAGTAGGATCTGATGCCACAATCACCAGTGAGAGATCTTAGAACAGAGTGGGAAGTCAATGCTGCTGATTTTCCGCACAGATGAGATGGAGAAAGATTTCCCCAAAGAGCATCTTGGCCAAAGGTGTGGTTTTTATCCGGGTAGTTTCCTGATGCTCTTGAATAAAAAACAGGAGCTCCTGATCTGACTGAAGAGGAACCACATTCCATGCAAATAACATTTCTCAACGGCGTTCGTTCTGTGTGATTATCAGTCTAATGCATGGCAACCATGATCCGCTCGGTGACTCATGGCTGTGGCAAATCTCCAGGTCTCATCAGCAGACGGGACTCAATTATCTGAGAAAAATCTCAGCTGTGGAACCCAAGTTGTCGAAGAAACAGGATCAACCGATGATGTTCTTCAAAATAAAGCCATCGTCAACCGATGATGTTCTTCGAAATAAACCCATCGTATTGAGCTATCGGCATCATATATACAAAGATAAATATAGAAATTATTCCCTTAGAAGAAGCAAGAAGTACCTCGACGCTGGCGATGCCTTCAAGTACCCGCACTTTCAGGTCGCTGATGCCCTCCAAACCCTGCGCGAATTTGGATAATTCTTCAGAAATGGCAGGAGAAGATGTCGTAGAATGATTGGTGAGTAGCAGAACCCACCTCCAGGCCCTTGGTCACATTAGCGATCGCCGCCTCGTCCATGGTCCCTTCGGCCTTCACGTCGAGTGGAAAGAAAACTTCAATCCGTGAAATAATCTAGAAGAGGTGAGGAGGAGCTAGAACAGAGAAATGCTCGGGCCATCTTCGGAACTCGATTGATGGGACATAATTCTCGGTTAATCGGAGGGAAAAAAGATAGATGGCGCGTAAAGGGATTGATTGGGAGCACTCGCCTTGAAGAACATGGTGAGCACGTCGGACGGTGAGACGGGGACGGAGACGGGCTGGTCCGCCTGCGGGGCCGCTTCCGGCAACACCTCGTCTCCTCCACTCTCGGAAACGAGGGTCTCCTCCTCTGCGACGGCCCTGATGCGCATTGCTCTCCTTTCCACAGGCGGGTTCCTCCCATGGGACCCGAAAAGGGAGGCAGGCGTCCTCGAAGAAAGAAGGGGCGACGAGGGCAGAGCGCAGGCGGGACGAGAGCGGGAGAAGAATCCAGTGGGCGAGCTTCTTCTGCAGAGGCGGCACGAGAGAGGGGAGTGGAGAGCGGAGATCGACGAGGCCATGTCTCTTCTTCCTCTTCCTCTTCCTCCTCTCTGTGGGGATACGAAAACGCGAGCTGTTCCTTTGCTCTCACTGCTGTGGCAGCAGAAGTGGATATCTCAGGATAAGTTGGCTGCCATCACGGAACGGTGAGGTTAACCACTATCTCAGGAGGTCAGAAAACAAAAATGTATCATCTATTCCTACAGAACTTAAAATTGTACGTATAACCATTTTTCAAACATTATTAAATATCATGAGGTCAACTACTCTTTCTCTAAAACGAATTGTACCGTCAACTACGTATGATCCGAGGTCAACCCAAAGAAGATGTCAATCCTTTTAATAAAGATGATATGGGAGGCGGGGAGTTGGGAAAATTAAAATAATAACATTTTTTTCACGTAGTTTTAGGGAAATAAAACTACGTATGATATGTGCTTGGCAACTAACTTTTTTTAATCGATAATTAGCTTTTTAGTTTATGGTACGATCAAGTTTAATTTTATATTTGACTTTTTTAATCTCACAATTCTTTTAAGTCAAGAGTTTGTTGCATATATATATATATATTTTTAACTAAATCATTAAAATGATCTCTTGAAAAAGGGAATGGACGTATATTCCCACGCAACTTTTAAGTTGTATAAACCCATTTTTTTAAAAAATATTAAATATTATGAGGTCAACGACTCTGCCTCTAAAACGTATTATACCGTCAACATATTTGGCATTGTTGTTGACCAATCTTACCATGCTATATAGACTACTAGACCTCAGTATTAATGAGCATGAGGTCAACTGTTTCTTTGTATGCACATACGCTAGTATCAACCCTTATTGACCAAATTGTTTGACCACTCTGAGATTCAACTATTATTCTGGTGGCACTACCACAACGTTGTTGACCCATTAGACTAGGGTGTGGCGCATCATGAGGTCAACTATTGTTCTTGTGCAACTCACAAGAGTCAACAAGAGGCCAGACTCCAACTCCCTAGATTTCGTCCAGTGAAACAATTTACTAGCAGAAATCAACTCACAAGAGGCCAGCCTTTTTTTCTTTTTCCTTTTATAGCATTCAAAGACGACCATTTGAGCTCAGAAATCGCCGCCACCAAACGCATGAAACTCAAGAAACCACGAAGCACAGTTCATATGATCTTAGCTTGGATGGAAACATTGTCAACTCCACAAGGTTAGCTTCATCACGAGCAAACCTATTTTTTTTTTTTTAATCACATTAAACATAAGCTCATCAGGAATTTCTCACATGACAGACCAATAATACCTCTATTTTATTGGATTTCACAGCCATGGTGACGATGCCCGCCATCTCTTTGACAAAATGAGGAACCCAGATGATGATGAGACATCATTGGAGATTGTTGAATTCTGGGCCAGACTGAAAGTCAACGCCCTGCTGCTCAAGTCAACGGATGAAGCCAGAAGACGAAAAAAGGGGAAAGGACCAGCAAGGTGATGCTAGTATGCTGCAGCACCCGAGTCATAAACTTCACCACCTGAGATTAAAATTTTCTGGTCATCATCCTGGCAGGCATCAGTTGACCCAGAGAAAATGATTGACTAGAAGGGGGATCACTGGGAGTGGCGCGACATACTGGCGAGATGAACGGCGAAGTTTGCTTCCTTGTCAGCATCAGAATTGAGTTCCTACAATATATAACAGGAGGAGCAAGGGAGTCATGCCAAGAATATTGACCCCTTAAGAACTCACAGATCACTGGAGCACAGCTGTTCACATCAGGATAGAACAAGTTCTATGCATTCAAAAGGAAATCAAGGCGTGTTAATGTATTGCTAATGAGGAAATGACCAGAGGAGGGATTTTTTTTCTGTACAAATGCATTATAATGTCCGAAAAGAAGTATTACTTCAGTGTTAAAGGTGGATCTTGAAGGTTTGCACAGAGAAGACAACGAGATCATAATTTTCTCACATGTTCCATTTTCTAATCCAAACATTTTACTGGGGCATAGAATAATCCCAAGGACGTATTAGGGTTCAGGAGTTAAAGCTGTTAGGGTTTAAGCTGTGTCGCACTGAATGGGGGTGATCATGAACTTACCCTTTCCACATGGCAGATCTCACAGCTATCAAACTTGCTCTTGAGTTCCTTAGCTTCCTTGCACAAGTTCATGAGATTTGGGTGCTTTGTTTGCCATCGATCTTGGACCTATTTCGATTTGAAACAATAATTTTTGGTCAGCTGCAGTACATCTAAAGAAATCGGACAAACTAGCTATCAACTTGACATCAACGCTCTCTGACTTGCAGTCGAGACATGCAGCAACATGACAAAGGGAGGTCATTACCTCGGTAGACAGGGTAAAGGAGTATGCTGTTTTTTTTTCTCCCATTCATTTTCTCTTTACATTTTAATTAAATAACTTACTGACATTCTGATCCTGATCTTATGCTATCCAGAATTAAGCTGCCATTCTCTAAGGAATGATGTCTCGACTGATTTTAATCTTTTGGGAATTGCATGTCTCTGATTTTTAATTTATAAATTAAATAAATTTATTAAAAAAAATGAAAGTCGTTCCAAAGGGTAGAGACTGGACTCGAAACTAAAAAATGCTACACTGCAAGAACAATCATAGTAGTGCTTTCAAAATTGTAACAGTTCGAATTCCTTCCGTGGATGATTTGCCTCAAGAACTGTTGCACACCCAGCACCAAATAAAAAAGAAAGAAGAGAAAAAACATAAAAAACATAAAAAATAAGTATATAGATTACACTAAAAAATATCATTCCTTGTCGAAAAAAAAAACTAAATAAATCATTCGTCTAGGATCACAACAGCCTTCGAAATTAATAAACCTTCATCAACTGCTAACCTGGTTGCAGACAAGTTGGGAGTCTCCTACTACGCGAACGCGCTTGAATCCCTTCTGAAGAGCGTATTTCATTCCTAAGATTATAGCTCGATACTCTGCCACGTTATTTGTCACAACACCCAAGCCTTCACGTAATCTAGCAACCTACACACATCACGAAGCGTGGAAGCCAATCTGCTTGCTTGTACAACATCCGACGGACAGAAATTAAATCAGGAAGAAAAGGATCTGGAGAAAATACACACCACAGTTCCGTCTTCCGAACGGAGGATTGCTCCAGCACCGGCTTTTCCGGGATTTCCTTTTGAAGCTCCATCAAACTCGATGATGCAAGAGACCTGAACCCATATATAATGAAGATTATGTTTTCTAACTGCCATTAAAATCCATTAGAATCAGAAATGATTGGTCACTAATTATCATCAAATTGATGACTTTCTTTGTTCACGAAATCCCAGGATCATCTGATTCATCCAACAAAGATTATTTAGTTACTTTTTCTTTGATAACAGGAAGATTAGTTATTCAATGGATTTAATCGGAACATTTTCCGTTCAGTAATTTATACAAATCAGTAATGTTCCTTTTGTCGGGTTTCACTGGAAATTCATATGATTCCTAAAATATGGAATCATACAAATGAAAAATATTTAAGTGAGGTCCTTGCACGGGCGTCCTATCCCTAAGACTTGCTTGCTCTACATGGAGTGCCCCATGGTTCCTCAAGTGCCAGCGGCAGAGAGGAATGCCATAATGACTCAGCCTTAGGCCTAAGATGGGAACTCAATCAAATTCATAACTGTGTCAATGGATTTTTTTTTTTTCTTGTCTGAATATTCAGGAGCTGAGACCATTCCATTGCACTTTTTTGCTATGCATAAACTGAACCAGCAATTGCGATGAGCACAAAAACTAAACCTTCTATATATACGGATACACCTAATACATCAAACTCATTGGCCACGGATAAACAAAGACTGCTTCAATATCAAAAACAACAAAAACAAGAGCAACATATGATAGCAAGTTTCGGAATTGCAACCAAGCATCCCCCATTGGTTCTACGCCTGATTCATAACCATATTTGAAGCAATGAGATACTATTGTTCCTTTCTGAAGTAATATATGATGTATCATCAGTTACAAGTATCCATAATTTTTGTAATTTATAAAGGACCTAAAAGATCTTGCTAAAGTATCATTCAGAAGTGGATTAACATAAATACAGCAGGAAGGAGAGGCAATACAAAAGTCTGTAAACTGTAAAAACGAGTAAAAGCGAACAGGCCCACAAGATCACGTCCCTCACTACGGGCTTGTATAAACGCTTTGAAAGTTAACACGGTTAGCTGCTGCACCAGATTACTCCCCCAATGATGTCCTAAAGTTCCGTCACCGAATTGGTACAGAATCATCTCCAAAGATCCCGGTCAGGGCAGGCATATGCCAAACATAAATACACCCTGAACACCTGGCATAGAGAGCCAATCTTGAGTGAAGAAATAATTGTCTGTGAATAAATGCAGGTTGCATCTAGTCAGTCAGAAGCTTTTATCAGGGTTAAATAACTATCCTTTACACGTCTAACTTGAGGAAGACGCAAGTATTACCCTCAGGATCACATGGCTTATCATAAAATCACTAGGTAATTGTGTCTGTCCCAACATTAAATAAAAAGTTTACTTAACAATTGAAGATCGATGTCAATGCAATCCTCTCAGTAACTGTCCCTCTTCTTTCTGTGGACACTGATAACTGATTCATACACCCAGAGAGACTTTGTTTCTGAGTTGATCCCTATGCCTCAAGTTCAAACAAAGTCTTACCCTAGGATCCAAGATGTTTCAGTACAATAATACTGGGACATTTTTTAAGATACTCAGGACTTAATTGACAACACCAAACTATACTACTATGTCTGGAAGTCGGATAAGCCTTATTTAAATGTTGGCTGAATTAATTAGGTCAGAGTTAACAATTGTCTTGATTCTCAGAAAAAAGCTTACTTGATCGCCCATGATTGGATTCAATACATTGTTGTTAGTAAATTCCTCCATTCTTTCTCTTTGAACCGTGTAAGGAATCATTTGATAACGCAGCATCACTATGAAGTCTGTTTTGGATATGGATTAAATTTTAAGAAAAAAAGGAGTACGATCAAGGAAGCAAAGCTACCATAGTTGGGATTTACGATAACCGCTTCTTCAAAGAGATACCGACCATTTTGTCAGATCTGAACAAAAATAGATATAATCCTTATTGAAATTTGGGCCAAGTAATATAAAGCCTCGAGGTAATGGAGTACTCCCACAGGGAATAGTCAGACATAGTAACCCCAGAAAGCGCCAAATAAGACACTCAACAGATCTGAAGTTAGCTATCTGATATCCAGAAGCAAATGCAGAATTAAATTGCCCCTTCATCCCCGCCATTTAGATGTAAACAAATCAATGGCCCATTTCATAATAAGTTCTGATCCACCTCTTTATGTAGAAGATAATCACATTTACGCTCTTTTCAGAGGGTTGTAATACCGAAGACACAAAAGTTCAAGAAGATGAAAAATGAAAATGATATACTACGTCGTAACTTTTTGAGGTGAAACCGTAAGGGATTTACAGAGATTAGGATGGACATGTCAGAGCGGTTCCTCAGTGAATCATAGGAGGTTTTCAGTTTTATCAAAATTACATAGTAACCTAAACCAAGCAGACAATTGTGCTTTTGTTCAAATCAGCTACTTTTCTTCAAAAATTGTAACACTTTGAGAAGGGAGTTTTCTTCCTTCACTAGATCAAAGGATCCCAGAGTTTTCTTACAAATGCATATTATATGTATCAATTCATGAATCAATCTTACACTACCAGAAAAGAATCTAAGAACTAGATTACTGGATTCGACGATTGATAAATCATCCCTAGCTTCCTATGTGTAGATCAGCAGGAGTTAGACGACTTACGCTGCTGGAACATAGGGACTGCTCCTTGATGGGCTCAATCAACCTAACACGTTTTTTTGAAGTGTCTGTCACCTGTAGTCTGATTTTATCCTGCCAAGAAGTCAATAATAAACAACAACCTCAGAAATTATTAATTATTAATTAATTAAAAAGAAGTCAAGAAGTCAAGAAGTCAAGAAGTCAAGAAGTCAAGAAGTCAAGAAGTCAAGAAGTCAACAACATGTACAAGAAGTTTTTTTTAATTAATATATTTTTTATTCCCCTAACGTTCACGTGCACACAGGAAAGATCTGATGTCTTGCTTTGAGCCAAAGAAAAAGGGAAAATGGGGAGGCGTCTGGAAGCATGATCATATCAGCTCCCATTAGCCCAAACCATCTGGGAACTAATAATACTCCTTTAGCAGATCCCAGGCTACCAAAGCCCTCTTTCGAAGCTCATCCCACACAAAACTTGCATGAATCACTTCAAGTGGTATCCAACTGTCCCAGCATTGAACTAGTTACAGTACATGCCAGTCATCAACTAACGTGAGTAAACTGTATAAGTTTTCAGAGATTGATACGAATATAGAGAAACAATAATTCTACCTTTTCCTTTGAGCTTTTTTGTGCAAAAGGCCTTTCTTCATCTGGTTGCTGGAAATGAAAAAACGTGATTAATTTGAGTGACAAGTATTAAGAAGCTCCTGTGATCCAATAAAAGTGATAATAGAAACGTTAACAAGCTCGTAAATTTACCTTGACAGGGCATGGGACGAGAGTACCAAAGAGATCTTCCTTGAGATCTACGGAATTAATGGAGTAGGCAGCATTTTTAAACCCATGATTAGCAAGATATTCCTCTGTCTCTTTGTGCAAAGAATAACCCTTATAGATGCTTACAGCAGGATCAGATACCTATAAAATATGGTTTACTGTGAGTTAGAAGATTGACAGAACAATTTCTGAAACTTTCTTCGTGACAATAGTGACAATAAGATCATCTTTAATAGTTCAGCAAACAACAGACCTCCAATATCAAAAAAGACTTTATCCAATATACGCTTAAATAAAATGAAGTAAAATAATATAAAATGTATCATAGGAAATATAGGAACGAAACAGGAAAATAACGTTGAAATCAAATGAGAATTTTGCTCAGCTTCAAGGCTAAAAAAATAGTGATTTCCTTGTCCATAAATAATTTCATTGCAACATTGATGCACCAGAAGAAGCAAATATAATGACAAAGAAATTCAAAAACAACCTAGAAGCAACGTAAATAAAAAAATGCCATCAACTGTCAATGTCTATGACAGTTTGAAAAGAAATAAATTGTATAGCTCGGTTGCAACATTTCTCTACATGGACGTTTGGTGACATCACTGGGATCTGTCTTACACAAAATAAACCTTAGCCAACTTCAACATTTTCTCCAGGATGAAAATGACTCTTCGAGAAACACAGAAATTAGGAGTAGAACGTGATGTAGAAAAAATAATAGAAAACTAATGGCAGAAAAAAGGAAATGTCAATCAACGAGCAAACGTGGGAAGATCGGCAAACTGGCAAATTTCAGGATCAATAAGCGAACAGAAGAACTTTTCTTCCATAGATATCAGCCATTCGAAAATCAGACCATCCTAACTGCAACTTACAATGCCATTTACGATCGTTGATTAATGGAGCAATGCTCTTGGCTATGAAACTTCTCACTAAACACCAATAAGGCATAAAAAAGCCAGAAGAGTTACCGAAGTACTGAGCTGGTCCTGGCAGTCACTGAAGTTCTTGTACACACCAACAATATCTCCCTTCCGCACAACATAAAATGCATTACTCTCCTCCATCAACAGCTAAGGATCAAGCTCTGGCTAGAAATAAAAAAGCACACATCGGAAAACTACACAAGTGATGATTTTCTAATCCATCGGACCAACGCAAGTCAATTAAAAATCTGCCACCGTACTAGACATGTCTCGTAAGAAACACTTTTCCGAGAACTGGAAAACTATAACCACAAAATCGAGCCTCCCTCACAGAGAAGGCAGCTGAAATATTCGTTCGGGAGGGGGAGTCGGTGGGGGGATATCACGATCCACGGCTGGGGGCATTTCCGCAAACAGGTGCTCCTCAAGCCTCATGCTTCTCAGGACGTCAATCGACAGAGCAGGTGGCAGGGGAGAGGAATAGTGGGGAGAAACCAGGGAACAGGGAGCAGGGAACAGAGAGCTCTCCAACCTGAAAGAGAAACTCTTTCTGACCAGACCAGACCACCCGCCGGTAACGAAGCCCCTGCGACGGAGGAAGTAGCTTCTCCTCCGGATCACTTGCCGGAGGCTTCTTCTTCCACCCAATTGGGCCCACAAAATCGCACTTTCTCCGACCCAGAGAAGAGAGAGAGGAGAGAGAGGAAAGAGACAGAATCTTTCTTTAACGGCGCAGTTATTTCGTTGTTAACGGCTGGCGGCTCCCTACTGACGAACTGGGCCCTTGATATACCGGCCGTCATTAGGCACAAAATATGCTTGTTTCCGAGAGGGCCATTTAATTGTCGTTACCACGTGGAGGCCGTCCTCAAAATCGACTAGAGTCTCTCTCTCTCTCTCTCTCTCTTAACGGCGCAGTTTTTTCGCCGTTAACGGCTGGCTCCCGTACTGATGAACTGGCCCATATGAGGCTCAAAATCTTCCATGTTCCCTCAAGACCAATTTAAACACGCACTTTTTGTCGCGTGGAGGCACTTGAAACAGACACGTGGAGGATAAATCCCGATTACTCCCGCCTACGTACCGTGGGAATGGAGACTCTCCAGAACTGGGAAGATCATCGTCTCCGAGTCATGGAGGCTGCTGTAATCTGCGGCGAAGAAGGAATGGAGGACGCCATTAATGGTGATCCAGCTGCACCCAGGGAGCTTGCTCAGCCCCCTCTCTCTCATCCTCGCCCTCACCTCCGCCGCCGCGTCCCACCTCCCCGAGGAGGCGTGAAGATTGGAGAGCGCCACCAAGTTGGACGGATTATCAGGTTCCAGATGGAGAAGACGATCGCAGGCCAGGTCTCGCATCTGCGTGCTCCCCTGAGCCACAGAGAATCCGAGTAGCGTTCCCCAAGCGCTCGGAGTGGCCGCCGATGGCGTCGAGTCGATGAACTTCAACGCTCGTTGGAGGTCTCCGGCACGGCAGAGCATGTCGACTACGCAGGAGGAGATCTCCGCCGTGGGAAGAATTCTGTGCTCGTCGATCAGAGAGGTGTAGATCTCGAGGCCTTGGGCGACCAAGCCGGACCTCCCGCAAGCGGAGAGAATCCCCATGCAGGTGATGTGATCCAGATCCATTCCGAGCTCGATCATCCTGCGGAATATGGACGTCGCTTCTTCGCCTCTCCCGTGGAGGCCATAGCTCGAGATGATGCAGCTCCAGGAGATCGCATCTTTCTGCCAGCCATCTTGATCGAAGAGCCGCTTGGAGGAATCCAGGCTGCCGCACTTGGAGTACATGTCGATCAGAGCGTTGTTCAAGGAGGCTTCCCGGATCAAATCTTCTTTGATTGCGAAGCCGTGGATCTGCTTTCCCGAGATCAAGCTTGCGAGAGAGCCAATGGCTGGGAGGATCCCCAAGAGAGTGACCTTGTTGGGAGCTACTCCGGCTTTATGCTGCATCATACGGAAGAGGATCAGGCCTTCCTCCAGCTCTCCACTCTGCACGTAACCCGAGATCATGGCGGTCCAGGCGACCACATTCTTCCAGGCGATCCGATCGAAGATGAATCTCCCCAGCTTCGCACTCCCTCTTTTCGAATACATATCAATCAGGCAGCTGCCGATGTAACAATCAAGCTCTGATCCCAGTCCCAGACCATTTCTCAGGACGAATCCGTGGATCTCTCTCCCACGAGGAAGCCATCTACCAGTGGAATCCGCAGTGCAGAAGGGAAGAACAGTGGAGATCGTGAACTCATCCGGCCTCAACCCCTCTCGCTGCATCTGCAACAGAAGATCCCAGACTGCTTCTCCAGACCCCGACATCAGCCCGTTCCAAGAAGACACGCTCCTCCTGGGCATTTCGTCGAAAAGCTTGCGAGCATCCTTCGACTCCCCGCATCTTAAGTACATCCCCATGAGAGAATTCAGCAGGACGACATCAGAGGCAAACCCTAGCCTTACTACCAGAGAATGTATCGTCCCACCGGAGGCCAGATCGGCGAGCTCGCCGGAGACCTTGGCGAGAATGGCGAGGCTGTAGTTGTCTGGTGGCGCTCGGGGGAGCATCCCGCTGAAGAGGGACATGGCCTCCCGGAAGTGGCCGTCGCGGGAGTAGGCGGCGAGCATGGAGTTCCATAGGAGAGGGTTTCCTTCTTGCAGGCTCCATTCAAAGACGAAGCGAGAGAGGGAGACGGAGCCGAGGAGGGAGTAGGCGGAGATCAGGCGGGACGCGAGGTACGGGTGGCGGTGGAGCCCGAGAGGGAAAGCAGCAGCGTGAGACCTGCACAGGAGACCAGCCGACCGCTCCTCTATCGAAATCCGCACGCAGTTGAGGAGGACGGAGAGCTGAGCAGCGGCGGCGGTGGCGGAGAATCGACGAGCGTTTCGGTGCATCTGCTGCTGCAGAATTTGCAGAGAACGTTGGAGGGGCCCAGTTTTATGGGACGAGGGAGAACGGATGTATCGGTTTATATCCGAACCATTTTCAGATCCGTTAGTGTGCAGTATTCGGGTGCTTCTTTTCCGGCAAACCAAACGCTCCCAAGGGATCGATCGGTCGGTGGAGCGGGCTTTTCATTCTGCGCTCTTTCCCAGGGAGCAGCAGAGGAGATGAAGGGATCGTTTTTCAGGCGTGGAGGATGAAGCTCTCGTACAGGGATGCTACCCTCGTCGTGTGTTCCTTCAACATCTTCCTCGCGCTTCTTCTCCTGCGGGGGTTCTTCGCCGCGCCGGCAACCCAGCCGGGTCAGCTCGATCCTGGTAAGGTCTATCTCTGCGAAATTTTCATTGCGCGCGTTTGCCGATGGTTGGATTTCATGATTCTTTCTTCTTCCTCTGAATACGCCTGATTCCTCGAGGTGGAGGATCACGTTGACCCGGGGCCCTACACTGGTGGGATGTCCCCGACTTCGAAATACTTGGGGATGTGTTGGAATGCACCTTACTAAGAACAAGCGACCTGTTGCAGTTTGTGCAGCAGATCTGAACGAGGACAGGGAAGGAGATTTGGTGGCAAATCTTGTGGGATGGACAGAAATAATGCACTTCACTAGACTCTTCTGAGGCTGTGTGCACCAGCACAGAATCAGCTGTTGGTTTCGAAACAATTATCTCAGCATCTGCAGCGTGGAGGCTGATGGCATTGAACTTTGGTAGCTTTTTGATTAAATTAGATATCACGTCCATCGAATATGCTCATTTTTAGCAACCCTGGATGATAGGGGTCTTGTTCCTTGGACCCTTTCTTGCATCCACATATAATGACTTTTGGTCACCAAACCATGGGTGCGAAAATAAAATCGTATTTTATCTATTATATAAATATTTCCTTCTATTTCTCTCACTGAGGTCAACTCCCTTTCATTCTAATGTGTTGCTCTCAGCTATTTTAGAAATCACTTCACCAGTGGTCAAATAGCTGGAACAATGACTATTGTTTGGATCATATTGAGATATATTTGGGTAATCGTGGTTAAGAAGATAAAATCGTATTTGATCTATTATACAAACCTGTTTTCCTTCTATTTCTATCACTGAGCTCAACTGCTTTCATTCTAATGTGTTGCTCTTAGCTATTTTAGAAATTACTTAACCAGTGGTGAAATAGCTGGAACATTGACCATTGTTTGGATCATATTGTCCACAAAAAACAGAATTATTGAGATATATTTCGGAATCCGAGGAGATGCGCCGTGCAATGGAGCCCGTGGAGCTGATTAAGAGAGTAAGTTGCAATATGGCCACAGTTTGAAAATCATCAACTCTGATATATTTACTTGGATCGGAATACTATCTAATCGATTCTCATTTAATTGGTTTTAGTTGAGGGAAATCGAACAAGAGGCGGATGCTGAACCAGAAACTTTGCAGCAGAATGTTCCAAAGAAAACTGCCGCGGCTGATCTCTCCAAGAGACTGCATGATCTACGGACCATGAATGACGCCAACGGCCAGAAAGGTACCATCTCTTTCTCCGTTTTTTTTTTTCTTTCCACAGAGAAAAAAGAAACCCTTGTCATGATCATATAATCCCACATCAAATACGAGAAGACTAGACGTGTGATCCAGTACATTGGTTATGAGCTAAAATGTCTGCACCCAACTCGTGATCCATTGATTCTGAGCTGAACACAGTGATTCCTTGAATGGTTTCTTACTAGAATCACTCGATCTGCTTCAGCAGATTCTGTGTTCGTGAATCAGTGGAGCCAAGTTTCATGGCTGCCCGTTTTGATTCATGATGATTACTTGATGCTTCTTGTTGACTTTCAGCCATTGAGGAGTGGCGCCAACGGAAGATCGAACGCGACCGAGCACGTCAACTACAGATCGAAAAGAACGCATCTGTGGCGACTTAAATCTTGAGATCGCCAGGTTCTTCAAATCCCATTGGCTTCTAGCCGGACGAACCACACTCATATTGCTGGGACAGCATTGCCAAGAGTTAATAGCTAATGAATGATGATGTACAGAATGGGCATGAAGTAACTCTCTCTCTCTCTCTCTCTCTCTCTCTCTCTCTCTTTCTCGGTCTACACAGTTGGAGAAAACGCCTGGACAAACTTTGAATCACACTCATATTTCTGGGACAGCATTGCCAAGAGTTTATAGCTAAGGAATAATGATGTACAGAATGGGCATGAAGTAATTCTCTCTCTCTCTCTCTCTCTCTCTCTCTCTCTCTCTCTCTGGCACTAGGCTGGATCCGGGTCTTTGTCTTTCTCGGTCTACACAAAAATACCAGGGCAAACCGTGAATCCTTTCCTCAAGAAGTCAACAGAGCTTACCTACTCGATCTCTGAGGCGATTAATCCATGCCACAGTAGCCAATAATACAAGGGATGACCGATTTTTTCCAAAGTTACGAACCATTAAAAAAGATGGCCAAGAATCAAGATTCGCTCATAAAATATACGAATCCTTGAACCCCTCTTGGGGATTCAAGTACCAACCACTGATTACTTGAAGGTGTGATTTTTATACCCAATATTCGTGACTAGAACAGATGCTCATAAGGCAAGCAAAGAAGGGTTGTCATCACTAGAACTTTACTGAGATGCTCGTATGCTCTCTGAAGATAGAGGTAAAAATACATGTCAGGAGAACGATTTTGCCGCATGTAGAAATTCCATCAAGATCATAACATTTCTCTCTAAAGTTTAAGAGACAATCAGGCGGCATCAAACAATTTTACAGATATTATAAATTACATAAAATATCAATATACTACTCGAATATGGTGGCTTAATTTTTTTGTTTTGTTTGAAAAATCTTCATTTTAGTGTGATCATTACGATTACATAAACAATTTTGCTAAGATGATGCTCATATACTCTCTGAAGATAGATAGAGAGAAGCAAACACATGCCAAGAAACCGATTTGACCTTCGGTAGAAATTTCATCAAAATCATAACATTCCTCTCTGAAGTCTAAGAGATAATCGCGCGACATTTAAACAATTCTACGGGTACTATAGATTACATAAAATATCAATATACTACTAGAACACGGTGGCTTAATTTTTATTTTATTTCTTTAAATCATAATTTTTATTTTACTAGAACACGGTGGCTTTAATACCACTACAAAATTCTTCAAGAAGTGAAAGGCCCCTATCACATCCCTGCTCTTTTATTTACTGAAAACTTCGATTTACAGTGGATAGAATGAGAAGCATTCCACAGAAAATACAGGGATGAAAAGGCCTACCGAGGAGAAGACTCGGAGTGATTCACCCAGCTGCATGATGCGGGGGGCGGAGGCTTCGAGGTGGTCAAAGACTTTCGTTCTCGTACATCAAGAGACGGGAATCCGAGAGAACAGAGAACATCTGAGTGTCTACAAAGAGCTGGTGGAGATGATTATGTCAGTAAAAAACTAATAAATTTAATTCTACGGCCATTATGACAAAGCATAGTCATATATCCACATAGAGGGCTGAGTGGGGACTTATTGAAGAGTAAGTCTAGATAGCTTCATGGGATGCTCCTAAGATTATTGCTCCCCCAGATACATGTTTTCTTAAGGTTTATTGGATGTCTGATCAGCTTCTATAACTGCGATTCATGCTAATACGATAAAATAAATAAATTGACTTAATAGAAAGGATTTGAATGTCATAAATAGCCAATGAAATATGAAATATGAAATATGAGAGGCCATAAGATGGGTGGGTCCAATGAAATGCTTCTAGAATCACCGCCGCTCTCCTGGTGCATGCTGTGAGACTTAAGATGGGCCAAGGTTTCAATCGAGTGGGAAGGTTTCCCATGTCAGAAAACAGCAGAGCTCAGTCAAAAAAAGCCACAAGAGGCTGTTTCTTTGTCGTATGGGATATTAGGACGATCACTGGAGAAAATATAAGCATTAGAAGCATCATCTGTCTGTTGTCTTTAATGTTCTACTCCAGGTCAGACAGCAGAAAGCCAATTTCTCTGCAGCATGCACCAGGAGAGCGGCGGAGCAATGGTAGAATCCTTGTGCATGCTGTGAGACTTAAGATGGGCCAAGGTTTCAATTGTGTACCACATGTTCAAATGGGAGTTCGTCCATGGAGCTTTCCAAAGTATGTAGTACACAGCGGGTTATTGTATCATATGAATCATTGGGGCAAACTTAAATATCCCTTTTTCTTCGAACTAAAATAGGAAACATCACAGATTTCTGACTGCTGGACATCATGTTGGAATCTTAAGTGCAAGCATACAACGGAATCTTTTTTCAGATCCATAGCCAACAAGATTAAATCAAATGCATCAGTTCTTGGAATTCAACCTTGGAGATTTGTGACCCGGAAGTTTCCCAAAGCGCTTTTGTTTCTACATAAATGGGAGACGGATCCTATTCCTTTCTCACTAGTCTACCGGGTTGATGACAATTTTTTCCTATGATTATTATCTGCAATATCATATTTGAACTGTGCACATCAGAAGATGATTACCTAATATTAAATCTTTCCTACAAACACCCCTGTGAATGAATGTCCATGGAGGCAGCTATCTGGGGATTCTACCATTGCTCCGCCCTTCCAATAAATGACATGTGGTACACAATGCATCTTTCGCGAAACTTTTCATGAAAAAGAAGGAAACTACAAATTCTCTGCAACGCAAGATGCTAAAATAGGTTCTGGACAAAGGTTTTCTATTAAAAAACACAAATTCGAGAGAAATCTCCCAAGTACCTTGATAAATGGACGGTCCCTATTGGGAAATGAATCGATAAAGCTTTCTTTAAGCAGGAGTGAGACCTGAACAAAACAAGAATTATATCTTAATGTGTGAGATAATGGCATAAACATGAAAGCCAATTCATCTGTCAGAAAGGTTTCTAGATTTGCTCATTTACTGACCCTATCATTGCTTGATTGCACATCTGTAATAGTGTGTGAGCGCAAATTTGAGCATAATGATTCCAGATAGTTCCTCAATATGCTTAAAAATTGGTGAGCTGCCTCAGCCTGGACCATAAAACAGAAGAATGAAAACTGTGCCAAAATATCAGAACTTCGTCTGCCTCTTCATCAAGAACATTTTCGAAATCAAGAGGAGCCTTTTGAGAATTTTTATTAATGGTGGAAATCAACAACTAATATATTAACAAAATAAAGGACTGATAACAACGTAAAATGAAAAGAAAAACTATAATACGAAAGATACAGAAAGAAGAAGAAGAAGACATTAATAAAACGTCTCAACAGCTAACATGAGTGTCAATGATTAAAAAAAATCTCAAATTTTTTTCAAGAGAAAGTTGAGCAAATTCTTGATAAAATTCGGCTGGCCAGATTGATGGGCACCTCCCGTTCCCGTAACTCTTGAACATTTGAATGCATACAATAATGCCACGTCGATTATATCTTTTATATTTCTGAACTTGAGCTGAAATTTTCTGTTTTTACTTCCTGTGCATTTTTCCCGCAGGATACCTACTGAGATAATCTTCCGCAGGATAAAGCATTAATAAACCCTGTGCATTTTGGATCAGTAACTATAGAGCATGAAGAATTCCACCTGTGTGGATGTTTGGCCATCTGAAGGTTTTTTCCCCTGTTCCATGGGCCGAAACTGGCAACTAATAAAGTAAAGTAGTCTTTGACATTTTCCCGGGTACTAGAGAGCACCCTTTGGAGGACTGACATACTCAAAATGCCACATAAACCCTTGACAGATGACGAAGATCCTTTGTTTGATATATCCAACGTCCAATTAATGCCCTAACTTTTGCAACAATGATCCAAAGGTTGACTAGTCTCAAATCCAACCGCTGTTCAAGAACAGCAGGTGAGCATTGAATACCTTTACATGCCTACTGAATATAACTTATTATTGAGATCTGAATTACGTCTATTTACAGCAGGTATGATGAACTATTTTAGAACAGAGAAAGCATATTCTACATGCTGGGAAACACAACGATACCTGAACTTCACTGCATCTATACACAGGATGTCGTTTAGCTAGGAAATCTTCACAAGAAAGTCTAGTGTGGATTGGACTCAGTTCTGAGACAAGTTCCCTGTGTCGAGGAAGTGGGGGCAAATAACACATTTTCACCTGAATCATTAAAATTAAATGTTAAGCTAGAGTAATACTCTGCATAAATAAATATTTTTCATAACATCTATTACATAGGGAAAAATGTTGGATGCCTTATAATCAGGTACACTTAGAAACAAAAGAGTGTTATGGATAAGAAATCATTATCCAAAAATATCAGCGCATATCAACAATGGTTTTTAGTCAAAAAGGACTGTCAAGCCATGCTCCAACCTGATCCTTGCAAACGTCAACCCTCACAAGGTTGGAAGTTTTGATCTTCAGATCTGCTGGTTTATGTTGTATGCCAACCTACAAGACGGAATCAGTGTTCAATGATCAGTAAGAACATAACACCCACTTGTAAAAAAAAATTCACAGAAAAATTAAGGGATTTTTCATGATCAAAACATTGGCAAAAAGAACTCGGGGGGGATGAACAGAAGAAACATGGGCAGAAAGAAATTTCAGACTTACAATGTATGGAACAGGGGCATCAAGAAAATCAAACATCTTTCTAGGTAGAACCTGAAAAGAAGGACAAGGCACCAAAGAGCAGTTTGAAGTCTAGTTATCATATCGTCAGTGTATGGGATGGCAATAACAAGATTAAAAAGAAAGTATTGTAAAGAACGTTGACCCAGGCTTAGATGAGGAAATGAGTCATCAGATTGAAATGTTTTAAATTAGGCAGACATTTAATTAGTCATGAAAATATCATTAACACTAAACAGTAGCTAAAAATATACGGGAGATCTATGACCAAGCAGTGAACTGTTCATTCCTGAGCATCATAGCTTGTTTCACCAAATTTTGCACAAAGGTTGGATACATGGTGTTGCTGGGTTCAACCACAGTAAACACAACCTAACCTAAGAAATGTCAACCTGTTTACATGGTGTTAACAATCACATTTCATTTATACGTATATAAAAGATACAGAATACCCCCGATGATAGCCACTGAACGATCCTACAGCATCGAGTAGGTTTACAACTTATCAGTTGGCAACGAAGGCATCCCCCCAGGAAATACACAAGTACCAGAATATGGCTAAGACTTGCCATCTTGGAAGGTCTGAATGTGAATGCCTTTGCATGTATCTCTCAATAACCACAAATAATAGAGAGCGAGCATCATTTAAATCTACATGATGCTTCACAAAAATAATCTGAAAATGAATGTCTTAGTGTCCATCTCATCATCACCACAAACAGTGGAATAAGCAACATTAAAATCTATGGGACGCTTAACAAAAAATGATTGAAGCCTTTAGTCGTATATGCGAATTATCAGCTGATAATTATGGTGAAGGTAAATGAAACGATGGTATTTATCTAATTGGAACAGGATATACAACTTAATTACTGAAAAAATGTTATAAACTGATTTGTACCGGACAAGGTTCCAGGTGAGTTCTCTCTCGTCCCTCAATAAACAAAATTATAAAGCAGTGAACAGGAAAATATCAATTTTACTGGAACTATTAGTTCGTCCAATAAGAATCGGCACCGAATAAGGCCATCATAAAAATCGTGTTCTGCAATAAATAAGGAACTCTGAAATTTTTAAAATGCTTTGAATCGAATGGAACAAATTTTTATTTTATGTAGTAACAGGATCATAACAGCAAGAAAGACTGCCTGATAAAAAATTGTATTGGGCATGGATGTCAGTATTTTATACTTACTGGGAGTAGTAAGCTCTGCCATTCAAATGGTCGAATCATTGGCACAAGTGACAGAATGGTAGCAGATAGAATGCCCTGCATTAGTAATAATTAAATAGGATAAACCAAACAGCCAACAGGCGATTAAATCTCCTGACAATGAATTGATTGCGCGACTCTAAATTTTTGCAAAAGTGGAAACTCACCAAATTTGGGCACATGACTACTATTTGTTTTTCCAGTAAAGCACCAGCAAATAGAGCCAAAATCTGCATACACAAAAAAACTTCAAACTCAGTCCACAGGAATCACTCATCATACGAATGTCAATCAATCTGCAATACGGTAGACTTTAGCACACTTCATTTTTATACATCATTGAAAGTGTCTGAGTAGGAGTCTTCAAAAGTTCTTTTTGAGTTTCTTTTTCATCTTGTATTTGATACATTTATATTTCCATCATTTGTCAGTACTGTCTGTCTTCTTGCAGATTCAATTAAGTACTCAGTAGTGTTGCTTATAGAAATGGGATGCCACATCAACCATTAGGAATGACATCTGACGAATATTATAGAAAATGAGAAAATGTAGGCTTACAACTACATCCCATATATATCCGTCGTGATGGGTTTTTATACGTCATTCATCCAGTCGTCCTAGATCTACCTCGGAAATATTGGTCATCGGTTCATCTTTCTGTAGGAACATCTAATTCTAACTCTATGTGATACCATCGTGCCTTCTAACAATGGAGAAATCAATAACTTTTCTTGTTTTTTCATGATAGGCATATAAGTAGGGATAACATGTTGTATAAACATAAATATGAATAATAATTTCCTGTTTCTGGTGAATAAATCTGTCCTCTTGTCATAACAGCATCATCATCTACAAAAAAACATTTAATTGGATATAGTGGCCTGGATCCACTTCCGCTCATGTCAACATTCAACAAATTCAATTTCATTTTTCTTCCTTAGTGCCTCAATTTTTTTTTGATGACCTTCCTCTTTGATGACAAAGTAAAATAAAAATAGAAAATAGACACAGATATAAAACTTAAACTCTCCACACTTCTCATAGATTCTAAGACTTATTTAGTGCAGGAAAGAACGTGACATTAAGAGTTCAGTCCTTAGTTAGACCGTTTCCTAGTTTGTGGGTTCGTTTCCTAGTTGTTAGGTAGTTTCCTTGTTTTGTATTCCCCGTACTTGTTTATATCAGTCATCTATGATGTGAATACGAGTTGAGTTTTTTCCTCTGCATATCCTCCTAGAGTTTGCACCACTGTTCACGACATGATATCAGAGCCAGGCTGTAGCCGCTGGTTTCCAGAGAATCTAGGTTTGCTTCCTTCCTTCTGTAGTAGCCTAGGGTTTAGTCGAGGGTTGCCTGGTTCACGGAGTAATCAAAGGTAGGGGATGCGTACTGCAACATGAACATCTGGTTCGTGCCTTTTCACCTTCTCCTCTTTTGCATTGCATGTAAGTATTCTAGGGCTGTGCGTGATTGCTGATAATACCTTTTGATCATCGACCTTCATTGCCAATTCTTTTAGCCTTGATCGCTGATACCCTTTTTTTTGGTCATCGACCTTCATTGTATATCCTTTTGGCCTTGATTGCTCAAAGCAAGTCCGTTTTCCTAACGACACCAACAATCCTTTCACTGCAAGTAGCTGCCAGTTCTTTGGATGTCGAAAATTTTAGAGTTGACTGCTACAACACAATCCAAAGGGTGTGTACGCTTTCAACACAATCATTAAGTGGTCCCGATTTGTTCTCACTGTGCTGAAAGGGAAAGGAAAGATCAGCCATCTCACAGGTACAGGGCAAAAACCAGGGGATCCTCGGTCTGCGGCATGGGACGGAGAAGATTCTATGATTATGTCATGGTTATAGAATTCTATGACTCCTGAGACTAGAGCCAAATGTTCTTGGCTACAACCAAGGATATCTGGGATGCAATCCAACAGACGTATTCTAAAGCCAGAGATGCAGCCCAAGTCTATGAAGTAAAGGTGAAAACAATGGCTGCAAAACAAGGAAACTACCTAACTAGTAGGAAATCGACAAACTAGGAAACGAACCAACAAAATAGCTTATATTTCAATTTGTCCTTAGTCATGTCCGTAGTAAACAACATAACCCCAGGTATTTCCTTTGGGTTATGATCAGTGAAGCTACCCACAACATGAGAAAAAAAAACGTATGAATTTAAAACGCTGATTATTTATTATTTATGCAAACCATTTGTCTGATGATTTATAACCACCGGTAACACCTTTATTTCAGTATCCACCAAAGAATATATCTAGGCACTTTATCAAGTCTTTAGTCCAACTTTCAATGAACAACGTAGAAAGAATCATTACTTATTTATTAGTAGGAAAGTCAAGTTGATCCAAAGGCCATAATTTTTTGTGCATAGATCTAATGCAAAGGCCATAATTTTTTAATTATAGATCTAATGCTTAATCAATTTTAATTAACATATGCTACTGAAGCTAATGTAGATCTGCTTTGGAGGCAAAAAATCTGAAAACCTGAAAACATATATATGTTCACACGTGTCCTATAATAATAGGACACGCTGTCTGTTACCACTTACAGCACTGTCTTGTTCATTCAAATTTCTCTGGGTCAGCTCCCAAATGTCTGGAGACTGCACTACAATATCAGGTGCTCTTTAGCAAGAATAACCTCTTTGCAAGCACATTGAATTTTCCAATTTATTCAGTTTCACTTAATTTTTCAAGTGATCCTCTGTTGGAGGAACTAACAATGCTAGCTTTATCAGTGCTCATAAAGATATGAATTGTGACTCTCGAACGAAGCCAAAAATGATGCAGATGATATGCCAGAATTAGTGGAACCATTCTGTTACCTAGTCCATTTGTTCCTTCCAAAGATGCAAGAACCCATTTAATTTTTCTACTAATTTTTCGAAGTAAAATAGTAAAATATATAAAGTTATCTAGGAATAGCAGGTCACTAAAAGAGTATACGAACATGAAAAACAATGAAACTTCAATCCTAAATGTTCAACCTTCCGTAAGAAAGAAAGCTTACACTCTCAAGAGATAAAGCACGGCAAATTGTTGCTGTCGTCCATATGGATAATGCAAGAGCTTCCTCGGCAGCTCCCAATCTTGCATTGACCTGAGAAATAAGTGAGCATATCAGATACTCTGTTAATGAAAAAAATAACAGAAGAATAGTGGCCATTATAACCAAACGGTCAAATCATATTTCTTACTTCATCAACCTCTGATGGATAAGAAAGCTCAACATCAGAGTACGTCCCACTCAAGCCCAGAGCAGAAACTCCAGGTCGGTTGTATCTGAATGGTTGCAGATGTTCCAAAGGATGAAAAATTATCTCACTCCCCCTCAAAGGAACAGGAAGAGAATGATAACGGCAAACAATTTGCAATGCTTCATTATTGTTTTCCTGTGACACATCAGATATTCAGAAACTAGCATGACAATAAACCCCCTAAATCGATGTCCGGGTGTATAATTCCATAAAAGATATATACATATATATATATATACCTTGGCCCATTCCATTACTTTTTTATCACTAATAACATTCTCACACTTGGAAATTACTTCGTCATCTTCACAATCTGATCGCATACTCCTAACTGAACTGTCCAAAGTCAATGCATTTTTGTCATTGCAAAGCAACACAGTTGAGTGCACTAGATTAAAGAACGCGGTATCACAGATTCTGGCAAAGAATTAATGAAGAAATAGAAATTTCTGGATTAAGATATAAATGATTCAAGTTGCCTGGAAAGACACTGACTTTTTCATGTAAAAAATAACCCTCTCACCTATAAATAGACTCCAAGCTTTCAATGCGCTCCAACTTGTGACTGGAACAATAAATCGTTGGCGAAATTTGACCATTTTCAAAGATTCCATTTGCTCTCTCAAAACTATCGCAGCGTGACTCTGAGCTCTCAGATGCAAAATCATCAATATAGAGCGGACTTCTTGGCCCATCCTTATCTAGCTCTTTCATGTAAGCAAAATCCGAAGCTTCACTAGTGACACCACTTTCAGGTGATTCAGGTTCATTTATCCTGAATGAAAATGAAGAAATATCTTTGTCTGATATTTTCCTTGATGAAGGGGTAGTGAGGCCTAAAACTGCAGCAACTGGTATTGCAGAATCCATCCAATTGGTGGAGTATCCCATGCTTTGGGTATTCACACCCTCAACGACTTGGTCATGATCATTAACTCCTCGTGGGACATAATCTGTGAGAGACATGTCACTAACGAACTGCGTTATCCTCTCCAACCGTTCCTGTGATATTACACTGTGTATGAAAAAAAATAAATCATCTCGATGCTAGGAATGCTTAGACAAATGTCATTTGTTAAAAAATGCAGAATTCCAACAGATAAAATATTATAAAAAATTAAGATATCTGGGATGAACCTGTTCAACATCTCATAATGCAGCTCAAAAAAAGGAACTCTCGTAAGCAAGCAATAACAACGTGGAGCAGAAACCAAGAAGCGACCGGATTTGCTGCTGGTCTGGGAAAGAGGCAAGATAGCACCTAAAATACCAGGCGCCCTCTGTACTATTTCTTTTACATGTAAGCAAACACCATACAGTGTTGTATTATCTGATGCCTGAAAAAATTTGAACATCACATTGCAGGAAAGAGGGAAATTGGATATCATATAAGAGCACTGCACCCGTGCAGCTTGCTTGCGAAAAGAGGAACTTGAAATAAAATTGAAATTTGGATAAAGTATGCATGGCATCTCAATATCTTCGCCTGACTATCTAAAAAGATAAGTATGATTATGTTGAAAAATATTTATTTTTAAAGGTATCATAATTCACTGAAACTATGCAAACCATGCAATATGTGAACCCATTGTTTCCAGCACAACTGAAAATTTCAACCAAAGGGAACCCCACAAAAAATACTTGCATCCAATTTTACACCAACGTGCAGTAATTTCAAAGAATCGTTGACCTCTTCGAATACCATCAAAACGAACATGTCTAGTGATGAACAAGCCCCTAAATAACTGCAAATTCCTCGGTGAATTTGCTTTCATAATCATTCCAACTCAAAAATATAACAATATTGAGTAGATTTATCCATGCGGCCAAGTCCGCTGGCTGTATCCCATTGGCCCCTCAACAATTAAAGTTCACTGACAAACTTTGGTGCATTGCCAATTTCATCATACGACGTGTATAAACAAAGAAATTTCATCAACATGTTACATCTTTTTGCTTAAAATGATCTTTTAGCTTCAATTCACTCAAAGAAATTTTATTGAACCAAAGTTTCTAAAAAAGGAACCTCTGGTTTTAAAAAAAATCTGAACCGAGATCGGAGTTGCTTATCAATACAGGACTAAAATACTAATGGTTAGCAGGTACTGAAACGGCTTGTAGATACTCAAATGCCGCAAAAATAGCCAGGATGTAATCCAGCGAAGGCCAAGAGATTATTTGAAAAGATATGGTATACATATGGTGTGTGATATCATGACACAATCAAAATGATACACACCATACAAATTGGCAGCAGAAAATATTCATTAACCTCAACAGAAGTCTTTTCTTCTAACAATGACAACAAAGATGGAGGGCAGTGTTTTGTCATTTTCGGTGCTTTTAACAACTAGCATAGCCAACATTACCTTGGTGCAGTCTACAATCGTTGTACAGATCTTTGGGAGTACACTGAAAACAGAGACCACCTTTCCAAAAGAAAACAACATGGTCTTTTAAATTTCTACAGCAAAAACATAAGTAGAACCAAGAAAAATACAGATGTGGACTGAAGAGCCAATGTGCCAAAAACTAGGTGCACCCACCCAAGAGGTTAGCACACCCCCAGCAAAATAGATCAGACATGAGTGCATTTGTGCAAATTAAGCTCATGCTAAATTTTAAACAAAATTCCAACTTACGCAATCATTAAAAAAAACTCATAATATATATATATATATAATATTTTTAAAAAATAATAATAAATGACAAACCTTTAAACAAAAGATGAATGAAGAATCATCTCTGGCTAGATGTTCCTACATAGAATAGAAGCATAAATATGTCAGAAAAATTCTTCATATAAATTGTCTTCCAAGGTCATTTTAAGCGCTGAAGATAAGTTTCAAAAATAAATCAAGTATTCACAAGATCTTGCATCAGTCACCACAAACTACAACCCAGGAATCCCAACAACCATTAGAGGAATCTCGAAAATAACGGTTAAATGGTATGGTATGGCTTAGGAAATAACAATATCCTGCTGACCTAAGACTTAAACCGCAACTTGGTTTGGAATTATGACTAAGCCGTATTAGATGTTACTATAACAACAGCATAAATGAGTTACTATCTTAAACTGGAAGCAAAAAAATTTACGATTAAGTTTCACATACTTGACCAAATACGACTTCATTCAGATCATTCATTGAGGGTGTCCTTTCCATCAGACGAGCCTACATTATTACGAGAGAAAGGTTCATGAGCACGCATCATCAAACAAATAGTCAAAGTGATGCACCACAAAGAAGCAGAGGAAGCCTCAGCTTTTTCTGGCAGCAAATACAACTCAATAGAAAACTCAAGTGTTGACTGGAACTTGCAGGAAGCACTGTTTTAAGATACTGTATAAAAAAAGACTAAGGCAAAGGTCCAAATATTTAACCTCAACGCCACCAGGAAAACAGAAAGCAGCTAAATCTTTCTCCATCCTTGTTGACATCCTTCCAGGGGGGTACTTGAATAGAACCTAAGATGATGAAAAACCACGCGTATTAGTATTTTGGGCTTGACATAGGAAAATTTGCATAGAAATAATTATCGCAAAAACCAAATAGGCGAACAGTTAGGTGAACCATGTGTAATTTGTTGCCACGTATGGAAATAATTAAAAAAATACTGGAAGTAAAAGAAGCAATAATACTTTTGTGGACAAAAAGCAATCAATGTATGAAGAACTTACGGCCTGAGAAATTTCACATCAGTGAAGGAAAAACGGAAGCACAAATATTTGAGCATAATTGGGCCCTTATTGTCATCCCGATGAAAAAAAAATAAAACTATTCAACTTACAAAAATGCAGTCTAAAATATGTTTTTTTACTTAACTCGTGACCAAGAGATAGTTTTCAAAACTTTTCGTGGAGGCATGAGCGCGAAATAATAAAGAAAACCGAACCAATTATCATCTAGTTTATCAACCAAGCAGACCTGAGGTTCAAGAAGAGGTGGACGCCTATGGTACGGAAGCTTCCTCAGATCAAAGATTTCTGATTTTTCCATCTCTGCCTCCCATGTCTTTCTTTTAGCAAAAGTATCTTCAATGGCTTCCAGATTTGAACATGAATGAAGACCGACAATAAAGAAGTGTTCAAACAATGATATGGGTTCCTTTTGTCGTTTATACCCCTGTATAATGTAAACATACTTGAAAAATGAAAAGCCAGTAACAGTAGGACAAAAATTAGGAAACACGAAAATGAATTATTCTGAATATCATTCTGAAAGAAGCGTGCAAAAGTACAACATGCGATACAACTGCAAACAGCGAACATTGGTGAAATTAAATAAATGAGGTAAGACTGAGGCATACGTATAAGGGTTTGTTTTGAACTAATCGTTTCCCGTTTTTTTGTCTTGGAGAATCACATTCATTGGAGAACCATTAGGTTAGTCTTGGGCCATTCTTTTTGGTTCTCTAAAAATAACCTGAAAATAATTCATCAGGAATTTCAATTCACCAATTCACAAATGTGAAATAGAATTATGGTAGCCAAAGACCATTCTTCATCCAAAAGATCTTGTGTCACAGAACTCTGTAACACCAAAAAATGATGAGCTGAATTGGTACCATCTTCTTGCTCAATATGGACCTTAACTCCAGTTAAATATAACTTGGTAAGAATACGGACTGTTAACGTCCTTTGTACTGTACTTGAGGCTGGGTGGCTCCAACTGGTGGTGGATTATAACTCACGTCAAATAAAAAAGGAAGTCAACTGCTCAACCACACGCAAACCTCAACCAGACCAATTTTAAACAAAAACTATCCCACCCACGCATTAATGCTGAGCACCCAATGGTGGCTCAAAAAGTATAAAAATTATATACACTGATAGTTTCGATGTAAAAGACAGTTAAAAGTTCTAGTCTTGTTCTTGTTGGTTTGAGACGACAAAGTTAAACAGAGAGTGCCCTGGAGAGTTTCAGCAGTGCAACACAATAAAACACAGCAAAACAAAACCTCACCCCTTATAGAGTAGAAGACCTCGCATGGTACTTAAACGGAGACGGTTCGAGTTCGCCCATTACTCACATTGGGTCAAGCCAACGTTATAGATCACTTGGAAGAGACCAGACTTATTGCAACTCTTTGGGGTTGTATTAAAAGAAGAGTAGTGCTAGAACTTGGTAGGTTGCCCCAGGCTTGCAGTCCTGACCGTGTTCTTGAGTACAAATCTTTTTACAACTCTACTACTAAAATTCTGGAGACAAGTCAACAAAAGTTTTAAGGAAATAAGTATATTTCAGTGGTCAGTGGAGAGAGCTTCCCCTAAGAGTTGTAGTTGGATGATGGGGGTTACATCATCATTTTCCTAGAAATAATATGTATGAATCACTCAAGGTTATTAACCCCTGACATATTCTTCAGTGAAATTTTCATAAGGATATCTTTCTATTTGATCAACTACTTGTCATTCGTGATACCTTCCAATGGCCTTTCTAGGGAGAAGGAGAAAGACAAGAATTATTAGCTTCTAGGGTGGGTCTTCCTTCTCACACTAGATAGGCCAGAGACTCTTGACTACACGAGGGATTAGTTTTAACATTCTTGCTATGATGGAGACACAGAGAGGGTAGAACCGTAGCTTTTTACTCAAAGGTTGAAGTGTATGGATTGCACATCCTCTATGCAACACTTTTGACCTGCTGGAATGAGCAGAAGGATCATTTATTTACAGCTAGTTTTTCAGTTGATAGGGTTTTCTGTTTTGTTTTTTTTTTCTTTCTGACAGAGTGCGAGAGTTAGTGAGATTGCTTCATTATAAAGAAGATTGTGATTCTATTACTCTGGGAATCCAGAATTCGTAGATGAGTTTAGACTTGGGGTAGGATGTTGCCATTTGGGGAGGGGTAGGTACCATCATCCACTTTCAAAGAGATCAAACCTAACTACTCTTGCAAAGTGGTGCTGTCTGATTTGAAAAATGACTCAATGAGAACAACTTACAAACTAACACGTGGTAATCTGTCTCATTTCACAGAAAGTTCAGAAGCCAACTACAAATATCATTAAATATTTATAGAGAGTGACCCATTTTTTCCAAAAATGATCGCTACAGACAGGTGATACTGACACCGTCTATTCAATTAACTATCAATCCAGGGGCATCTCCAATCCTCATCTCATCCTTGGTTATAAAAAAAGTATTTATTCACATTGAGAGTTATAGATGGCACTAAGTATGCATTTTCCAATATCAAATTGTTAACTCGGTCCTACTATATTTCCAGACGCTGGTTTCAGAGCATAAATCACCAACTGAACCATTTACCCCACCTATTGATCCGTAACGTTTTGTTCCGCGTCTTTACTCTGTAAGCAGAACACACGTCATCCCCATGGCGACAAAACCAATGAGCTCTATGCACTGTGTGGCCAAATAAGAGGTGGCACGCGCCAAAGTACGATTGGTTGGTGACCTTTTTCCGACATGAATGCATAAATAAGGTAAAAAACCTCTGTTTACCTGTGATTGGGAATGGATTTGATACCATTGTCTCTTCTGATTTGCCATTGCCTCCAAATTCACGCTCGTTTTCATCTCTTGCTCCCGAGAACTGCCAGGGGTCCTCTTCCAAACCCGCTGCATCTGCTTTCTAAATCTCTGGATGCTGTTACTGCGAAGCTGGGCAATTAACCTAAAACTGGTGACAGTAGAAGGGCGGGAGGGGGATAAATTGTGGTAATCACTTTTCAGTGACGACGTTGCTTCTCCGCCTACTCTAGCCATGGCCTCGTCATAATCCGTCTCTGGCTCCGAAGGCTTTGTAGCTGGTGGCAATACCACCCGGTCACTAAGCAACTCTTCCGCTGTTTCCTCCATCCAGAGCCCTTCAAAAGTTACAAGAGACTCCGCGCTTCATCAGAATCCAAGTCTGACAAGCACCCAACGCCGGAAAACTTCCGCCGATCTTGGTCCACTTGGGAAAACCGTTACATGTTCTGAAAGCGCAAAAGGATACGACTGAGTCGAAGAAGAAAGCGCCCGAACAACCATAGATTATTTGTTGTCTGAAAAGAACGTACAGAAAGACCAAACCCCTCCCGCGGGATAGAAGGCGATGGAAAGGGGACTTCCCCACCTACACGGGCAGAAGAAATAAAACAGGGCAGAACGACACGGACCACGAACGGAAAATATGGGTTGCCTCAATTTATTTACAACGTCAAAACTCGTTGACAGATAATTTACAGAGGAAGACAGTATGGCGCATCCCTGTTGTCGGTTGTCTTGGATGGCGTTGGGTGAAAATGGTCATACAGAGAGGACGGGGAGCGACCTTGAAGAAGAGAGGCCTACCTATTATTGGCGATCGAGGAGTGAGAGAGGACAAATTACTCCTGGACCAAATCGTCGACAGCGAAGAATCTGGGAGTAAGCTTGGACTACTTACGCGGACATTTGTAAGAAAGACGGAGATGCTGATGGTGATGGCGGCGGTAGAATTGTTAGCCTTCACGCGTCCCTCCCCCGCGTAATGGCGTGTGAATAGATTAAATGCAAAGGGAGGAAAAGAAGACGGTGGGGTGGCGCGATCACAGAACTCCCTGAGAGTCGGGGACGAGGAAGAAAACGATGGACACAGCGAGAGAGAGAGAGAGAGAGAGAGCGAGAGAGAACCAGAGCAGAGCAGCAGAGAGCGGAGGGAAGAGGCCCCCGTACGAAAACTCCTCAAGGAGGGCATCCCTCCGATGAAAGCTGCCTCCGGAGAACATTAAAATATCTTCCACCAAATACTAAAATATTCGATTTTGATTGAATATTTCATCCTCGAATGATGAAAAAACAAAAATTCTCCGTCCATCTTATTTATAAATGCCACGATTCTAATTTCTGGCTTTAGGATTTTTACTTTTCTTCGAGCCCTTAATTCACTCTTATTTAAAATGTGCGACTTTAAAACCTTTAATTCTATGTCCCTCATTTAGCATGTTCACTTGGGCCTAAGTTAATAATCATATAATAATCAAATTAACAACCTTACTGAAGTCAATGGTGTCATTATTAAAAAAAAGTCAGGGTCATATTCATTATGAGTTAGTTATTTTTGGGGACCAAAAACTAAAAATCACGTGCTGGTTAGGCGTGTGGACCCCGCCCTATTGCCCCCTAGAGATTGGGCCACGTCACCTGAACGGACATTGACCGTCTGATGAGAAATTCTCAACGCCTAGCCCCTCGATTTTGACGGTCTGATCTGAGAGCCCTTTTTCTGATCTACTGATTAGATTTCCCAAGTTTCTGAAAGTCAGTGGCCTCCGTCGCGTCAACGGACTGCGGAAAAGGTCGCCTTCCTGTCTGAACCATCGGTCGTACGTCCGTCTGACCCGACAGCTGCGCCGGTCGTAAAACTCCTCGTAAAGTTTAATTATAACATTTATACCTTGTCTGTTCAGGTCAAATCTCATGTCAAAGAGAGTGCCAGAGTTTTCGGAAGGCTAAGCAAAGAGGGCAGTTATACAATTAAATACCTTTTTACGCTGGCATTGTTCTACCAAAGTCACAGAACGGCCGTTAATGGCCGTCACCGCCCGTACCCACTGCGGACCGTCGATTCGCTGGAAAGCAATAAAGATGGACCACGAATCACCGAAAGCCGTCCATTCCCAGCTGGGCGATCCGCGTGGCCGACGACCGCCTCCTGGTGACAGCGCCGGAGCAACGTGGGAGGGCATAACGACCGCAATAAAACATTCTATGAAAATTTTATTTATACCCCAAATATTAACATTATCATGAGAAAAGTTGGAGTACCGATTAATTCGTAAAGATTTAGTCTCCCTAGGGAGAGGTCATTAATTTTATAAATCGTAGGGAATAAAATTTAAATTATGTAAAGTAGTTGGAATCCGCACGTGCCCGGGCAGCCGCACATTCGAGATGAGGCCCGCCGCCGCCGCCGCCGCCGCCGCTGCCGCTGCCGCAGCCAAAGAGGAAGCAGGGGCACATGAAAAATATAAAAAATATCGAGAGTTAATGTAAATTAACGCATCTGCAGCAGTCTGGGGGAGGATCTCCACAGGCGTTTAGTTGTTCTAGCAAACGGTGCTGTGGGCACGCAACGTAATTCTGGGAACATATGGGGGCCTTTAGTTAGTAAGGTAGGGGTAGGAGACCAATTAAACGGGCGATTTTATTGAAAAGATCTGAATTAATCGCGCTCTAGCGAGGCGTCGTAAAGGTGGAATGCTAACAGGGGCAAGCAAGGGGGAGGGGGAAGAGAGAGAGAGAGAGGTGGGGGGCCAGGGTAGAAGGGGGGGAGGGGTGACATTTGGAGGAGGGGGAAGGGCAGATGGTGGCAGCCGTAGCAGCAGCTGGACGAGGCGAAAGGGGTTTTTGGCTGGGGGAGACGGGGGAGGCGGGGGAGGGGGTGTACGGCCGTTGAAGAGTTCTTCCCCCAGCTCTCTGTTCCTTCAAGCTCCCTTCCCCTAGCTCTCTTGTCGACTCTTGCAGCGCTGGGAATAAGGATAGGATTGCCGAGGACGCGCAGGCAGGCGGGAGGGGAAGGACGGAAGAGCGTTCAGGTGTAATCTTGGCCTTTCTTGGGGGAAGGAAGATCTCGGTGTTAGTTGAGAGGTGGACGGGCAAAGGGATTCGGAAGAACGCAGCGGGGAGGGGACTAGGAAAAGGAAAAGCCGAAGGAAGGAAATTGGGGGAAAGTGAATGCGGACTAAAGGCGGGATCTAGGCGGGTTGCCGTCGCTGTTATTCTGGAAGGGAAGCGGATCGAGAAACTTCTCGTGGGGGTGACCCGATCGAGCTTCCGATATGGTATGCTACGTCTCAAATTTCTGTTATGCTTGAAGTGCTTATGATGGTTTTTTCATGTATTGTTCGGCAGCATGTCTTCTGTGCTAATTTGATGATTTATGGTCCTCAGCATGTCAGACCGTAGTCTTAAACCTTAATTTGATATTATCAAATCGTGAAATGAATGCCAAACTTTATCTATCCTTTTCCGGTAAACATGCCTGTGAAACGTTGACTAGTTATTTTGTTTCTCGGTGTATCTTATTCGTAGACTTCTCAAGCTCAAGGCATTTACTTTTATAGTTAGAGACTTGAAAGGGAGTTTCGTCTTGTTTCCTTGACAATGACTTAATGGTTTCAATTTTCTCTTACATGGTTGCTCTGTTTCCAGTTACTTTAATAGTGCAAGGTCACAAAAGCCTTCACGCCATTCGAATGAAAGGTTCAGGTGGAGTCCAGCGTATGGATGTCTATAATTTACGAGATCTCAGAAAACCTATCCTCGCTTTGAGTGCATTAACTGCTTGAACTACTGTATGATCTTGAAGATGACTGAAAAATCGTTTTGTCCTGAAAAACTTGCATTGTGGTGTTTTATGCTCTTCGATTTCAATTCTACAGTATTTTCCTATGTCATGCTATCTCTCTGATTACTATGCTGGAATTCATTGTCCAACAGGCAACCCCTGTCACTATAACTGTTGGATCACATGTCTGGGTGGAGGACTCAGATGAAGCCTGGATAGATGGAGAAGTATTGGTGGTTGCAGGTGATGAAGTTAAAATTAGCTGCACATCTGGAAAGACAGTGAGGACTCTTGATCTGGCTACCCTTACCTTGATGCATCTTTCATTAAGTTTATTGTCAGAAGTTAGGCTTTTGTCCATTAAGCAATGACATTTTCCTCTTGTCATGGATTTCATTTGTCATTGCATAGATTTTCAAACTGTTCCTCGCATAATTTAATAGTCTTAGTTCTCTGGGTATATGAAACTTACCTTTAATTGATTGCTCTGATTTATTTTGTTTGATCAGTTTTATTGATTTAGTGGCCTCTGCCATTTTATTTCAGGTTAAAATTAATGTTGATTAATGTCTTTTTTCTAGGTCACGGCTCACACTTCTAAGGTCTATCCCAAAGATTCTGAAGCTTCACCGTGTGGGGTGGATGATATGACAAAATTGGCATATTTACATGAACCAGGGGTGTTGCAGAACTTGAAATCTAGATACGAGATGAATGAAATTTATGTAAGACTTACAAGTGCTTTCTTTTGTGGGACGTGTTAGTCATATGCCGAATTATTTTTATGTGATAATATACTTTTCATTTCTGAACTTGTACTTCCTGCTCAACTAAAATGTTGGGGCAGTGTATGAACTGCCTTTGCGGTATGCATACATTAATAATGTCTTATTTTCTAACCAGACGTATACTGGAGGAATATTGATTGCCGTGAACCCTTTTCGAAGACTTCCTCATCTATATGATAGCTACATGATGCAACAGTATAGAGGGGCAGCTTTTGGAGAGCTAAGTCCTCACCCTTTTGCTGTTGCTGATGCTGCCTATAGGTAAATTTTGTCCTTGATGTCACAATGAAGTTGTAAAACAACATTTTTATGTGTTTGTAGTAAAATATTTAGCTGATGTGTTCGTAGATTAATGATAAATGAGCAAAGAAGTCAATCCATACTAGTTAGTGGTGAAAGCGGAGCAGGTAAAACAGAAAGCACCAAATTGCTTATGCGCTATCTTGCTTACATGGGGGGGAGATCTGGAGGAGAAGGCCGTACTGTGGAGCAACAAGTACTGGAGGTCAGGTTTTTTCTTCCTCTTCTTTCATATCATAAGTCATGGACAAAAGATTTGATGGTATCTCATGAATAGTCGAAAATCATTCAATGATGTCAGAAGTTCCAGACCTGTGTCCTAAATTTTATAGGTTTTATAATTGCATATTGTTGCGATTCTAATAAGTTATTTTAAACAGTCCAATCCGGTTCTTGAAGCGTTTGGCAATGCAAAGACTGTGAGAAATAACAATTCAAGGTGAGGACTTCGCCGTTATAGCGTCCAAATTTTATGCCATAGCTTATTAGCCAAGTTTTTTTCTTTTTTGTTCGTAAGTACTAATGATGGATAACATATCTACACAGTCGTTTTGGTAAGTTTGTCGAGATCCAGTTTGATCAGAATTGGAAGATTTCTGGAGCAGCTGTCAGGACATATCTTCTTGAGAGGTCTCGTGTTTGTCAAGTATCTGATCCTGAGAGAAACTACCACTGCTTTTACATGCTATGTGCCGCACCACCTGAGGTATATATTACATTCCTCATTGTGGAAATCATCCTTTGATCCTTCCATTTTCTCGCTTTTCAGAGAACTTTATGGTAACCTTTTACTTCAATCTTGCTTATTGAAAGGCGAAAAAAAATCTTTTTACCATTGCCTATTTGATCAAGCTTTATTATAGTGTTTCATTTACCAGTATAACGACTTGGGTGGAATGCAGATTGTAACAGTCATGCACATCTATAAATACCATAGAAAACTAAGTATTTGGTATGTTGCTCCAATATCAGAATTTTTGGTACGGTCACGCATGTCATAATAAATTGAGACCGATCAAATGATTGACAGTGGGTCACGCATCTCAAGTTTTTCTATCATGGATTGTGTGCTTCTGAGGTGGGAACTTTAGGATCGTGCCGTTTTTTGCATAGGCAATCCAAATAAAGATTTTATTTCATTTCACCTTGGACAGTTTCATCATAAAGTCTGGTGTGGGGGGGGGGGGGGGGGGGGGCAGGCAGTTCTGAGCGAGGGTTCTCAACTGACCATATTTGTCTTTATGGACAGATCCCGATTGATAAGAGGTGCATATTTGTCTTCTTTCATGTGTCTTTTCCATCTTTGGTTCTGTATTTATGATTCTGCATCTTTGGGATAGAGGTGTAATGGCTCTGTGTTTATGCTACTCGGTGTGCCATTCTAATACGGTAGAGTCGATGGGTGTTTTACTGAGTTCCCAACAACCGGGACTCACTAAGGTACAGTCGCTTGTGGATCCTTCACCTTGAAGGTTTCCTTTGATCTTTTCATGTATTGTTATTTTGTGTTGGTCACTTTGCAACCATTCAAGGGATTTCCAGTGTTGTTTATATTCATGTTTAGTTTGGTCAGAGGCTCTTCCGAGGGATATTGTACAAGAGGGCTATATCTTTGTGCATCATGATGTTTCTACTTTCCTCAGTAAACTGTACAAACTCCAAAATATTGCCTTATTAATCAGGCTCTCCTTTGCCTTATTATTGATTTTTTCTCACCTGTAACTTTAGTGTTATTAATATGGGAGTTTCTAATGGTGTTGATGCTATCAGGATGTTGCTAGATACAAGCTGGGGAATCCTAGATCTTTTCATTACCTTAACCAGTCCAACTGCTTTGATCTGGATGGGGTTGATGATTCCAAGGAATACCTCGAAACTAGGAGGGCTATGGAAATAGTTGGAATCGATTCTGATGAACAAGTACTAGCTTTAACCATTATCCCTGTTTTCATATGTTCTACGAGGCAAATGTTTTTCATTTTTATGACCCTAGCTCTCTTCCTGAGTTCCTTATTTCTTTTTAAAATAATGTCTCCACTTCAGGATGCTATTTTTCGTGTTGTGGCTGCTGTTCTTCACTTGGGTAATATCGAATTTTCGAAAGGAAAAGATATTGATTCATCTGTGCCAAAAGATGAGAAGTCTTTGTTCCACCTGAAAACTGCTGCAGAACTGTTAATGTGAGAATCGCCATTTATCAACTATAGAGTTGTGACATAAAAGGTATCAAGAATATTGACTGGATTGTTGTGTGCAATTTGGGTAGGTGTGATGCAAAAGCACTTGAGGATTCTTTATGCAAACGCGTTATTGTTACTCGTGATGAAACTATAACCAAAAATCTTGATCCGGAGTCAGCTACCCTCAGTAGAGATGCCTTGGCAAAAATTGTTTATTCACGGTTATTCGATTGGTCAGTATTTTTCTTGGCCTTTTGCTACGATCCTGCACTTTTTTTGTTATTTTAAGAACTTTCTGTGAAGGTAATTGGTCTTCAACTCCTCGCATCATTATTGCAGGCTCGTTAATAAGATCAATAATTCCATTGGACAAGATCACGAATCAAAGTTTTTGATTGGGGTTCTCGATATCTATGGGTTTGAAAGTTTCAAGACAAACAGGTGCTTAACCGGTATGCTTTTTGTAGTTATCTTTTAGCAGATGCTTATCAACCTCTGCAAAAAAAGTAAGCATCATTTAAAAGATGTCAAGTTGATGTAACAATCTTTCTAAATTGCATAATGCAAAAAATTCTTGCAAAAATTTCATTATTTTTCTGGGTTCTTATGCTTTCTAGCGGAGAGAGAAACTTGGAAGCAACGTTTTGTAAATTTACACTTATGAGGAAACATTGTTGTAAAGAATGCTGTTTCAATTCTTCTGAGTTATTGTGATGGCATAGCACTACAAATGAACGATACAACATATAGTGTCATCAATGCTTATTTTTCATGAAGGCTTGGTTTAGACAATGGAGGTGAGGTTTACATGAAATCTCCAAAATATCAAATTATAATTTTGGCTTTCAACCCATGTGAAGTTTATGTGATAAAGGTTTTGCTTTATACTGGTTCTAGCACTTCAAGTGTAGCTTTCAGCTAGGAGGGTTCTTTGTTGGTCAAATGTTAGACAATTATGAATATTTTCCTGTGCGCCTTAATTGGTTGAATATTAGACAATATTGAATGTTTTGCTTTCCAAAAAATATCACCTTAATGTGGTAGGAATGCAAAACATCTAGATTTAGATATTTGCTTCCAGTGGCATGGATGTTAGCGTGGCCACGAATGTCAAAGAAATCTCTTTTGTGTCCTCATATCCCTGGGCTGAACCACCTGATGGAACCTGGGTAATGAGAATGATAGTGCAGTCTATTTGGTGTTGACGTATGCATCTCTTATGTTTTGTTTGATTATATTTCATCATTCCTGAAGATATACTATATTTTTGTTGTTATTGTGCAACTTTTTTTGCAATTTCTGGTGAATGAATTTTGATTGATGACTCATCTTTCAGTTTTGAACAATTCTGTATCAACTTGACAAATGAGAAACTGCAGCAACATTTTAATCAGGTACACTTCATAAATTATGTCGTTATATTTCATATTATCTAGTAAGAAATGGCTCATTTTTTTTCTCTTGTAACAGCATGTCTTTAAAATGGAGCAAGAGGAGTATACAAAGGAAGAAATTGACTGGAGTTATATCGATTTCATTGACAATCAAGACGTTCTCGACCTCATAGAAAAGGTTTGTGGTTTCAATTTGCTATGCCTTCCTTTGGAGAATATGTCATAAAAGCTCTTTTCATTATTAGATCGAATGGCAAACTCGATTTTAGTGTATCAATGGAGAAAATGCTGAGAAAATGACAAGTATCCTTTCAGTACTTTGGAGGGATAGTAGAATAGTTTATTCCGTCTTGTTTTTTCATTCATTGTTTCCACCCAACTCCATTTCAAGCCTGCTTTTAGTGATTGTTCAGTATGAGCGTAGAAAATGCCGGGAAAATGGCAAAGAATGAATGCTTTCTTTTGCTTTTGATGAGTGTTCACAAGGTCTTGTTCTTCTAAGATCCTTTCATCTTTTTCTCTTACCTAAATGAGATTTCGTGTTCACTAGCCATCGGAATTTTCTTAATTATGTAAAGTTTATCTAAAAAAGATTTTCTTACGTTTGATCTAGATTCTGAACTGCACCAAAAACCTTCAGTAAAATCTTAGTGTTACACTTAGGTGCAACTGAACTATTATGTTGCTTAGAAAAGACCTTATATTCTCAGGAATTTGGTAGTGTTCCCTTTTAAGAAAACGAAACCCGTTGACAACATGAATATATCAAAACTGTATATTCTTTGTTACGGATTATAAATTAGGCAGTCCAGACTACGACATCTTTTCTGTTATGATGAATAGTTCATCTTGAAATTGAGAATATGCCCCCTCTGTAGAGACTATTTTTATAAAACTAGATTATTTATCTTGAGTTATTATTATTTCATCTAATGCCTTTGTTACAGTTGCTTTGTCTTCCGCGGGAAGTAGTTTTTGTGATCTGATGTTAACTGTCAAATCTTTTGTGACCTGGCTGTCTGGACTTTACCTTGGCCCTACAATGGATTAGTCATTTTCTTGCATGTGTTCTTTTCCATTTTTGAATGTAGAACCTTGTGGACAAATTGGTTTTTGATTTAAAACAAACTCACTGCTTTAGGTTTTCTCTTTTTTGATCTTCCACTATTCAACTTTCAGAAACCTGGCGGGATAATTTCTCTACTCGATGAAGCTTGGTATGTATCAGATTTACATATGCTTATTATTTAACGGAATTGGATGATCTTTTTATCATAATTTCTCTTTTTCTGTAGTATGCTGCCGAGGACAACTCACGAAACTTTTGCCCAAAAATTATACCAAGCTTTTAAAAACCACCCACGTTTCAGCAAACCAAAATTGTCTCCCTCTGACTTCACAATTTGTCATTATGCTGGAGATGTAAGTACCATTTGTTCAAAAGTAGTAAAGTACTGGTCCATTATATGCTGCTATTTTGATTTGCATCCTCTCCCTAATAACTGCTATTTGTCTGGTCAGGTCACTTACCAAACACAGTATTTCTTAGATAAAAACAAGGATTATGTTATTGCTGAACATCAGGCACTTTTGGGTGCGTCTCGCTGTGATTTTGTTGCGGCATTGTTCCCACCTCTGTCAGATGATTCATCCAAATCTTCAAAATTTTCGTCGATAGGCTCAAGATTTAAGGTGTGCTAATTTTTCTTAAACATTCAGATTGATGTGTTGGAAATCTGGCATGTGGCATACTGTTACATCTTTTCTGATGAATGTACAGCAACAACTTCAAGCTTTGATGGAGACCCTGAGTGTCACAGAACCACATTACATCCGTTGTGTGAAGCCTAATAATGTTCTTAAGCCAGCAATTTTCGAAAACAAGAATGTTCTTCAACAGCTTCGCTGTGGGGTAGGTTCCTTCCGTCTCCTTTGGTGTTTTCGATTTCTGTTTTCTTCTTGGATCCTCAGCTAGTGATTTAAGTGTTGCTTTGCAGGGAGTAATGGAAGCAATTCGGATTAGTTGTGCTGGATATCCAACAAGGCGAACATTTGATGAATTTATTGATCGTTTTGGTCTTCTGGCACCAGAGGTTCTGTATAGCAGGTGGTTTCTAATCTAGTTCGTTCATGTTTCCTTTAAATGTGATCTGCATAATATCTTAATCTCCATTTACTCAGAAGTGTCTAATTTTCAATGTTTTAACATTTCGGCTGTTCTTTCATGGCAGCTATGACGAGGTAACTGCCTCCAAGGTAGTTCTAGAGAAGGTGAATCTCGAAGGGTATCAGGTAATTTGGTTAGTTGTTTTTTTTTCATGTGCCAATCAATTGAAATGAAAACCCTCTTTTTCTCGGGTTACAGAGATTTATTTTGAGTTAGGTTGAAATTAAGAGTTTGGATGTTATAATCTTTTGATAAATTGCTTTGCTGCTTAATTTTATGGATTAATTAATGTGTCACGAGATTTGCTTTTGATGGTGATATATTCTTGTATCCTTGTGAGCTGATGGATGAATAACACCGTCACAAGATTAACTTTTGAAGGTGATATGTTCTTATATGCTTGTGAGTTGAGGAATGAATAACAGTGTCAAAGGGTTAATATTGGAGCTTAATTTCTATTTACTTTAATGTGTAAGAACAAAGTAGACCTGTCCGAGATATACAACGTCTTTTTTTTGTAGGATATCTCGGATTAAGTGAATTTAGTTTAATAGTTCGTTTTTCTGTGAAAATAATTGTCAAATTTGTATTAATTTTCCTTTGTACCCATATCGGTGTTGTTTTGGAAACATTGTCTAATATCTGTTATCTTATGGTTCAAAGTGCCAGTTCTAAAATTTCGATGAAATTAGTAGTTTAATGCATCATACAGATGTACCCATACTATTTTATAAATTTTCTTGCGGTTGAAAAATATAAATGTTTGCATATCTTACATGCATGCTAGAAATTTAATACCTTGTGTGCTGGATCACTAATATTGTACCATCTATAGTGTTCGTTCTATTAAATACATGATGCACATCAAGATTAAGTTCACTGAATGTCACACATTTGGATTTTATACATACAAAGTGAATTATCAAAATATACATCTGCAGAATGTCTGAATATTTCGATTCAAACTAACAGATAGGAAAAACAAAAGTGTTTCTTCGGGCTGGGCAGATGGCTGAACTTGATGCTCAGAGAACTGAAGTTTTAGGGCGATCTGCTAGCATAATTCAAAGGAAAGTCCGTGCTTATTTGGCTCGTCGACGTTTCATTTCAGTTCAGAAATCAGCCATCTTTATTCAGGCTCTTTGCAGAGGTGATAAATTGAGTCAAATACACTCCCTTCATGTTGTAGTCTATTTCTTGTTTCTCTGTCATGCTGGTCGGCTGTTGTGTCAGTAAACATAAACCCTCTTGCTTATTGCAGGAGAACTTGCGCGTCGGTTTTATGAAAGTGTACGTAGGCAAGCTGCTAGCCTGAGGATCCAGACATTCTTGCGCATGTGCATCGCAAGGAAAGCTTACAACCAATTGGTTTCTTCATCTATCATTATTCAAACTGGCATGCGTGCAATGGTTGCTCGGAAGGAACTTCATTTCAGAAGACAAACTAGAGCTGCAATACTGATTCAGGTCTATTTGATTAGTGAGGATTCATTATTTTCGTAGATCAGCTTTATCTCCCATACCACTGCTTGTTTTGTACTCTTCACTGTTCCTACAAGTTAGACATCCTTAATATAATGATTCTTGTTTTCATTTTAATGTTTAGTGGGTTGGTTGGTCGTTCAAAATTCCATAGTTTTGAAAACCCAGCATTTTTATAAAAGCTCATTCAGATGAAGGGGCTCTACCTAAAATTGTGCTATATTGTTGTCTATAGTTCAGTAATGCAAACTTTGTATTTATAATATTTTTTTCACTCCTGACCTCATGATATATCCTCAATCGAGAGCTCATTTTATTTTTTTAAATGTATATTTTCTCTTAACAGAGTCAATGTCGCCAATATTTGGCCCGATTACATTTCTCGAGGATCAAGATGGCAGCAATCGTCACCCAATGTGCCTGGAGAGGAAGAGTTGCTAGAAGAGAACTACGAAACCTTAAAATGGTAAGCTTACATTTCTCTGCCAAGTTTTATCTTCCTCACTAACTTCCTACATTGGAGGAATTTTCGTTTTTTCATTGAATTGAATATTGTCAAACTACATGTAGTATTTCATTGCCTTTATTATTTTCATCTCCAGGCGGCAAGAGAGACTGGTGCTCTTCAAGCTGCCAAAAATAAGTTGGAGAAACAAGTTGAGGAGCTGACCTGGCGACTGCAATTGGAGAAGCGCATGAGGGTAATCTTATGTTTTTCTTCTTTGATTATGGAATGCTTCAGATGTCTTGTTCAGTAAAATGTATTTCTCTGTAAACTTAACTTGATGTCGTAGTCATTGGCTTTTGATTCCACATTTTGATTATGGAATGACAAATTCTAAGGTGGTTTAGGCTAAATTTATGTATTTTCTTGCCATTTTTTAGTTGAATCTTGAAATCCTAGTCGGTAGGCTTGGACTTGGGAATCAAAAGCAGAAATCCTGAAAACAGTGTCAGCTCTGACTCTGCCTCAAGTTAGACGAGTTGAAACAGCAAGGCTGGAATTATTTTTTCTAGATTTAATGCGAGATGTTATCCTTTTTAAAGAACAAGAACATAGTGAACGAGAAAAGAGAGACATCTACTTCTGTCTCTGGATACCATTGACAGTAACTGTCAGCCATGTGGCCTGAAAGGGGGTGCATTTCCTTTCTGATTGGGGGGATGGGAGAATCAGACAATGGCATGATTGGGTGGGAGGGGAAGGTGATTGGTTAAACTAGGTGATAAGAAAATGATTTTTTTTCTTTACATCCTTGTGGAAAAATATATTTATATTCATCTTCAGAAGCCGGTTGTCAAATCTATCCACCTCCAACAAAAAGAAGATAGTGTTTAAAACATATTATTTAAAACTTTTAGACAGTTTTGAATAAACTTTTTGTGTTTTTCTTTGACACTGAGTCAACACAATTTGCAAAAATCTGACTACGTATCATTAGCATCTTTTGGAAGATGCGCGTACTTAAGTAATTGGCGACTGTGGCTACCTATTTTTCTCGATCAAGTTAGTTTGGTGACGAGCAGCAGCACATCTAAATGATTTCTGAGAAGGTATCTTAGTACATTGGCAAGGATGTGATTTTACATGTGATAATTATGAGTTTTTGACGTATGTATTTTTGGGTGTTACTGGCTCATTAATTAGATATTTGGATATGAGATTTTTGAAATATTCTAATGACAATCTGTTTACCCGTAATTTGATGAAACATTTTGAAGATGAGATTTTTTTTTTTAAAACTTAAAAATTATGTTGGGCAATGTGATGACCCTTGACAGTGCCATTAACTCTAGATTTATTTCTTTGCACAAGAGTTAAGTACGTTGTGCGTGGCTTTGTTTAATGAGTTAATTTGATTTTTGTCCCCTTTCTCTTATTTAATGAGCTAGAAGTTCATGTTGTTATTTTTCTGTATCCCGTGTCAATCACTAATGCACTACGTTTGTACTAGGCCGACATGGAGGAAGCCAAAACACAAGAAAATGCAAAACTGCAATCTGCTCTGCAGGAGGCACAGATTCAATTAAAAGAATCAAGAGCGATGGTTATCAAGGAGAGAGAAGCTGCAAAGAAGATTTCTGAGGAAGCTTCTCATATCAAGGAAGTCCCAGTTATTGATACTGCACTTATAGATAAGCTTGCTTCTGAAAATGAGAAGCTGAAGGTACGTTGATAAATATAATGATGTATCCTGATGCACTCTACTGGACATACCTTCCTTAAATCATAAAGGAAAAACGATATCTATCTTATCACTAACTTCTTTGCCGGCTTTTTTTATCATAGGCTTTAGTTGGTTCCTTGGAAAGGAAGATTGAGGAGACAGAAAAGAAATATGAAGAAACTAGTAGAGAAAGTGAGGAAAGGTTGAAGAAGGCCATGGAAGCTGAAAATAAGATACTTCTTCTTAGTGTAGATATGCAAAGGTATTGGGGCATTTACCTTAGCAGACAGGAAAATTGTTCCCAGATTATGCATCTGCTTTAATAAACATGATCTATGCCATTACCTCTTTTTTCTTTTCTTAAAACTAAAGAAAATTTATGGCAGACTTCAAGAAAAACTGTCTAATATGGAATCTGAGGATCAGATTCTCCGCCAAAAGTCTTTGCTCAATTCTCCTGTCAAACGAATGTCAGAGCATTTAGAGATTCCAAAATCACCTCCGAAAATGGTAATTAAAGCATTTATATGATTTCTCTACGACTTTGGTTGGGGTGAATGCTAATTTTGTTTTGGTTAACTGCAGCTTTTGGAGAACGGTCACCATGGTAGTGAGGAGCTTAAGGTAATTATGAAAACCCTAGCAAGGTGTAGATCAAGTGTTCTAGACTTTTTTTGATGTCTAGAAACAAATATTGAAGTTTCTTTTTAAACTGTGTATTCTTTGAGGAAAGTGAAATAAGGGAGTGGCTACAAGCATTTAGCAAATGAAAACTATCCCTCATAGGTATAAAACTAAGGATATGGAAAATAGCACCGTGCGAAAACCCAGAATGTTTCATTGCAATATTTTGAAATAATGAAAGGGCTACCCAATGCGATATCACTTGTACTACAGATAATGCAAGCGTTTCGTTTTCTTCATATCTAATGTCCTTTTTGGTGAGTGAGGCAGTGTGACTTGTGAAGTGTGCACTATGTTATCCATCACGTTTTTCACATCAATAGCAGTAAGAAAACTTTTATGGACATTAAAACTTGTCAGAGGATCTCCTGTAGAAGGATGAAATGGGCTTTCTCCTTGTCATTTCCCTAGTCCCTTTACATGAAAATAGTTACACGAGAGGATTTTGCTTTTATTGACGCCAAAAGTATGTGTTTTTACTGTCAAGTTGTCTTGGAGAGAAGGGTGTATTAAGGTAATCATGTGATGTTGCTGTGGTGATCGCTCTCTTTAATGTCATATTTCTTCCATACTATCTAAATTTCTAGTTCATATAGTCAGTTGTAGTTTGCAGTTGATACTTCAAAATTTTAACCAGTCCAGCATATTTAAGATGACAGCGCCATTGACTCTACTATTTGTTAAACATTGCTACACTAGAACCTAAATTTCGTTTTATTATTTCTATTACAATCTCAACCTTGGATCCATTCAGGAACCCCAAAGTGCACCTGCAGCTGTTAAGGATTATGGAAGTTCTGACCATAGGTTCAGAAGGTCTTATATCGAGAGGCAGCATGTACGCTCATTGTTTCAATCTACATGAACTTATTTTGATCACTGTAGTTTTCTTTCATAATCGTATGCTGAGATTATTTATGTGATATTGTTTCTATGCAGGAGAGTGTCGATGCTCTAATAAATTGCATTGTTCAAAATGTTGGATTCAGCCAGGGGAAACCAGTGGCTGCATTTACCATCTATAAGTGTCTTCTTCACTGGAAGTCATTTGAGGCTGAAAAAACTAGTGTTTTTGACCATCTTATTCAGACCATTGGTTCTGCAATTGAGGTAATTGTCTGGTTCTCATTTTGACTACCACATTTATTTTCTCAGGTTCGTATTTTCCAACACAGAAAGCAGTTATCACTAGTACTTGAATTGTGACAACTGATCTGGACGTGCTCTGGTCTTTGCGTCTGCTGTGCGGGCATTATCTAAATTTTTACTTGTTATAATTTTTTTGTTATGATAAACACATTGCATGGGAAGGGATCCCATGCCCTGGACTGGTTTTAATGCGACCTTTTGTGAGGTATACACTGTGGTTCTGAACCATAGGACACAAGGGTTAATGGTTTCATTATATTAATTTTCCAATCGAAGGGAAAGCCTGATTTTGAAAAAGGAAAAACACATTTGAAGTGTATACCACTATCTAGAAAGGTGCAAATGAAATGAAATTTCAGTTCAAGCTTTTGTGTGAAACAGTATTCGTTAAACATCCTACCTCATTTGGGAAACCCGAAGGGGGGGGTGGCGTTACTGCTTGATAGGATGGCGAGTGGCTGGTCGGCTACTATTTGTCCTTTGTTTGCCTTCCATGGGGAACTCTTTCATATTCTTCATATCTACTCATGTATTGGTAGTTGGCTAAGAGAGATTGTCAGACCAGAAATTCACCAATTTTCATCCTGATTTTTTCACCAGTTTTTTTTAGGAGGTGGACCAGAGTTTGCTTTTCTATACCTGAATCTCAAATACCGTGATCCTGGTTGCTTTCTGTGCATATAATGCGTGGAGGATAATATATTACTTGTTCGTTAGTTTTCATAACTTCAGCTTGCCTATCCTCTTTTCCTTTTGATGATGGGGTTGTCTTACTTTCAGAAGGTTTGAGGTTATTTGAAAATATAAAATTTGTGTGGATTTTATGGTAGGAAGAGAACATCACCTTGAAATAAAGAGACATGGTGTTTGAAAGAACTGTGGCAAGATGATGGTGAATAGCATTTTTTTTACGGTTATCTCATTTCAATTGCTGGTCCATACTTCAGGAAACTCGTGGATACTCAGGGTCTAAAACTAGAGAAGTAGATCTTGCACGCGAGCTTAACCCAAGTTTTCCATAGTATTAAATGGCTTCATCTGTGTTCATTTTGAAGGACCGGGAACCTCATGCACGACTGTTAATGTACAGATTCTGATAAACGAGTGTTCAGGGCATATGTTGTCTGATGATCTTATGATACTGGTTCTACATCGGTTAATTGATTCCCTTGCAGAAACTGATTCCCTTACAAATTTGTTTTCCTAACTATCGAGAAAATGTTTGTGATATTTGTATTCCTGTTAACTAGAAGAATTCCTTGTGAGATCACCGGAAACTATTCCCATGAAGTAGACACTTTAACGGAAACCTACATGTTTTAACTATTGTTTAAGTGAATTCTAGCAATCTGGATGGGTTTGTGTTAATATGAGGGCTTTAACTTTTCAACTGACCAAAGTCCCTTGTAAGCGTTAGTCAACTTGCATTAGTTGCTTATCTCCTTTGAGATCTAATCCCTTTTACGTTCTTAAGTTGGGAGATTCCGAGTGTTTTTAATTCTTTGTCACGAAAGATACGGTAAAGCTTTTTTAAAAAAGGAAATGTAACGATCTTATTAACTTTTTTTCAGTCATCTCGATTTTCTTTGTGGTCCGAACCTGGAATTCTAAATTTTCATAGCGCAAAAATCCTTGGGAAAATTTTCTCTCATTTTCTTGCTGACTTGGCAAGGTTGTCAGAATTAAGGGCAGCACGAGTCTCTAGTTGTTTTGTCAAAATTCTGAAACATCTTTATTTTGAATTGCGGTTATTCTCCTGTCTCTTGGACTTTATTTAATTGTAGTACTTATCTCGTTGACATTTCTTCTTTAAATTGGAAGAAATTTGTGAAGTCTGAGAAATAATTTTTTGAAGGTTATTTATATTCTGGCAAGTATATATGACTCCGTGCATTCTGCTGTTGTATCCTTGGTGATATTTCGCAAATGCATTGCTTTCAGTGATAATCTTTTTATGCGGTGCAGAATGAAGAGAACAACGAGCGTTTAGCATACTGGCTTTCAAACACTTCCACCTTGCTGTTCTTATTGCAACGAAGTCTTAAGGCTGCTGGTACTGGCGGTGCTGTTCCACGAAAGAAACCTCCCCAACCAACATCATTATTTGGACGGATGACTCAGGTAAGGGCCTCTCTTTATTTCCTTTGATTTTTCATGAGACACCAACCATGAGTATTGTCGTGAGAAATGTCTTCAGCTTTTTTCTGAAAGGTATTATACAGGTATTGTACTCTCCCGACTTCCCATAGAATCAAAGTAATTTGCATCTGAACGTTGTTGATAGTACCTCCCCTTTATCACTTGAAAATAACATAGCACTTCATATCAGGGATTCCGCTCATCTAGTGCATATCTTGAAGTTGACGGAGCAGATGTTGTCCGCCACGTTGAGGCCAAGTATCCCGCATTGCTTTTCAAGCAGCAGCTGACTGCTTATGTGGAGAAGATATATGGAATTCTTCGTGATAATCATAAGAGAGATTTGACTTCTCTACTATCGCTATGCATCCAGGTAACCCACAGAAAAGTGGTATCTAATTTCCAGGGGTATTGAAAAATCCATAGAATATTGGATTTTTTATTCTGTTATTCACCTAACCACCCAAAATATACCTAGAAATATTTACCTTCAAGTGCTCTTTGATTTGAATTCTCAGGCACCACGAACAAGTCGAGGTAGTACACTGAGAAGCTCCGGTCGCTCATTTGGTAGTCACAGTTCAAGTGGTCATTGGCAGAGCATTATTGATAGCCTTGACGCTCTTCTCAAGACCTTGCAGGAGAACTTTGTGAGTATTTTTATGAAACCTGAAGCATGGGCTATTGAATTATATTCTACTGTATCTTGTTAACCCGGCCTGTTCTCCAGGTGCCTTCAATTCTTATGCAGAAAATATTTACCCAGATTTTCTCGTTTATCAATGTCCAACTTTTCAACAGGTCAGATTTTATCTTTTTTTTGGTTTTTTCCGCTGTCATGCATGTATGGAAAATTCTTAACTGTTTATATTATATTTTTCTCTGCTTCAGTCTTCTACTACGTCGTGAATGTTGTTCCTTCAGCAATGGTGAATATGTGAAAGCTGGTATTGCAGAACTGGAGCTATGGTGTGCCAAAGCAAAACCAGAGGTGATAACCTTTTGCATTTTATTGCGTCTTATAGAATGTTCGTGGTTGATTTTTTATTTGAGTTTTTTTGCATATTTCAGTATGCGGGATCTGCTTGGGATGAGCTTAAGCACATCAGGCAAGCTGTAGGATTCTTGGTATGTAAAAATTCTGTGACACTCAGACATTCCATTAGTTCCTTGTCGCCTCTGTAAGGCATCTAAGTTCTGGAAGATGATATCTTCAAACTTTACTCGTTTCAATGCCATCTAAGTTCTGTTGTAATTTTAGTATTTCAGTTTTTGTTCTAGGCTTATCTTCTTGCTTGTTGCTTGTGTTTGAATAGACTGCATATTGTTATGCATGCTTACAGCTTTTCTTGGCTGAAAATGTCATTTGGATTCTTGCAAAGGTTTTTCATGAGAGTTTTTTTTTTTTTGCTTGCTTCATGCTAGTTTTTCTTTCATGGTCAGGTAATCTTCCAGAAGTATCGTATTTCCTTCGACGACATTGTCAACGATCTTTGCCCGGTAATTGGAAAGACTATTCTTTGGCGACCATCATCGTCATACTCTCCCTCTCCCTCCCTCCCTCCCTCTCTCTGATAGCTATCTATCCCTTTCATCCAACTATCTGTCTATCTCTATCACTCCTCATGTTTTGATTATATGGCCAAGGTGTGGTCTCCCATTGCACTAATTGTTGGCACCTGCAGGTTCTGAGCGTCCAGCAGCTCTATAGAATTTGCACGCAGTACTGGGATGACAAATATAACACGCAAAGTGTATCTTCAAATGTAAGTAAAGATTACCAGTAGGGTCCTCTTCTGAAAATAGTTTTTCCAAATATATTAGCTCTACCTAGGAACGATTTATTTCATCCGCATACAATCTCATTCCAAGTTTGCTTTCTCCCTTTAGCAATAGCTCTTTCTATACATAGAGGGTAATGTTTTAAGTTTTTATTGTTTGTAATGAGAAGAGCCTCACCAGTCCCTTTTCATTTTGCTTTCTCTCCCTTACTGAGCAGGTTCTTTCCAGCATGAGGATACTAATGACAGAGGACTCCAGTAATCCTGCTAGTAATGCTTTCCTGTTGGACGACAATTCCAGGTAAAAAAAAAAGAAAAAAAAAGAAAAAAAGAAAAAAAGAAAAAAGAAGGGTACTAAATTTGTGTGATCTCGTAGAAATGAGTATATGATAACATACCCAAATGCGGTATTTTCTATGCAGCATTCCATTTTCGGTCGATGATATATCCGGCTCGATACAAGATAAGGACTTTGTAGAGGTTAAACCAGCAGAGGAGCTTCTCAGTAATCCAGCCTTCCAATTTTTACAGGAGTGAGGCTCGGACCTCAAAGAGAGTACCATTCTCCCTGGTTATTCTGCGCTGGTACAATTCATGCCTTCTACCCAATTCTCATTTTTATCCACCTCAAGAGCTGTAAATCCGTCCATTTGATTTCCCTCCGCGGTGTTTGTAAAATTATTCTTCGTCTTGTGTAAAATATTCTAGGCAATAGTCGGGTTGGGATTTACCCTCCCTCCCGTTGGGTGAAGTTGGTATTTTTAGAAGTGGGCAGCATTCTTTGTAGTAAAAGATAGCAGCAAAGCCGATCAATTGTACCGTTTTATTTCGTTTGGGGAGCCATTTCTACACCATCCCCTCCTTGTCCCCGTTGTAAAGACATCGGCATTGTTTAAAACAAAGCAATTATATGAACGCAATCTATACAGAATTCCTCATTCATGTCTTGTTATTGTTATTATTTTATTTTTTTTCTTACTTCATATTATTTTCATGGTAGACTGAAGTTCCTCTACTTCTTTTCCTTTTATTTTGTTAATATTTACATGCACCGCTCTTCTGCTGTTCTGATGCACTCAGAGAAGTCGTCGTTGAATTGACTATTTTCTATGTGATTCTTTCCCCCCCGTCGTTGAACCCGGAGTAGCATTCTTATCCCTTCAGGTTCAAAATATTGCTAGTCTTTGTGAGTAATGTCACTTGCAGTAGTTTTGTCACGTAGTTTTTAAGGGGTATGCCCGCTTCTTCTTTTGGTCACTTTGGCATTTGGGTTTGATAGGAATTCCCTGACTGAATAAAAAGCATACCGTCACAGGTCAAGGTTGTGAATTGAACAGGATGAATTGGGGAGAGGGGGGGGGGGGGGGAGACTTATGTCATCTTCTGCATTTCCTATCTCTCACCCATGTCCAGGTTGACACAAGGGAATCACAGAATCATATGCAGACATGGAGTGTGGACAGAAAAGCACGGTTTGTGAAAAGGGGCAAGTATTGAGCAGCTCTTGTGCCATGGCGAGAATGAGGATTTAGGTGTGTTGGCGACCTTAAGGGATGGTGAGACGGCATCTAATGGCTACCTGGCAAAGGCAATAGTCACCCACCCATGAGGTGTAATAACTAGGAGGGACCTCGAATCATAAATAGAGGAGCCAGACTAGCAATAGAAGATGATGATTCTCTTTTAGTCTTCCCTTTTGGTTACCTTGTCCATGTGAGCAAAAGAAAAGGGTAGTTGGGAATAGAAGATTTCTTAGAACTTACAGCTTAATACTATCAGAGTTATAAGGGTTTAAAAGGACTCTATATTGGAAAAATGGAAGCCATATCCTGAGTGTGAGGAGTTGGAACATCGCCTAGAAGAGACGAATGCTTGGATATTAGAACAATCTCAACAATAATAAACAGAGACATTAGAACTGTTGAGGAATCAACTCAAGAACACTCTTTTGACTAATGATCACCAAGCTGAACAAAATGTAGAGAGAGATTAATAGCCAGAGCATACATACATCATTAGAGAGTATACTTGAAGCCTTGTAAATGAACTCCACCAACTAAGGAGGAGACCTCCTAATGAATGAAAGAAGAAAGTCCCCCCCATATACTTGACCCCAAACTACTTATTATTGTCCTGCAATGCATTCGAGGTTGACAACCTCATCTAAGACCTTCAAGAATACATAGAACACCACGAAGCGAAAGACGGAGAATGATTGATAGCTGCTAGTATATTCCTCATAGGGAACATGAAGATATATCTAGAACTTGGGAAGATATATCGAGATGAAATTCATGTGCCACTTCAAGCTAGCCAGTCAAGTAGACATCACCATAGATGAGATGCTAGTGCTCAAGCACATTGGGTCCATCGGCAACTATGTTGAAAGCTTCAAGATCCTCATGCTAGATATTTGAGAAATGGGAGAGAAAATCAGCTCTACTTCTTCCTTTTTGAACTCCAACCTTGGGCACGTGCTAAAGTACAGATAATGGATGTATAAGATCTTGAAATAGCCTATGTATAAGTTTAAGTAAGTACTAATTGAAGTAGGATGTCTACAATCATCTAAATTGTCATTTGATGCCCTTATCTTTTCTAGAAAAAGAAGGACGAAATAGAAGTTATGCATGGAGTATTATGTCCTAAATGCAGATGACTTTTTTGATCTATTGAGAGTGATTAGAGTCTTCTCAAAATTTGACTTAAAGAGTTAGATATCATTAAGTCTAAATCAGAGAAGGTGACGGACTAAAGATAACATGTGTAACAAGATAGTGGTTGTACAAATTCACTATGGTTTCCTTTGGAGTAACCAATGCCCTAACTAACTTCTGCACTTCAATAAATGTAATATTTCAATCTAATCACCCTAAGTAGTTGTCTTACCGTAATGCTAAGAAAAAAACTCACTAAGTAAGTGTGCTCGGGTGATAATAGTCCCAAACTAGGTGACTTTGTGGGAAGGCCTTGAGTACCCTTGTTATTATCATGCACTATAAGGCACCACCTCTACCAAGTGCTTAGGTGTGTGAAGCACTAAGATGGGTGACCTCTTGAGAAGTTTGACCTAAGACAATTATCAAGCATAAGTACTAAGGTGTGTGAAGTATTGAGATGAGTGGTCTCTTAAAAAGTTTTGCCCAAGTGACAAAGGCTCAAGAAATATATATATATATATAAATATATATTAGTTGTACTTAGATGTCTTTCTAGTCATCTACTTGGATGACATCTTGATATACAGCCAACATATAAGAATATTTGAAGCACCTTTGCATCATGTTAAACTTACTCCATCAACATGACCTATCTTTGAACCCAAGAAAGTACCTATTTATAACAATTGGGATAAACTTTATGGGACATAATTAAAAAATAAATAATGTTGGATAGACAACTATAAAGTGAAAGTAATCACTTAATGGTAGACCTTGATGAAATAAAAAATGCCATTTTTAGGCCTTGCTAATTATTACAATGAATTTATTAAATGTGTTTTGAGGGTAGCTACTTTACTCATTAACCTTTTATACAAGGATGAACAATAGAGATGGATTGAACAATTGAGATAAAAATTATGAGACATATAATTGGCAAATGAAGAATGTGGATGGACAACTCTGAAGTGAAAGTAATCACTCAATGGTCAACTTCAATGGCATATATGCATTGGAACATTCTTGATGTTAAAGGGAGGTATTGAGACTAAATTAATTTTTTGATTCCCAAACTTCATCAAGCCATTCATTGGGTACACATACATCACCAGTGATGTTGTTGGTGGTGTCCTCAATTAAAATTTACAGTCCCCTTAGAGAGCATGAAACCTAATGATGTTTAACATAATTATTCAATACACAAACAGAAGATGACTATCATCATACAATCTCTCTCTATATATTGGAACATTATTTGTTAAAAAAATATTTCAGGATTTCCACAGATAATGTGGCAGTCAACTATTTCAGTATACATGCCAAAATAATAATGACACAATTATATGGTATCTCTTGAAAAATTATGATTTCATAATACAACACACTAGAAGTATAAAATATTATCACATACATTTTGAGTAGGTGAGACAATCACAATCTTGAATGTGTTATGAGAATTGGTATCACAATATAATTCCTTTAACAAATTCAAATGGGGTGCATAAAGGATATTAATGTACGTGATGTGACTAGGTAGATGATGACATTATATATATATGTAAGAAGACATCGGACATATTTAGATCATTGGGAATTTTTGATAAAAATTAATCACAAAAGTGCATGATGCACTATGGTCACAAAATTTCAGACAACAATAGATATTTATACTTTTCAATCGAGGTTACTTATGACCAAGGATAGAAAAGGATGTGAAATTTTATATGGAGTCATGCCTCATTTGTTGAGAAGACAATGAAATATTGAAGACAAGCATGTCTCCTACAACCACTACTGATATAAGAGGTATCGTCGCACATTATAACTTTAGATTTTATCACTTATCTTCCTAAGAATGAACTGAAAAATTCTATCTAGGTGATCATTGACAACCTATCTAAATATAAGATTTCTGTGCCAACAAACTGCTGCTTCATGATGGAAGATGTGGCTTAATTGATCTTCAATCATGTCATCAAAAATTGATGCTTACCTCGGATCATCATTTACAACTGTGACACCTACTTCACAAGGTGAGTTTAAAAGATATTATATAAGCCATTTTCATAAAAATTGGATGGAACTACTATACATAGTACAATTATCATACAACTTATAATGTGGTAGCACCACATACTACTCTTCATTCAAGCTAGCAATGAGGTGTCAACAATGTCTCTATGACTATTTGGTGTCCCTAACTACTGTCATGCAATGTCAAGATTGACATGTAAAGATATGAAGATGTTAGAGGAGGCAAAAAATAACTCAAAAATGGTCATCGACCAAAGAAAAAGGAGACCAATTGACACCATTGAGAAGTTGAATTCTAAGTGGGCAATCGAGTATTACTATAAATGCACCTAAAAATCTATGGGTACACAATATATCATGAAGAAAAAGAGACTTCTCCCAAGATATGAGGGCCCCTTCATCACACTAGAAGGAATAGAAGTGGTGACTTACAAGCTGAAACTTCCATCATGCCTATTTATTCACTCGGTCTTTCACATATAACTCCTCAAGAGATACAAGGATGACATAGTTAATTCACAACATAACCTGCCTAAACAACACCTACCCACAACTACCACCATATTCTCCAAGAGAGTTTTCAAGATACTCAAACATTAAATAATCGATGAGGACAATCACCACAACCTCAACTGTTATATGAATGTTTTACTCTAATGAGAGGAACCTCAAGAAAAGATTTCTTGGTACCGAGTGAAAGACATGGTAATTTGAGGTTTAGTTGGAATTGTACATCACTTCCCTTTTAACAGGCAGTTGATTAACTTTCAATTAACTGACTTTTAGTTGATTAACTTTCCCATTCGAGGTTTAATTGACCAACTTTCAGTTGTAGTAGTACTTCACTTCCCTTCAAATGGTGCAACATATGAGGTGGTTGCAATGGACAGCCGGACACTCCAGACAACATTCATCAGCAACCCAAGGAGGACAACAGTCACCTGTGGGGTGTAACAACTAGGAGGGGCTCTCATAGTATGTTTTAAGAGGGGGACCACTAGTAATGAAAGATGGTGAACCTCTTTTAGTCCTCCCTCTTGGTTATCATGTTCATGTGAACAAAGAAGGAAAGCTAGCTGGGAATACGAAATGTCACAGGTCTCTTTGAACCCCATACAAGTCCATAATGGGAAAGATACCAAATATGTGATGTGATTAGGAATGAGATCAGATCTTGTGCCTAATTTTAAAATTAGATCACGTGGGAAAGGACTGAGGGACAGTTTGACTCATAAAAATCAATGAGAGAAATGATAATTACCTTCCATGTAGCCTGTAAAATTATGGGTGAGTACATAAATGGGAACATTGTGATCCCAAAATTTACCCAAATAAAATCAAACCATTAAAAACATACAACCCCTCCAGAATTGTTTGCCCAATTACAAAGGGACTTCAGATGATCCAGATTTCCCCAACATTACATATTACTTGTTCAGCGAATATGCATTTGGGAGGCGGCTGATACTGCATCCCTATTCCTTATATGGGCTACCTCCGGAGACTGCCCATTTTCATCACCCCCAACTGCCTCAGGAAAATTCCTTAAGACCTAAAAAGTACCCATGTAATGGAACACATGAGGCAAAAAAGGGAACCAAGAAAAATGTAGATGTGCAGTAGTCTGTGGTGATCGAACAAGTTGTTCATTGAGATCTTACCTCATACAAATACCAGGAAGCAAAAGCATCTGTAGCAGCGTAGTGGAGCTGCTCCCTTGAGAGCACCTTAGCTTCCCAGTTTCCCATTCTGATCCTCTTGGGCTTTGCCAACTGAAACAAAGATTTGGGTTATAGCCAATTTTGATATTAGACAGCCAGAATCAGGATTAATCGTCTACACTTTCTATGAAAAGCAGAAAATATTTATGCTTTTCTTTGAATCTGTTGTTCATTCTGATCTTCTCCATCATTCTATAGGTCCCCGGATGTAAGCTTTGGACTTTCTTCCATAATATTTCCTTGCAAACTAGACAACATTAAGCAATCATAACCATCGGAACCCTAAAGACGGCAATTCTGGAATTAACCTTTTTTCCCACCTCACATGCAGTCTTGGTAGACAAGATAAGGCGGCCATTTACAGCTTTGTTCACCACCTTTGGTTAATTTAGAGGCTTGTGTTCACTTATTGGAAGTTATTGTATTATCATTATGTTGGACATGAAACACCTTTTAAATCCTAATGATTTGCTCATTTGTTAATAAGAATAGTATTCCAACAGGCTTCATAATTTCTATACCGAACAAGCCTTTTCTATGCTTAATTAAGCTATTTATGCTAAAAAAAAGTACGTGAGAATATATCTTTCCGACAACAAAAGCACAACATTTTCCTTCTGTGCATACGATTGATAGTTCTAGAATAAGAATTTCTACACCAATACCAAGGATATTAGGATGAGCCGAATTTGGAAAAGGAAAGAGGCAACAAGGTTACCTGCTTGCAAATAAGTGTTTCAGTTAAAGAAGAAAGACCCCATTGCTTTCGAGAACCGCCCAGCTTGAGATTAGCCAAATCTGAGAGATCATCCAAAGATGTCATATTAACATTGTAGTCCCTCGAAATCTTCGCTGCATCACTGGCTATAGAGACTCCTACCTTCATACAGTAAAAGCACGCGTCACTAATTGACACAAATTTGTTATTTTTCAAAAGAGAGTATTACCAAGTGATCTATAAGAATGACAAAGAACATGCGATCCCCATAGGTCGTGCAGGAGAAACCCACAAGCAATAGCCATATCCCACAGCAGGATGGAGTAGGTCATTCTAGAAACTAATCTTACCCCCTCCCTCCACCAAAAAATAATAATAATAATAATAATAAAAAGAATCAGCTCTTTTTCCTTGGCTCCATAAAAAAAAAACAGTAGAGAGAATCTTCCAGCTCAAAAAAAACTGAGACAAACAGCAGACCTTGAAATACCAGAAGGATACAGAAAAAAACCTTGACGTAAGACCTATCAGCCATAAGTGATCCTAAAGTCGAAGGAATTCCAGAATGAAAGATGTGCATCACAAAGCAATGGTCGGTATCCACACATATCTGCATCACTGCAGCTTTCTTTGGTGTTTCTCCTGCACATTCCAGAATTCTTAAGGAAAGCTTAACAGACAATAATTGTTAAGGATTGCTCACAGCGACAAATAATAGAAGCAGGAAATATAACATATAATAGCAGTATGCGATTAGAGTTCTTTCAAATCTCTGCGAGATACCAACCGACCCTCGATTAAACAGAAAGAGTTCTGCTGATTGTGTCAAATACTAGAGCGTATGTTCCAGAGAATCTTCTACTAATATCTCTGTTTTAGCAAATGACAAGTTCCATTGGACTTCTACAAAATATCATTGTGTACAATTGTTACACATGCACAGACTACACAGCCTATCATATGCTGCCACAATACATAATTTCTTGAGGTGCACCACAAAATTTAACTTAAAAATAAAAAAATAGGAGTATAGTTTCTTATGGGTATGGCCATGGTCAAACATAAATTCTAACTGGAAAATTCGGTACTAACGAGAGGTACATACCTTTTCTAAAATTCGGTCTCCATTCGATATCAAATCCCAATGAAATTTTGTCCATATTCTGTTTCTTGGATTTAAGGATTTCCATAAGCTCCACGGTAGCTTTCTCTACTTCCGAATATGTTCTTCCATAGACAATGCGCCCTCCAAAAGACATGAGAGGGTACTTCACCTTGGAATCTACTGCATTAGGAAAATATAATAATACGTGAATAGCATATATGATTTATTAAATAAATAAGTCATTGTTCCATGATTAAAAGCATATCTCATTTCTAAACAAAAATAGAGCCAACTCTTCAATTTATATCATAGCATAGAGGCCAAAAACGTTCCAGGAAAGTTCATGCGTACTTAAGGATCGAGGCGTATGAATCTAATTGAGACGACCATTTTTTTTTCAGAATAAATTTGTAATAAATAATATTGTGATAGACAAAAGGGGACGAGTATACAAAATGAAAGACCCTAGAATGTACACAAAAGGCATTTACGTGGTCTGCGCCAAGAATGTATAGACAAAGACGAGTCAGATGTAAGCAAAAAATGGGACAATACCCAGAAAGGAACCACAACTGAAACTTTTCCAACACGTTAAAAAAAAAGAGAAATAATAAAAAAAAATAACGTCTCACTCGAGACACTCAAAGATCATTGGGAAGTCGCATTACTTTGATTCTTTTGGAGCCTCATCTGTTGGATATAAATCTGTGTAGAGATGTAGGAAAATAACAAGAAACTGCCTGCTTACCGAGGAAGAAGAAACCACAATCCATCGATATCCAGCCCCCGGTCGCACAGGTGGCACGAGCCAAGTTCATAGGCGAAAAATAGTGGAGCAAAAATGAGGAAGTTGAAAGACAAAAGAAAAATATGTGAGGGATCGGAAAACGGATTGCATCCTGTCAAAATCATCTACTAGAAAATGTCACCCCTCAATTTACTGTCAAAATAATCTACTGTCAATGTGGATTGATTCAAGATTCAAAGCCTATTTCCGTACGCGTTCAGACTAATATTACCCCTCAATTTCCAAAAGAAAACTACTAGACAGGTCCGAACATCAACTGTCATATACATTTTAAAAAATATAGAACAAACGACTTCACCAACATAAAATAAGTGCATAAAAGGGTCTAAATTCATTCACGAGTCAATCAAATCGGAGACAGAGAGGACAAACCCTGACGGGATGAAGGAGGTGACAATGCCCTCCACGTTCCATTCCCACTGCTGCCGCCAGTTCGAGCCTCCGTCGTGGTTCTTTTATCCGCCTCAGTAACGGTTCGGGAAGATGAAGCAGATGTTCCTCTATCCGCAGCCGCTCCCCACTTCGGCAACCGACGGCCTTGTGAGCGGCGGATCATCCCCTGTTTCCTGTCATCATCGCTTCCGTTCAGGATGGGAACAGATCTCTCGGTGTCTCTCCCCCGCCTCTTGGAAGCAGAAGCAGAGGCTACGGGTGATGCGCCTCTGACAACAATTTCGATCTCTTCCTCATCAATGGGTTCCTCCAAGCCCGGAAATTCCGCCCACTCCATATCGGTTCCGACGAGCTAGCTAGCGAGCGAGCTTGAGAGAGAGAGAGAGAGAGAGAGAGAGAGAGAGGAAGGAGGCAGATATCCGATTGGGCGGCAGATGCGATCCTTCTCAAAAGAGCCATCACTGAAATTGCATAAAAATCCCCATACCTTTTTGTCTCTCGTTTCAACTCTTCCACTAGGAGACAGAGAAGCCGACAATGGAGCATTGGCGCAAAAATATAACTTACAAGGTCTATGACATATATACCCACTTGCTAAGAGGATATCAAGTCAGAGAGAGAGAGAGAGATGCAATTGAGCAACAGATTCTTTTCCTTCTCAAAAGACACTGAAATTGCATAAAAACTCCCCATACTTTTTCGTATCTCGTTTCAACTCTTCAATCATGAGGAGATAGAGAAGATGACAAAGGATCATTAGCACAAAAATATAACTTACAAGGTTTATTATTCATATTCTCCATTTGCTGAGGGGAAAACAAGTCACAGAGAGAGAGAGAGAGAGAGAGAGAGAGAGAGAGAGAGAGAGAGAGAGAGAGAGAGATCTCCAATTGGGCGGCAGATTCTTTGGCTCTCAAAAGAACCATCACTGAAATTGCATAAAAACTCCCCATACTTTTTCGTATCTCGTTTTAACTCTAGGAGACAGAAAAGACGTCAAAGGAGCATTGTCGCAAAAATATAACTTATAAGGTTTTATTATACATACCCCATTGCTGAGGGGGAATCAAGTCAGAGAGAGAGAGAGAGAGAGAGAGATCCAATTGGGCGGGCAGATTCGTTTCTTTTCAAAAGAACCATCACTGAAATTACATAAAACTCATACTTTTTCGTCTCTCGTTTCAACTCTTCCAGCACAAGGAGAGAGAGAAAACGACAAAGGAGCATTAGCGCAAAAATATAAGTTACAAGGTTTATTATATTATTGCAGAGGGGAAACCAAGTCATCATCCGGAAAGGTTGTCGACCAACTCGAATGGCCCAGAATCTAGGCACGGCCCAATTTATATATGCAGTTGGGCCTCTAAATCGTCTGAAAAAAAACTTTAAGCTTGGCCCAACTCAGCCCAACTCTGCCAGCCCAATTCCCATACCCGCGGACTTCAATCTCGAAACACAAGCTCGGGACGGCCCAGAGGCCCAGCCACATGGCAGCTGCAGAGCATCCAACTGCTCCGGTCTTGGGCATCCAATACCAACATAGAATCAATAAGGAACACTGTTTCGTCTCAATTTCCCGAAGAAGGACGCAAAAATGTGCACATCTGAAACCTCTGGTCTTAGAGAGAGAGAGAGAGAGAGAGAGAGAGAGAGAGAGAGAGAGAGAGAGAGAGAGGCTCTCTCCGTTCTGATCAAAGTCAAAATCATTCCTTTAAAGGAGGGGAGGGGGAAGAGTAACCGGGCGAACCTCGGAGCATGGGAAGAATCGTTGCCGGCCCTCTCTCTGGGTTCTGTTAGAGAGGGAGAGAGAAGCGGAACAGGAGCGGCGGACGAGGCTCTCAGAGGAAGACGGGCGCCATTACCAGGGTTATTGTCGCCAGCATCTTGATCAGAACATGAAGCGACGGTCCCGCCGTGTCCTTGAAAGGATCCCCAACACTGCGAGAAATCAATCCATACCCATACCCACCATAATTAATCTCTCTCTAGATCTATACACCTATACATGCACACATACAAACATTTAGAGAGAGAAAGAGAGTAGGTGGATTGCTTACGTGTCTCCGGTGATGGCGGCCTTGTGGCTGTCGCTGCCCTTGCCACCGAGAGCGCCGGTTTCTATGAATTTCTTGGCGTTGTCCCAGGCGCCGCCGGCGGTGTTGAGGAAGAGGGCCATGAGGATACCAGAGACGGTGGCGAACATGAGCATGGACGCCACAACCTTGGGGCCCAGAAGCGGCTGCCCAGTTAGGTGCCCGAACACCCGGAACACGAACCCTGCAGTCCCAATTAATGAAAGAAATAAAATAATTTTTTTTAAAGAAAATCAAATGCTCCTCATATACATATTTCAGATACATCATAAAATCAAGCAATAATATTTTTCACTCGGATGGGTTTCATATTACTAATCATCATACTTGGAAACTTACCAAATAAATTAAATTATATGTATATATATATATATATGTATGTATGTATGTGCATGTGAGCTCACCGATCATTATAGGGGAAACAATGGCGAGGGCGCCGGGCTTTATCATCTCCCGCAAGGATGCGGAGGCAACGATGGCGACACACCGGGCATAATCTGGCTTCTCCTTATAATCCTGCAGCAATGAATGGAATGATCAGGCTTGATCCCTGAACCAGCTGATCTACTGAAATGAGCCAGGAGATCGTACGCACCATGATGCCGGGCCTCTCGATGAACTGCCTCCGGACTTCGGTGACAACCTCCTGGGCGGTCCTCCCAACAGCAGCACATGCCCAGGCGCTGAAGACGTATATGAGCATGGAGCCCAGAAGCCCACCGACGAAGACCTCAGGAATGGCAATGTCAACCTGGGCATTCATTGAGGTCGTGGATCGGTTATGACCTTGAAGAAGAAGGAGAAAAGAAGAGAGCTTTTTGCGATCAGAGGGTACCTGGTTGAATGGGATACGAGCAAAGGAGGAGACCTCGTCCATGTAGGCACTGAAGAGGAGGAAGGAGGCGAGGGCTGCAGACCCAATGGCGAAGCCCTTTGTGGTAGCTTTTGTGGTGTTTCCGACGGCGTCTAGTAGATCAGTGATCTCCCGGACGCTTTCAGGCTGCACAAGATCATAATAATCAAGATAAAGATGGTGCCAATTTAGATACCATTGGCCTGAATAACCCTACCAGGCTACTTAGTTTCCACAGTCTGTCACATTTCAGCACAATTCCATAGATGGGGGATATCATGATTTTATGTTCCTTAGATGGGTTCAGACATCAGAAAGTGTGACTCTTATCTCACCTGTTGGCTCATCTCCACAATTCCACCAGCATTGTCAGCAATGGGTCCGAACATGTCCATTGTGAGAACATATGCCGCGGTACTGAGCATTCCCATTGTAGCTACGGCTGTACCGAAGAGACCACCGGTGGCGTTCCCAGATTCATCCACCAAGCCTGAAGTCTGCCCCAACCAGAACGCTGAGACAATGGCGACGCTTATCACAAGAACAGGGAGACCTGTTGATTCCAAGCCCAAGCTTACTCCTGCAATTATATTGGTTCCATGGCCAGTAGAGCTGGACATGGCTAAATTGCGAACAGGCTCGTGCTTGTAATCTGTGTAGTACTTTGTGATCCAAACAAAACTGTAGGCTGTTATTATTCCAACCAGACCACAGAGTGCGAAATTCAACCATGCTGAGGGAGCTTTCTCAGTGTAAAGGAGCCAGCGAGTTGACTGTGATAAGACATTAAGAGACGAAAAGTGAAATGAGAAAATAAAGTAGCACCCGTGTAATTTCGTAAAGCTAGACAAATAAACCCTGCTCCATCTTTATGAGACAAATTTTAGCTGAACAAGTCGAAATAGAAGGAAAGCATCTGAATAACCCAAAAAGTTTGGCCAATTTTATTTTATTTTTAAATCAAAAATATTTTCTTCTACTAAGGAAACATTGTCTAGGTCTCAGAAACAGATTCAAAACCATATAAGACAGAATACTTTTTAAACGAAAACAATTAGGTCGTATGAACATGCTCAAGACTCACCGCACCAAAAGTTATGACAGCAAAGAAAATTGTCACAGAATAGCCTTTCTGTAGTATTGCCATTGGATCTTCAGAAGAAGCCTTGAGTCCAGGTTCACGTGTACCCCTGATAGAAAGCAGTCCTATTGATGATACAACCAAATCAAAAGAATGGACGACCAGTGGGAACAGGATAAACCCAGAGGGATCTGCAATAATATCAAAGTGTACATCAGCAATTGATAAAATAAGTAGTGAAAAGGAAATGTTTAAAAAAATCAGAACAGATAAGCTTGCAAAGATGAAACTTTTAGCTACATCATTGAAAACTTGTTAACCATTAAGGATATACTAAGACGACTATGTCCAAATATCTGTCCAACTATTGGCACCACATCAGGTCACTAGAGATTGGCATCTCAAGGTTATGATGTGCGTATCTTCAGGTTTAGCGGAAAAATAAACATCGCCACCAAGGTTTCTGTGGCTAAATTTTAGAAACCAAGTAGAATTGCGTTGGAGCAGTCTAGATCGAGGTTGGTGGGTAGTGGATTGAACTACAATGTTGTTGGTGACATCATACAAGATTAGAGAACTAAGAGGATATGATCATAATCATTAAGGATGAAGAAATTATGACTGAAACGAGGGAAGTTAATCGAAACCAAACAATTTTCCATCCGTGTATGACATATATCGAGGCCCATCGAATCTGTATCTCCGTACCACGCATATAATTTTGTACATCTGCTATAGCATATAATTTCGGGTTAACATGCACAGATATAGTAAGATTAGAGCATAAGCTGGGATTACGAAAATATGCACCAGGGGCTCTGAAACTAAAAGGGCCAATGAACATTTACAGCACCCCGTTCAGTTATGATCAATTGCCGGTCTGAACTGTCCAGATAAATATCGAGTAAGCGGATTAGGAATGATTGGTCAAAATCAAAGTGGTTCATGGAGTACTGTGTGTGCAAGGCATACCAACTAGATTGAAAGGAAAAAAATTATAAAACAAAAACTAGACCAGATATATTGTATCGTGTAGAACGTTGGACTTGTAAAGATTATATTGACACGATGAAAGTAGTTGAAAAGAATATTTACATCGATACGTGAGAAAAAAACCATCACTCAAAGACAATAGCAGTAGCAATAAGTAAATAATTTCCATGCCTTGGAATTTGAAATTGGGCAGATATACACATAGCAGATTATGTATGCATATATAAAGGTGTCCAGCGTTCCAGACAACACTGACTGAGATGAAAAAATTCTCTTTACTTCTGAACAGGGTGATCTGGACGTGTGTCAAGAATTGGAATACAGAAAACAATAGTTGAACACTTGAAAATAATGTTTCGAGGATTGGATCATCAGAGTGGGTTCAAATTGGATTGAGTTGCCCAACAATGGTTAAACTGACAACAATGTGGGTGGGCACAATTTTATGATTTGAGAAATAATTAAATTTTGAGATGGACTAGCATTAGAGGGGGGGGTAGTCAGTGGAAGTTATTGAATTCTAATTTTCTACTACTTGCCTTCTAATTTGCAGCGCTCTGCCATTGTACCTCCAAGTATCATTGCACTGATTATCTCAGCTGAAATACTTTCAAAAAGATCAGCACCTCGGGCAGCACAGTCTCCCACATTGTCTCCAACCTAGCACATTTCACAGTTCAAGCACAACCAAGTTATCATAAAATGAAACAAAGATATATAAAAAAAATGTCATTCAAGAAGAATTTTTCGCCTATTAGGAAAATACATGCCAGTGTGACAACCCAGTCAAGACACAAGATGTTGCTCAAGGTTCTACAACGAGAAGAAAATGAAAGGCTGCAGCCATGAACTTACCTTCATCTTTGATGTTGGAATCAATTCATCCTCAGATCATCTACTATGCAGTTTTGTGAAAAAAGAAAAGGCTCTACTTTCTAGTTTTTAAATTAGTCGACCCATATTTAAATCAACTTATTCTGATAGACATCAGCTCTTTCCAATCTAAAATGAAAGAGGAAAGGAGAGCAAGTCTGATTCTAGCACTGTTCAGAACTAAAGGAAGGAAGGAGGCAGACAACAATGATAAATCTGAACCTTTCTGATTTTTGCAATACTTGGATTAAGAAACTCACTGTAGCAATTTTGCATTTTCACTTTCTTCCGAATAGTTAACTCCTTTATCATGGGCTCATGAAAATTCTTATGGTGCACAACAGCGCCAAAAGGTTAAAATTTTGAAATACTAGAGAATGTAACAAAAGTGTATGGCTTCCAAGTATTTAGTAAAAAAAACCATATCCTCCTCTATGGATCCACCGGGATCAACAACCAGGTGAGTGAATCAATTCCAAGTCAAGAATATCATTCCTCAATATTATTATCCATGTACATATAAAATGTTCACTTACCCATCATCAATATGAGCGACTTCAAGTTTAACTGACTAATGGCAATACACCAGGTAGAAAGTATAGTGATCCCTGGCCACGAGCTTCAAACTATTTGAGTAGTTGGCTGAATTGGCGCAGGTTATAAAGCCCTTTAGTGGTGCTAACTTTGTCAACTATTGACGCGAAAAAAACCAATCATATTCCCTAAAATATGCTAGATTACATACAGCAAGGCCTATAGATCTTAACCACAACTTTTTTGAGATAAGTAGTGCGCAGTGGTTTGAAATGGTAGCACCATGATGAGTGGGTAATATTCATGCGTAGTTTTTGAGGCCTTTTACATTCCATGAACATTTTAAACCTCTCATAAATTTCGACAATATGATACAAAACATAGAAAAAAGTTGGGGTTGGCTTCAAGATATATCCAAATAAGTCAACCCAAATCAAGAAATTTAAAGACCATTTTGGTAAAAAAGAATTGGAGATACCAAATCTGCAATGACAGCAGGATTTCGAGGGTCATCCTCAGGAATTCCTTGCTCTACTTTTCCAACAAGATCAGCTCCGACATCGGCTGCTTTTGTGTATATTCCACCACCCAATTGAGCAAAGAGGGCAACAAAGGAAGCCCCGAAACCATAACCCACAAGAAGTAGAGGTACTGCACAGAGTATAGAGAGTCAAAGCAACAGTTACCAACATGGACCCACCAAGCAGCAAAAAAGTTGTCTACTCTTGAAAGCAGAACGAAATGTTGACATATGGAGATTAATTCGACAATCATGATTGTCTACTCTTGAAAAAGTAATCATGTTCCTTCATAATCACAGGTCAACAAGAAATTGTAAGATTACGATTAACAGTAAAAAGAACAAACAACAGCTCAGATAAATCCAGCTGCAGGCATCTAACTTTTGTCTCAGTAAAGTGAGAGGCCAATCTCACTGATTGAGAAGAACCAAGTGCAGGATATTAACTTTATGCCATTTCGCCAAAAAAAAGCAAAACATCAGGAAATTGATGTCCAGAGCCAAAGTGATATCCTTAGAACTTTCTAAAGGCCTCTTAGATAATCCTAAAACTTGCATCTGGGCTGAAGTCACTCAGAATATGGTTCCAACATCCTAAGCAAACTGCACAAGTTCAGCTCTTCAGATGAATGCTTGTGGTTTTGCCTGAAACACTGAGCTTCAGACAAGTTACCAAGCAGTATGGAATTTCAGAACTCCTATAGCTTCTAGATGTGTTATTTCAGCATTCGCCACATAGAATACGAGATATCAGTTGCAATAATAAATGGAAGAGCATCATCGCTCATAAAATGATAGAGAATGAACTTACAGTCAGTGACTTTCATAGACCCAGGTAAGCCTACTCCTAGCCAGACATAAAATGTCGCATAAAGGATTGCCACACCAATCACAGCCATGCCAACCACAATCATTGCGGAAAACCCACCAGCTCGTACAGCAATCTGGCATGAGTTATTTCGTAAGATTATTAAGCACATACAGACGTTTGAACAGCAAAAATAATAATTATTTGAATACGACCTGCAAGGCCTCCCTGGCAGAACGTCTGGCAGCACTGGAAACCCGAACATTTGCTCGAACTGATACCCACATCCCAACATACCCAGCAACACCAGAACAGACAGCCCCTAGAAGAAAAGCGGCGACAGTAATGCATGCAGATGTTGTCCTGAAACAGTATTGCAGTATAAGTGAACACCATTTAGAAGGAGAGCTAGCAAGGCCATAAGTCTTAAGGTAGAAAGCTTCCAAACCTTCCAACCCCAGAAGATTCCTGTTGAGGAGTCAAATGACGGAATAAATATATAATTAGTATCAACAGTGCCAGCACAACAGCCATCTTGGAAATAGTACCATACTGGGTCCTAAAGAAACCCTCTGCTCCATCCCGTATAGCATCTGAGATCTGCATGTTAAAGATGATTTCAGGTCGCAGGAGAAATAACTCAATAAAAATAATTCAGTTCACAGGAGATATAATTCAAAAAGGAAAAACCTCAATTTGTGAAAGGGATGGATGAGAAACAAGAAGTCATCATGATACATTGTTTAGTGGATTATCCGGACAGGAGTTTCTAAGAATTATTCCTGTGAGCTACTTGACCTGAACAAAATCATTGACATAGCTGGTCACATAGGTAACTGCATTTATGATATTAACATATTTGTAACCAACAAGAACACCCTCCATCTTTTATCCAGTCCATGTCGAGTTGGTGACTTGTGGCCAGAAACAACATCAAAATTGAATTTCATCCAAATAGGTATTAAACATTTTTCACAGAGAACTGCCTGACAAATAATTTTTAAGTGCATCTTTGATTTACATTTGGAATATTCAGCCTTCCATTTTCAGATGCTTGTGGTAACAAAATTTATTTCATATTTATTTATTTTTTAAAATTCATTCCACTTTCTAGAATGAATGGTGCCACAATTCATTATTTTTATAATAACAGATAAGAAAAAGTAGACCATATGAAAAGGGTGAGCTGGGATAACACACGAATGTATATCCTCTATAGAGACATCTGAAGAAAATCTCACCATTTATGCTTCTACAACCCAAAGGGCTTCAAAAGACCCTACCCCCAAACTCGGGCAGAAAACAGTTTTCTCTCCCAACAACTGGAAACCACAACATTTTTCTCCCCACAGTTCACTGAATGGTTAGCCACCAAATTCTCCCAAACAAAAGCATTCCGTAGATTTGTTCTGAAAATTCCCAAATAGTTATCAATTTTTTTTGAAGAGAATAACACAGTTTGATCTGCGTGTTTGACCGGGAAAACATTTGAAAGAGGCTGTAAGAGTCCTATTTGGAGTAGGACTTTCAGGAAAACCTTCGGCTCCAATGGAATTAAGTTGGAAATGTCTCTAGGACCAGGGTTATTCTTGGTTTTCTCTGAATAAATTCATACTTATACGCTATGGTATCATTGATTGAAAAATTTAAGTTTCTCTTGCAATAGTTCGTGATATGTTTTTCATCTATAACGCAGAGATCTCAATGATTTAATCTTGTGCAAGTGCTAAGTGTCATCGTATTATCATGAGTTTTTGTTGATATACTAAAGACCTTCTCAGATCATTCAGGAAGACCAACTAATCTTATTTTGTGTAATACTACCTTCTCATGATTTAGCCAAACTCAAGACCTAAGATCGGCACCAATTGCTTGTTGCATAGCCCTGCATCAATGTAATTTCGTGATCAAACACTGAATACTATTGTGATTGGCTTTAAGTTCATCAACTCATCCATCGGCATCAACCCAAAAATGGAAATCTACGAAATGAAAGTGCCCATGAGCTCCAGAGGATGATCTGTATGTGTTCACATCGAATTGGGGTCATCTGAAAGGGTGAATCGTAACTTGCTGTGAAGAGCAGTTCCAGGACATCAGAGTCCTGAAACGATATTTCAGCAATTAAAGTCACAGTTCATCCAAAGACAAGTAAACAACGACTGGATATCCCAACCAAAACATATGGTCTAAGTGAAAAAACAAGAAAGTAGTGGAAAATAGATACCATCAAAAGGCCAGAAATAAAAAGATACCTGAACCATCTCGGGAGGTCCTTCGTCCTTTGCAAGAACCCACCTTGTGAGATATATTGAAAAGAGAAAGCTGAGGAGACAGATTGTGAAGACGAAGACAATTATAGGTGATGTACGTGCTCCAATGTAAAACATCACTCCCAAACCCAAAAACAAGAGGACAGATAATACACGGACATTTATTCTCATGAGAACCTGAAAAACCTGCATAAAGCAATAGGTTAATCATTGCTCATCGAGCACAAGTAATGCTAGTTGTCAAAAATGCTAACCAAAGTTGACTATGCAAGAAATCTTCATAAAGCAATCAGGCAACAAAAGGATATCACACAAAAGATGAAGAGACTACTTAAAAAGAATTGTGGACTAACCTTGGAGAACTTTAGAAAGCCAAAGGTCATTCTCAGGAAAGACATTCAAAGAAGACACTGAATGTAAATGAGCCTGGCTATCAATTATTCTAAATAAAGTTGCACCCACACCCAAGCACAATACATGAGCTAAAACCGGTGGTTTTACAGCCAAGACAACCCACTGGTTTAATGGGAATTTAAAGTCTGTATGTGGGAAATGGAATGATTTAAAGGGCGTTATGACCACAAGAAAACTTGGCACAAATCCCTTGCATTCTTCATTATGTTAACCGCATATCAATCAGACAATGATTAATTCATATGCCATGAAAGATAGTATTATTTGTCTTGCAATCCTTTGCACCATTAAATTGAGTTTGAAAAATGTGCTAGTTCTTCTGTACATGCCGTGTTAGGGAAAAGATTAATCTAATAACTCGTATTTATATTTAATTTACATTATTATTCAGTGGGGCACGGGCATTCCCAAATAGTGTCCTTGATATAAAGAGCTCATGAAACGATCCGGTAGAACAACTCAAAAGATAAAGAGCTCATGAACTTTTGATCGTATACCCCGTTGGTATGTTTCTTTATGATCGTTCCAAAAAAAAGATCCACGCTTGGAAGGTTAGCCCGCCCAAAATTTCAGCTATGATCAAAGGTACTACGAGCAGAATCACGCTCAAACCAAGCAACACATGTAGATGAAAGAAACATACCAGCGGGGTATATGGTTTACTCCGCATGCTAGGAAATGTCTTCGGGCGATCCTCCAGATCATCGTCCATCGCGACGGCGAGCGACGAGTTTACTCGCCGCGCCACCGGGTAAGGAACGAACTCCGCCCCCAGGGGCAGGTCGCCCCCTGAGCCCGGCCGCTGAATCTTGGAGAACTTTTAAAGACCACTGGGTGATAATTAACCGCACCGTACCAACTCAAACTGCACAGCCCCGATCAAACAAGAATCGAATGGATCAATGGCAATGTAAGCCGACAATTTTACCTGTTCAAAATAAGAAGAAACAAGGAAATATCAGTCCAAAATATTTTAGCAAATGCTGTGCGTCGGATCCCCCGTGAATCTCCAGGAAGCCGATACATTGTGGAAGGGCGGATAATTACCAGTCCTCGAAACCGAGAAATTTGGCGAGCGAGCGAGCGAGCGAGCGAGAGAGAGGCAGAGGGACAGAGAGACGGAGCAAGAAATCAAGGAAGGAGAAATACAGACGTTTCCTCACGTGAATTACGAATACGTAAGGCAACCAAAGAGAGATGGGGAACAAACCCAGCGACCGGAGTTTGGAGAAAGGAGATCGTCCGGGGTCTTGTTCGGCCACCGGAGATCTGACCAAGGGAAGGTCTCCTTCTTCAACTCTCTCTCTCTCTCTCTCTCTCTCCGTCACGCGTAGTCAATAGAGCAGCAGCTGTAGTTGGGGATGTGTTAGAAGAAAAACAATACTATTATATTAGTGCCCATCCAGCCGTTTTCACTTGGCAACGCTCACTGCGAAACACCTAGTTCCCATACGGCCCAATAGCATACTGCCACGATCCCTTTTGGGAAATTTTGAATTAACCCTGCATGCTAATTTGTTTTTCAATAGTATCCCATAAAATGATAAATTCCACCGCCTCATTTAATTTATCCGTACAACTCACCACGTGCAGATCGCTGACCTGGGGCACCCCCGATCTCCAAAACTGCGGCTACCTACTCCCCGAGTCAACGTTTTAACTGCGGTAATCACACCGCCGCCGCTCACACGCGACGCCGCGGGGGCGGATCGTTGGCCGACATTTTTTTAATTATAAAATACTCTTTCATTTTTAAAATAACCAAATTAGGAGAAGAAAGGGGCCATATTGCAGCCCACAAGGCCCAATAAGGCGAAATGTGGAAAGCCCAGAAGTAGTGGACGGGGAGATCCGAAAACTATTTTCTGTTTTTTTAATAAAAAAGGGCATGTTTTTTGGCCCAATTATTAATATTATTTAATTTTCCTTGTGGGTTTAAGGAAAGGTGCAATTTTCAATTTTTTTGGATCTGATGGGGAGATCAAAGCTCGCAAAAAGCCGTTCAGGAATCATGGAAAGCCCAGTAGCAGTAAGCACAGGGAGATCTGAAAACTATTTTCTGATTTTTTTTAAATAAAAAAATACATACACAGTGGAAGAGCATGTTTCTGGCTCAATTATTAATATTTTTTATTTTTCCCCTGTGGATTAAAGGAAAGGTGTAATTTGTTTGGTCTGATGGAGAGGGGTCAAAAGGCCCAATAAGGCGAAATGTGGAGAGCCCAGTAGCAGTGGGCAAGGGGAGATCCGAAAACTATTCTCTGCTTTTTATATATAAAAAAATGCCATATTTTTTGGTTCAATTATTAATATTATTTAATTTTCCTTGTGGGTTAAAGGAAAGGTGTAATTTTTTCGGTCCGATGGCAGAAATCATGGTAGACGAGGATACTGCAGACAAGTTAAGAGATAGTTGAAAGGGTATGAGGATCATCACCAGGATCAGCTTCAAGGAGCTCGGGTGCAGCTCGAGGCTCACAGCAGCCGCCGGAGGGGATGCTGATCCCTGCGAATCCGACCATGATGGCGGCGCCGCCAATGTAGTCCATGAGATGTGGGGGATGGCCCGTCAGCGAGTCCACAAGGGCCGCCATTGGGACCTGAATTGTGAGACCTGCTGTTGCTGCGGTCGTCGTTGTCAGAAGAACTGCCTTAGCCCACAAATAGTCACTGAGCACATTATCCAGCAGGCCTGAGAGGAGAAAGATTTCCAAGAAATGAGATAGAAAGCGCAGAGAGAGAGAGAGAGAGGAAGAGAGGAAGGGAGAGAGAGGAGAGAGAGAGGAAGAGAGGAAGGGAGAGAGAGAGAAGAGAGGAAGGGAGAGAGAGAAGAGAGGAAGGGAGAGAGAGAGAGGGGTCTGGATGGATCATGACAGGATTAACATCATTATAATTAGCATATAATTATACAAGAAGTGGAAAGTAGGATGAAGCACAGACCTTTGCCCACGACTAGGGAGAGTTGCTTCCAGCTGAGGATGCGGAAGGGCTCCAGCTTGGTGAAGTTCAGGATGAGTGCAACTGGTGAGAAGATCAAAAGGTTGAAGAGACCGAGGTAGCCAAGGAACTCGGCCATGCTGGCCCTCCCTTCTCCTTTTCCCTCATCGGGCAACTTTCTGCGGATCAGAGTGATGTAGACTGCGTAGAGCAATGCTGAAACTAGAGCAAGAATGTCTCCGAGAAGAGGTTTGGTGGCAATGGCGCTCAACCCCATCTCTGAATCGCCCAAACTCACTATCACCGTCCCTGCCATGCACAGGAGGACGCTGAGTAGCTTCAACCAAGTGAACGTCTCACCAAGAAATGCCAGGGACACCAAGAAAGTGAAGAGGCTTGATGCGCTGCTCAAGATGGTATTTGACTGAAACAAATAAAACTAATAGTTAAAAAGATCTGCAGAAGAAAATAAAAAATAATAATAATAAAATAAAAAGGGTGGGGGGGGGAGGTTGTTCTCACAGTCACGGTGGTGTACTTCAAGGAGAGATTGAAGGTGAGCTGCGCAAAGAACCAGAAGGGGCATATCAAGAGGCTGACTTTAGCCACACGGGTGCGGGTCCACCGCCCCTTTGAATCCACTTCTTCACCTGAGGCTGCATCAGCATTGACTGCCGATTTGTAATGGGCATCTATGGACTGATCGCCATGTGGGTTCGCTGAGAAACGTATTTCTGAAGAGGGATTACTCTCCTGCAGAAGATTCACCCTCTCTGGGTCTGAATGTATCTGGGTGTGGTCATCCTCTTCACTAGGCAGGAATTGGATCTTCTCAATGGAATCGCCAAAGAATCTTGCAATCTCAACGATGGGCAAATAAACCACGAACAACGAGTTGCAGATGTAGGTAATAAGGAAAGGAGATACTCCTGAATCTACAACGGACTGAACTATATAGCTGGCAGCAATCCATATAGTTGCGACTGCAATTATGTAAAATACGCCTAGGGACCATCTCCAAACGTCAGGACCCATCTGTTGCTGGATCTGATGCCACAGCTAACCTGATTGCACCTTGAGACTTGACCTTGTCTATACGAAATCGATCAGGACTTGGTCTAACGCACATGTGTCCTCCTCTGTCCAGCGATTAACCAAATTATAATTTTAGTGAATACCCAAAGCATTCTTATTGCCAAGTTCATACAGAAAAGAAAAGGAATAAACATGAACATATGAATTGATCTACCTTGAACTGCAATGAAGAGATTGAGCTTTTGGAAGAAAAAAAAATCTAGACAAGTGAAAGGAAAGTAAGATAAGGGAGAGGACGTATTTGATGACTTCATCAAGAAGACATCTTAACATATTTTACTCTTATATTTTAGGTGGAATAAATCCGTACCTATTTGATATTCTTATCACAGTTTCAGTGCTTTTTTTTACGGAAACAGCTAAACAGGACATTTCACCAACAATTTTCTGAAGAATGAAAGGCAGATAAAAGTGGAACACAATATTTTTTTCTCTCTTATTTTTCATTTTACTGGTCTTGGGTGTGAAAGAGTGCATGAGGATGTGAACTGGAAAGAATGCCTTCACTTAATCTGGGAAACGCTGTTGAGTAACGATAGATCTCATCTCGAATAAATTGATGAGACAAGACAGTAGAATTGCATTCCTTATATCTAGGTAAGAAAAACAGTTGGTATGTACTATGCTGCTCAAAAGTCCCAAGACTTTTGGTAGCAGTAGAAGCATTACATCTATCATCAATGATTTTTCCAAGCACATGAATAAATGCATTGATACGTCCTCCACCACAAATAATTTGTCTACATACACAGATAAAGTGTTGACACCTAATTCACTGTAACGGATCAACACTTCCATTAAGAACAATGGATTATCGGCACATCATAGATTAGAAAAAGACCAAAAATATAAGTCAAAACCCACAATAAGTATGGCTGAAAGCATCAACACAAGGCCAAAATCAAAGTATCAACATGACAGAAGAAGAAGCTAAATCTAAAAGGCATGAGATAAGATTAAAGACAAGTTTTGACACAGATCAATGCTCACTTAAAAATTCGTCAGAAATAGTCACGAAAAGTTCGAATTATGGGCATTTTAAAAAATTGAAATAAGCGAATCTTCCCATAAATGGAACAGTAACAATTTTAGCCAAGAGAAGATATAGATTTCCATATCTATCTTACAGTTCTCATGTTAGATAGAGAAGCCACGAAGCTCAAGGCCTTACAAAGTGATTTAGAGTTCATCTTGAGGTCCCCAGTTGCATCTAGCTACTCCTCTAATCGTGCTAAAGGGCACCCGTGTATTTTTTTGTTTATTTAGAATTATGTGTAAGTAATATTAATATTTAATAAGGCTTGGTTTATTGTGAAAGCTTGTTAGCGCATTCATGAAGCTAATGTGTCATAAGATCAGGTCAACCTAGTAAACATCCTAATAGTGGCTTGAAAAATGGAGTAGGTCCGGGGGATACTTCCATTTTTTGTCTGTCATCATTTGATTATTGCATGGTGCATTGTTTTAATTCCGCAACATTCAGCCTTTACAAAATAAAAACTCCACCCCCCTCCTCCTCATTAAGTCATGAGGTGTTATTAACAACATCATTTGATTATTGCATGGTACATTGTTTTAGCCCCTACCAGAGTCATGAAGTGTGAATGGCGGAGCAATTAAGACATTTTTTAACAACATCAAAAATCAAATTTGTGATATAAAGTGAAGAGAATGTCTATCTCAATAAATGATGGCATTCCCTGTAATGTCTCTGGGAAACATTGTTCAATGAAAATGGCAAGTAATATGCCTATTTGGCAGCACACAACTTTACACTTTGTGCAAGACTGGTGGAAGAGAGATCAAACAAATTTGATAAAACTAAATCGTATATAGTTAAATTTTTCAGTTGAGGATAACAATGTGGTTTGATATTTTAAAATTCTTACGAATCTGGACACCCACAGAATTTAGGGGATAACTTGTGTTATCACAGTGTTGGAAAAAAATGGCTTGGGGACACTTCTGTCGACAGATCGCAGATGTACAGGAACAGGTGCAGATGTTGACAAATGGAAATGGAAATGAAAATGAGCCATTGAAGGGTTTTTTATTGAGATTCCTCTCTCTTTCTCTCTCTCTCTCTCTCTCTCTCTCTATATATATATATATATATATATATATATATATATACCAAAATACTTTCCCATTTATGAAATCACCAATATCAAGATCAGTGATTCAGAGTAGTCATAGAATGCAGAAACAGACTCCGAGGTTTGTTGATTGGGTACGACTCATTTGTGTTTGATCAAATTTTGAATATACTGATATCAAGTACAGAAACATACTCAGAGGTCTAATTTTTATACCCGTTATTAAAGACGATATGTTTGTTAGAATTTAGAGGATATCCATATCATTCCTCTGTTTCTAGTCAACGTTAATCACTCAAATTAGTTATTTTGCTTCAAAATTTACCCATATTCTTTTAAAATATTTACAGGCATTGAAACAACTGTTAAAAAATGGGCATAGTCTGTTTAGTATATTTACGCTATGGCAATCATCTGATCCAGACAATGATAAAGAGGCAAATTTTTACACTATTGATTTCGACGCAGCTTTATCACATTATTGTCAGAAACTTCCACGAAAAGTTTTAAGATAACTTGAAAGTTCCCAGTACATGGATCTATACGAATGTTTCAGCGATTCAAGTCTAGAAGGCTATCAGCATAAAAGCTTGTACAAATCATATTTCGTGGCATTTTCTCATCAGTCACCTATTCGCTTTGAATTCATCAAGTTTCCGGAAGTGCTCAAAGGCTTATTAAATACAAGTAATTGCATGTATGAACCTTCTACCCCGAACAAACTGAGCAACAAGCATAAATAGGAACAACGCGACGACAGATAAACACAACAGAAGACTGGTAAAGTGAATTTTTTTTGCCAAAACCTCTCAAGTCGTGACAACTTGTCAAATGCTGTAACCTCTAAAATCTCCGACAAACGAATGAGTATCAGGCATGATTTCCAGAGAATTTGGGCGCCAAAAGCACCTAAACGCGGAAAGAGAAGCCGAACGACAGTCGGGGAGAGTGCGATAAAATGCCTCTTCAATTTTCCTTAAGAAGATCCGAAGATCAGGAATTGCCACTTCCACAGCCTCCCCTCCCGCAACGCGGACGAAGGCCGCCTCAATCTGAAAAGGAGGAAGTTCCTCCAAGATTTCCTCTGACCTAGACTATCAGAGCTGAAAAATATACCAATCTTTCTTGTTAATTATGAATTTTACAAGGTCTTTCAAGCAAAATTGAATATAATTGGACACGGAACGCGAGGTCCACAGCAGCGTACGGTGCGTGGAGAGTGAACAGAATCTGCTAACACAATCCGATTTATTACAGTTCATCCAATAAGAAGATGCCACATCATCATCATGCTAGTTGTGCGCACCCGAGTATTGCGTGCGAAAAGCACGGGCCGGGGAAAACGTTGATTCTTGAGTTGCCACGTGGACAGACTAGGGTCCCAACTCTAAAGTGAGGGTATTTTGGGTATAAGATGCTTCTCTCACCGCTGTAGCCCCCGCCGCCGAAGCAAAAAAGGAGGGAAGAGAGAGAGACAGAAACAGAGGCAGAAAGAAGACAAGAGGACGGAGGGGTCTCTCTCCCCCCCCTCTCACTCTCTCTCTCTCTCTCTCTCTCTCTCGCTTTGAAGGTCAAGGTCATCACCAGTGCGCCCGCCCCTCTGCCTGGCTCTCATTTCATCCATTCGCAATTCCCTCGGTATCTGCAGGTGAGTTGCGCATATCTCCTGCTGGGATTCTACCGGTTATCGTTTCTATTCTTTCTGTTGAAATTCCTGGTCGCCGTTCGACCGCTGTGCCATCCGTGCAACCTGATTGAACGGTGGGAGCTGTTGATCATCGATATCTTCGTGGGTTTGAATGTTAATCATTGTTGCCTTCTGCGTTCGACCATGGCTTGCGGGTTTTGTCGGTTTAGAAGGCCTTCTGGTCTGATTGTTTATTGATCATTTACTCGGCGGTTCTCACTGCCTGTCCAGGGTTGGGCTCTCGATTAATGGGATTGGGCGACTGAACAGAAAATACAGTTACGTACGCTTTGCGCCCGATGAACCTGGATAGCTGTTGCATTCTCTGTTTCCGTAAGTCTTCTGGCGTCGAGTTTGCCGACTCTTGGTCGTCTGTATATCAGGAACAACGTAGTATTACTACTAATAGCAGTATGTTTTGTTGTGGAGCATAATTTGATCGTGGGATATTGGCTAACTGTTTTCGTAGAGCTGCAAGTGGCATGGAAAGCTGATGTAGATACTGAATGTTGACATTGGGGTTTGATGCTTTTGTTAGCAGAAACTGTAATTTCAGTTAGAACTTCATTCTAAATTCCACCACTTGCTCTTTATAACCATTCCAGAGTGCCATTTTGGATGGCATAAGAGGACTTTTATCCAGAATCATTTGTTTTATCTTCAATGTATAAAAACTGGTATGACCGGTTTTTCCCACCAGATGCTAGGTGGGACGGGAAGCACAGAGATTATGTTAGCTTTTGTATGCTTTTACTTGAGAAATAATAATTGGATATTAAGCTCTCAGCATTTATATTTGATCATGACACATGAATACTCACCAGTCAATTAGCTTGCCAAGAAATAAAAAAATCCTTTTGAAAAACTCAAGCCTGATTCTTTCATTACTTTCAGTGGCATTTTTTTCGTAGCTAAATTTTTGGATTTAAAACTCTATTTTCTGGAAGTCAGCAGAATGTATAGGTTGAGACAAAATCCTGAGCACGCATGGAATTCAGATAATTTCGTATAGCCTGACATTCTAAGTTCAGTTCGCTATCGAAACTATAAAAGAGAGTTTTTGTTTGCATTATTTTGATAAAAAAATGAATGACGATCTTAGGAAGACTTATTTCTAACCTAACTTGCAAAAAAAACATCTTCATCCTCTCCAGGGAAGACTTCCCGAAATGATTGAATCAGTGTTTTTCTGGAATCGTTAATTTCCAATAGTGATGACATCTTAGGCTTTTCATTTTTCTTTGTCTGATGTCTTTAGTTATTAGGAATTTTCATTCATTTTTTATCAACTTTTATTATTTTACTATCAAAAACTTGGTATATGTCACCTTGTACCCTAAAAGTTCATGACCTTAGCCTCCGTTTTTTTTCAACTAGCGTGATTGCCTGCTTTTCTTCTTAGAATATTATATCATTTGTGGAAGCTTCTAATTTTCCATGCATTTTCCATTTGGGATTTACAGATTCGAATTGGAGCTTCACTTCGGTGGGCACCTGTTTCTAATGTTTGGTTGAGCTGTCATAAATGTTGGGTCTTCAAACTGCGAAAAGAAGTATACTTGGAGCCAGAATGACTCCCCACAAAGTCGTTTTGACCTACAAGCGGAAGCGCTCATGTTTCCATCCTGATTCTATGCATGTTAAAAGAGAGAATTTATCGTCAGAATCTCCAGAGAAGGTACAATCGATCAGATCGAATCAGAAATTTGAGCATGGGTCTGCTGTGTACAATGAGCTGCGGGACGGAGATGATGAGGTGTGGATATTGAACTTTTTCTTCCTAATTCCATGTACTTTATGCCGTTGTTTAATTGCTCAATTAACTATTTTTTTATCGAAATATAAGGTATTACCTATGATGTCTAGGAAGTTTGACTATTAATTTTATGCTTTCAACAAGCGCCTAGCACTTGCTGTTTTTGATTGATAGTTATAAGTTTTGAGAAACAATCATAGGCTGAAAAAGAAAATTGTCCATTTGTTCACTAATGTTGAACCAGATCCTTATTTCTGAAGACTAGGTAGAAAAAAGATGGAGATTGGAGGTGACAGGGTACTCCTTTTCTTTAAGCGCTTTGACCTGAAGTAGTAGCTTCTGGCTAGTTCAATAGATAAGATGAATGCACTCCCCTCAATGAAGAATGAGGTATCCTTTGCCTCTTACCTTGAGATTCTCCTCCTCAATGAATAAGCTGTAAGGCTGCTCTGGATAGGGTTAGCTTAACCCACTTACGTTCAGTTTGGGTAAGTTCCTTTAGTCGTTTTGCTCAGGTGGCCTTGAGAGTAGAAATATTTGGTGGACGTAGCATTGAGTGGAGAAAGTAATTTGGGTGGAAGAAACCTATATGGATCGATTGGGATCTCAACCAAGATTCTAATCTTCCTTTCGTAAGACAGCTCAAAAAAGTTCACCTGTAAAAGATTATCATCTGCAGAAGGTTATGGGGCTGACTAATGAAAATCCAACAACTGTTCAGTTGGGGTGGGTTTTGTGTAACTGATGTGGATGGCGGAATGCCTACGACTCTTATATGGATTGAATTAGAGGCTAGAGGAAACCTATTCCTTTACATGGTGTAACACATAGCACCGTTGATTTTAACACCTGAATTAGGACCTTGCTAGAATTAGAAACACATTCTTGATTCTTCATTTATTTTGTCTATTGCGATAACTGTGACTTTTTCCATCTACATCTCTCCTGTATGGAGTATCTGGTTTCCTTTATTTGTCTAGTCGTACGTTAGATTTTATTTTGCGAGCATTCTAAAGTAAAAAAAAAATTCTCATTAGTTCTTGCTAATTTGTTAAATTGTTACTAAAAATATGTCTGCAACTTGGTAAGCATTTATATTGCGAGTTACTAGATCTATGACCCATTTATTATCATTCGAAAGAATTATAACTAAAATCCGCTTTACTATTCTTGTGTTATTCTCATATTTAATTCTCATCAGTGTGCTGTCAATCTCATCTATGATCGTTATTTCTGGCTAATACTCCTGTTCCACTCCACGGATCGTTGGGCTTATTATGAGACAGTCAGAACCTACTACATTACATGCATATTAATAATTTCAATTCATTGGAAGCCCAGAGAAAATATTAAGATGATTACAGCGTGCCTAGTTTTGATTTGAGTGATTTTATGTTTAAAAATATAATGTCTCAATTCAAATGAAGGTTTTGCTATGCTATTTGCTTTCCTAGACAACTGAAATGTATTGCATGAATGCTATATGTACTTCGTTTAACATTTGCGGCATAGCCTTGCAAGTTTGGGTGGCAAATAAATTGCGTGTTGTCTATGAATTTCTTCTATGACCACCTATTGCTAACCTTTCATCTGTACTGGAAGCATACAATTCTCAATAAATGCTTCACTGCCATGAACATTCATTAATCTTTGTTTCAGCATTGTTTTAATGTGTTAACCATGATTCTGAAGTAATTCTCCTTAATTTTAGTAGCTCCTCTGTAGTTTGACCATGACACTAAACCTTTTTCTAAGTATGCGTACCATAAAGCTATTCAGGAACGGGTTCCAAGTTGTATAGGACAGCTTGATATACCTACAAGGTGCTGATTTTTACGTTTTCTTTTTCATTCAAGTACACAAAGCAGGCAAGAGAGCCTTGTTCCACAAGTGCTGAACTCGGTGATGCTAGAGAATATGTGCAGCAGAGAATTCAGGAGCCAAACGGACTCAAGATTTGCCAAAATTTAGACAAGTTGTCACAGGAGTTGATGAAATCTGGTTCACACAGCAGCTGTTCCAGCAAGGCAGGACTTGAGGCTGAAGCATCTTTTAACCGTAACTCAGAATTCAATCAGGTTAGTGCAGAGCCTGTTTCTACAAGTGCGATCTCGTGTGGGAAAGCAACCTCTGGATCTCAGCCACTAGACTCTGGTATCTCCAAGAGCTTAAGTAGTCTACTTTATTTTACTGAGCTAACGTAAACGCCTATCTCTATGGAGATGATTTCATTCTGCAGATGTTTGTTTCAGGTCGGAAGGAATTATCTATAAAAAATAATGCAGATTTTAGTTGCCATGATAAGGCACCTTTGCTTACTTTCATCAGAAGAACAAAAAGGAAAACGGATGCAAATGAGAAAGATTCCCAAGGCAACTTGAAAGCTGAGAAACAGGAGGGTTCAGCATCTGCTATAAGTAAAATTGGGCTAGGGACCGTCTGTGAGGGTGAAAGGCTAACAGCTCAAGTGAAAGAGGTATCTGTTTTAGGGGCTGCCACTTTAGAAATCAATTGAAGTTTATTTCATATAAATGGAATGGGGCGGTATTCGTTTTTCCTTATAAAATTAAATTTATTTTATATGTTTGTTGTCTTTTTCCCCTTTGTCTTTGGAGAATGCATCCGTGTGGGGATGCTTTTTAACTGATTTCTCCAGTGAGGCTCATCATGCATTCTTTGCTTCTCAGGCAGAGAATTTTGAAGAAGAGACTAGCCGAACATCCATTCTATGTTCTGTTGAAGAGAAGAGGTAAACATAGATAATATATATATATATATATATATATATATATATATATATATATATATATATATATTGGTTCTATTCCATGACTCCTCTTTTCATGCTTCCAAACAAATGAGATCAATTTTTGGCGCGGCTTGGCTGGCAGAACTGAAGAATCATCCCTTCAAGTGGGTACTGCTTCGCATGACAACTCGCTTGATCTGCAAGCTTCATTTAATAATGGCACTGAGGATGCTGCTAATGGAGGGAACAAAAGGCTGGATTTGTTGGGAATCATGGGGACACAGGAAGACGAGAGGAAGGATGTTGAAATCAACTGTGAACGGATTTCTAGTAGAAGAGATTCTCTGCTTCAGATGCCAACGAGACTCTCTCTGCCGGATTTAAATGCTCTGGTAAGCTTTCTATTTCCAGTATGCACGAAAGTTGAGGACTTTCTAGCCCAGGAAATCTTCTCCTTTCTATAAGTTCGCTTATTTCTCAGATATATCTCATTATAGATCTGTATGTTCTCCTCCTCCCACCAAAACCATGCGCAGACCCCTACAGAGAAGGAGAATCAGACGGTGTTCTCTCTGGAGAGGAATCTTATGAGAAGCTCAGATACCCCCCTCTGTGAGACCCATCATGAGACAGTCACAAGCAAGACACTTCTGGAGTCGATACCACCGCAACCTGAAAACAGGGGGTTTCCCTCGACAGCTTCAGTGTCAAGTCGCAGTGTTCAAGGCGCTGATCAAGCTCGTGAATTCCTGCTACCCTGGAGAGCCTACGACAGTAACCCGCCGTTCTTTAGGCGCAGGCAGATGCTCAATGACATCTTGACCAGCAGCAGAATTTTCAACAGAAGACAAGTCTACCCTTTGACAAATGGCAGAGGACATCCAGCTGCCTGGTCAGAAGAAGAACTAGATTCCCTATGGATAGGCATGAGACGGCATGGAAGGGGCAACTGGACCGCCATGCTGAGGGACCCAAAACTGAAATTCTTTGACTGGAAGACTCCAGAAGACCTGGCCGAGAGATGGGAGGTGGAGCAGTCAAGGTTCCTCAATTCCCCACTGACTCAGCCAATGGGACTGCCAGAAGAGGCTGACCGCTACTCCAATTTTATGGTCTCAGATCCCACAGCCACCGCTTACAATGCTCTTGGGACTCACCCATCGTCAGAATTTCGAACACTTAGAACCGAAAACGGGCTGCCCCTGCCCTTGGGAGACATCTACTTTAGGAAAGAAGCGAGAGCTGTGAGCAGGGATCAGAGCCGGGCAGCAGATTTGACTACAGTCTACCCATTGGTGACAAATGGCAGCTTAGCCACTGCTTCCTGCATGTACAGAGGCAATAGAAGGTATTCATTCTCTCTGGCTGCAGGGACCCAGCAGGAGAGACTTGGTAAACCACACAAGGACAGATCTTCCTGGGCACCCACCCCATTGGCGCAAAATCCTATTGATAAGGTCTCTGGCGGCAGCAGGCGGCAGGGGAGCTCGCCATCGACCAACAGTAGTGTGCCTCATTGGCTCAGAGAAGTACTCTCGACACCTCCATTGCCAAGTGAACCAGCTCTGTCTTCTGATGATCGCCTGGCTGCTTCTCTCCTCCCTTGCTCCGGTGAGAAGGTGGACATGCAGCGGGGAATCCTGAAGAGGACGACTGGTGGCGGCGGCGGCGGCAGTAACAGTGACAGCAGGCTGAAAACACCCAGCCCGCCGCCGCCTTCGACCTGTGAGCCCTCTCTGGAACCAAAGCTCAACCCTCCATCTCTAAGAGGGCATATGTTTTTGGATCTGAACCAGAGCCTGTTGGAGCCCATGAGGCCAGAGAAATTGGTCATCATAGACAGTGAGGCTTCCTCTGAGGAGACGATATCGGACGACCAGGGCAGCAGGCATTAGCCAAATTTGGCAATTTCAAGGAGATGTTCTCCAAGATTGCCTCCCCAGCTCTGCTGTAGTCTAGGCATGAGCTATCATGTTGTCTTTCTAATTGCTTGGATCCTGCTTGGGAATTTCAGGCAATCCACATGACTGGAGCCACAGGAGGCCCCTCCTTCCCCCTATAATCTTTCTGAGCTTTACCCTTTCTTCTTCCCCCATTCATCCTCACTCTCATGCTCGCAGCAGGTAGGAACAGGGAGGGCCAGGCGTTGAATCTTGGGCCCATTTATCATTAGAAGATGCCCACGAGATCAACTCTCTCTCTCTCTCTCTCCCTCTCTCTCAAGCACCAGAAAGCAGCTGACGGGTAGAGGACTTAAGAGGCCCTTTGGATGATGTACAGACACTCTACACAGAAGAAGGATACAACCAGTGAGACAGTTTTTCAAGGATTGTTGGGGGGAGGAACATGGAGAATATCTGAGTCGATACCTAACTTAACTGGGAAATAATACCCAGTCCTGATAGAACATCAATATTTACAGCGTAATGCCAACTCTCTCTCTCTCTCTCTAGCCCAGTTCCTCGTCTTCAAGACCTTGCAAGCTGCACGCCTCTGCAACGCCTCAAGAACTATCAGGAGAATGCACGCGTAAAGTATCCACATTTATGTTCAGGACTAAGGAAAGAAGTCGGACCCTGTCCAGCTGAGACAACAAGATTTACCGGAAAAGGGCCGTCATCTCTCACTGCCATCGGCATCGTTCTGGGATCTCGCGAACCGCCGGCGGCGGCGGGGCGCCATGGCCTCCTCGCCGTCTGAGAAACCTTCTTCATCGTCCTCCTCTCGCAGGCCCAGAAGATCATCTCCCCACGGACTCCGGCGGCCTGATCTGGTCCTCTGGCGCACTGGAACCCCGGCACTGCCCAGAAACTCATCATCATCTTCGTCTTGCAGGCCTAGAAGATTTTCACCCCACAGATTCCGGTGCCCAGGCCTTCGATTGGTCCTCCACGACCTTGACGAGCTCCTCGGCGGCGCATCCCCAAATTGGCTGCCAAGCAACTCCAAGAGCAGCAACGTGGTCCGCCATGATCGGGCACCGCCCTCGCCGGAGCCGCCGCCGCCGCCGCCGCCACCTTCCTGATTAGGCAACACCCGGTGGCCGCCGCCATCGATGACGTAGTCTCCAATGACAACCACATTGGGTGTCGTTGACCTCAAGGCACTGAGTACATCGCCGATCTCCTGTTCATGCTCCAGGTGGCGCCACTCCCGTAGCCTTCTAGGGTCAACATCAGCTGGTCTCTTTGACGGATGAACTCTCCTCGCATGCCTTCTCAGCTCCCTGTAGTTCCCCGAGAATGGGCACGACTCCCATGAGCAAGCTCTCGGTTTCTGGTCCAGATACTGTCTCATCTCCTTCACAATCCGATAGCCGAGCACAGTTCCACGACAAAGAGGGCACTTCAGAAGCTCTCCCTGATACATTACACCGCTACCCACATCAGAATCTTGAAGGCCCATCGTTTCCAGATATCTGTCTGATGATTCTTGATCGTTTGCTCCAACCGGTGCTTCCGGGGCGCCTGTTTCTGGGCTGTGGGCTCCGTCTGTTCCTGCCAGATTCCTTCTTCTTACTATCTGCACATCCGAGCCAGATTCAGAGGTGGGAGATGGCAGAGGAGGCCTCAATCCATGTGGAGAGCCCTCTCTTGGGTCTGGTTCTGGGTCTGGTTTCGGTCTTTTGAAGCGATCGAGGCAGTTTGAATGCCTGTGACTTGTGTCGCAGATGAACGGGCTGCATCCTTTCTCATGGGAGCTGCACAGAAGAAGGACGGCGTTGTGCGGATGGTCCATGCAAATTGGGCAGGAGATCTCGTCCCACTCTCTGCACCAAATCTGAGTATCTGCGACAGCCGATGCACTTCCCCCGCCTTCTGTCATCTTGAATTTACTGCGATGAGCCAGCCACCAGCAAGATGGAAAAATTAGCCCAAAAAGTTTTTTTTGTCGTAACCCAGACACTGATCATCTGGTTAGTACTTGAGTCAACCACAACATGTCACAATACTTGAGTCAACCACGACCAAATGACAAATTTTGTCTGTCATTTGGTTTTTTTTTTGAGGCAGACCAGCTGCCAGGAACATTAGAACCATGATACCAGTGATTTAGTGTTCCATAGAAATCCTGTACCACCAACACTAATCATGTAAGTTGACTAACAAGAGAGCTGCCGAGTTCTCTTAGACCATGGAGATGATGCATGAAATGCACACGACCCGTTGACTTATGGTGACTGTCGGCAATAAATTGAATACCTTTGACTTTTGCATAAAATTCCCGGTGTTTTGAATTTTTTTATTTGAATACTTGAAAAAGAAAGAAAAATTACCAAAAAAGCTCTATAGAATATATGTAAAAGGATACTAATTAAACCTTAATCTCACGGAATGTGTAAGTTTCAATAGCTACTCTGCCCACTTGAGCGATTGAAGAATCAGCATGCTTGTTTAAGCAGTGATAGAAGAGAAATACATCACGTGCTTACAGTTTAATGAATATGTCAATGGATCTTGGTGCGCCCTAGAAAATCATCACACAGAAATCATTCAGACGGCTTTCAAGAAATCAGAAACCGATCAGTTACCTCGCATTATTCATCAGTTGAGCAGTGCCCAAGCATGAATCGGACTCACCCAGAATGACCAGCTTGGCTTTTGGCTCCCTTCTGTGTAGCTTGGATCTTGTGGGAGTAATGCTGGGAGGGTTTTCTTGAGCAGTTAAGGAGGAGCTCCTGTGGCAGCTGATCCCCAACGAAGATGATGGAATTTTTCCGAATGGGTGGACTAAAAATAATCTCAAACAATGTTCCGATTCGGAATATCCACTAAGACTTCAAAATCGTAATCGCTGGTCATTCGTATGTTCTAATCCTGCGGTTATGTTGCAAAGAAGAAAAGTTCATCATGCATGGAATGCCTTGGCAACCTAAACAACTGGAATGAAAAAAAAGGTAGCACGAGTATTGTAAGACAAGCAAGAGAGAGAGAGAGAGAGAGAGAGAGAGAGAGATGGTTTAATACAGCTGAAATTATCATGATCAAACACGAAATGAAAGAGAGAGAAAGAGATGCATGAGGTTTAGTACGGCTGAAATAATCGTATGATCAAACACGAAATGAGAGAGAGGGAGAGAGAGAGAGAGAGAGAGAGAGAGAGAGAGAGAGAGAGAGAGAGAGAATCCATGGGAACTATGGAAAACCTTTAAAAATCTGAAGTTTTTCAAGCTACGGAAGATTAGAAAATGTTCCAAGGATCCCTCCAGAGCTCCACTTCAGAACATCGTGGGCTGACAGTCAATGACTCGTTGCTCGGATCTAATCAGTCAAAATGAGCTACAAAATAATCAGCCGGTGGTCAACTAGACGAAGCCCCCCTCCTCCCCCTCGTCCCGTCAGGGTTAGAGCTCCCTACGCTAGACTGGACGACAGATGCTCATCTGGTGAGCAGCATTGCAGCCATGGTTTTCTTACTTCTCCTGGACGAGGAAAACTGAACCAGAAAAGAGAAAAAAATTCGAAAGATTCTCCTGAGAAATCGGCCACGAAACAGGTGACGCCGGAAAACCCTAGTTCGACGCACGTCCGCCGCCGGAAATCCCGCCCCAACCGCATGCTCAACCCCGCCCAAGAGCACGGATCACTCTGAACGAACTCCGGCCGCCCGATTCTGAAGCGGAAAGATGCCGAGCAGATGATCGAATTAGAATCAATGGCGAAGAGATTCAATCCAGAACGGTCGGTTCATGGGGAGAAGAGGAACGGAAACATGCAAGAGAGGAAAGAAAGTCACAGAGTTTACGACAAGTCTGGGACGGGCGGAGTCCCGCTTCCTTCTTCCAGCAGATCTTCGGCTACCCGGGGAAGAGTTCTTCTCGGTTCTCCTCGGTTTATGGTATCGTTCCTGTGGTCCGCCGGGGAAGCGAGCGGAGAGATTGCGCAGGACGGAAGCAGAGAAGCGTCCGCAAGAGGTTAACAGCTCCGAGATGGAAGCAGAGAAACTCCTGGAATTCTTCGCCGTCGCCTCTCACGTCTCCAATTATTTATAAGAAGAAAAAAAAATTGAAATAGGAATTTTCATAATACAAGAATCTGAAATCGGACAATTACTGATTTCATCTGAGAAACCACTCTTTCTGCAGTGATTACAGAAAACTCATACCAATCAATCGAGCGCTGATACTTTCTCAGGAAAATTGTTGAAGAAAATGACAAATCTAAGCAACGAAAACTAAACACGCTGTTCCTATATGACATTTAAATGTAAAAAAATAATAATATTATGATCATCATCATCCTCATGCCGTGACAAATTTCCTGTAACTGACGATGAACAGTAGATGATTTTCTAGGATGTGCCGCGTTAGTGGATTAAAAGCACCAATTACTGAAAAAAATTACTAATATATTTTCATAGTCCGATCAATTTTGCATCGTAAAAAAATTTATTTCTTGTTCGATTCGGAAAATAAATTAAAAAGGAGTAAATAATTAAGTTCTATAGTTTAAAATCGCGTAATTTACGCTTCTCCGAAAAGGATTAGTTTCCCTTCGTGACGTGGCGATTTTCTATTGGCGAACGTTGAGCTCGGTGAGTAGCGGTATCTAGGAGGGGGAGCACGGAGTGTGAAACTGGCTCGCAGGGAAGACGAACCAGTTCAACCCTCGATGATCGTCGGAGTTCTGCGTGACGGAGGCGGAGATGCTGGGAGGAAGATGCTCGCTTCCTCGTCTCCTATGCCGCCCCTACCACCGGAGTTGCGCTCCTCACCTGCCTCCGCCGCCGTCGTCGTCTTTCAGCTCTTCCCTGGGTTCTCGTTCTCCCCGGTAAGTCGAGTGATGGCGAGGGGGAAGACGTGTTTTCTCTTCTTGCGAGGGCACTGATATGGCTGATCGTTATTTTTAGCTTCGTCTCCAGTTCGGCTATTCCGGATGCCGCCGCTTCTAAGAGTGCCGGGGGGAGCAGTGGCGTCAAGAAGACCGCGCTGGGGCGACGCGTTGTCCACGTCGTGCTGCTTAGCCTCACCGGTGGCTTTGCCCTCAGCGCCCTCAACGATCTTGCCATCTTCCACGGTTGCAGCAGGTACCACACGCTCTGTACTCGACACTTCATTCGGATCTCTTCGTTCTTTCTCTACCTCCCTCCGATCTCTCAATTGTCTCTGTATCTATATATCTTTCCATCTATCTGTGAGTAATCCTCTTACCCTCTCCTCCATTCTCGGGCAAGAATTTTTTTAAGTTAGGGATGATAAAACTCCAGGATTTTATTTCCGCAATCGTTTTAAAAAGGACCAGCTGTAAAACGAGGCACTGTGATCATCGTTTCTTTTCGTTTCTTAGTGCTTCTTTATTTCGAGCATAGGCCGCAAATGAACCTGGTGTGCAGAAATTAATGCGATGATGATTCCTATCTCACCGAATTCTAAAGATGCCTCTGTTTCTTGTTCTCTCATTACATAATGCCACATTATGCGAGATAAGCCCAGATTGAAAGAAATCTGTCAAACGAGTGGACAACTCAAGGACCATCATACAAGCGTTATGAATATTTTCAGAGTTTTTTAGATTCCACGGAAATTATGTTAGGAAATTATACTGCATAGCGATTGGAAAAATACTCTGATGAAATGATAGAAGTGTAATGCTAGGTTGTTACTGAATGTCCTTGACTTATGTGGGGCAAGGAAAATTCTTTTCATATTCTTTGTAGATTTAGATAGAATGCATGGAGTGTCCGAGAACGTTCATTTTCTAAACATTAGAAAATAACGGAATGCATAACAAATGCGTGGATACCATCGACAGTATGCATATTCAAAATAGTTATCTGCGAATACTTGATGGAGAACAAATGGATTTTTCGTATTAAGTAGAATTTATATTTACGAAAAAGATTCAGATAAGTTTGCCGCAGACATGATGCATAATTTCAGATAGATCGAATGAATATCTGTCATAACCGTGTAAATTTAAAAGATAAAGGATATTCTTTTATCATTTTTGAACGAATATCTGTAGAATTGTTTAGAAAAGAAGAGAAAATTTGAAAGAGATGTTCCATGCAAAGTATTTGTGATTTATTTATTTTTTTAACTCATCAATTGTTCCTTGAAAATATCATTTTCAGAGAAATTCGGTGGGTGATGACGATGCTTGTTCTCTTGGTTCCTCACTTTTTTATTACCTTCTCTTCTGTCCTTGATTCTCCCTTTTTGCTTCGTTACTTTTTCGTTGCAATTTTTTCTCATCATCGCTGTTAGTTGTCTTTTCTCTACCCTGTGCTTTCTTTCTAACTAGCATTGTGAAGCCATCCTTCCGCATTTCATACGGGTTTCTTTAATTTTTTTGCCACCCTGTCCTTTTAAGCGTGCATTTTGTTTCATTTTCCTTCATCTTCTGGTATCAACAATTCCTCCTGTTTTGTTTCGTCTCATCATCGTATTTTCTTGGATATTTGACACAGACATATATACTGTTTTACATGTACATATGTACTTGTACATTTGCATTTCGCATGTACTGGATTAAAATACTTCAATCGTGCCTAGTTTTAGGTTTTGATCTTATGTATATTATCTTCAAATGCCAATAACTTCTACTTTTCGGGATAAAAAAATAGTAGACAATGCAAGACAATCTGAGACGTATTCAGATTGTCTGCCATCTTAATCTTCCTTGATTGGCTTTAGAGGGCATATTTTTCAAAAAGAAAATGTCGGCGGTGTTTTATATTCTCACATATTTTAGGCAATGATGGGTTCAGTACAGAGATATGACTCCGACGTTATATGTCCTCACATAGATATACATTTAGTTTTTGATGACAGAAGTGTGACTCTGACTCTTGTGAGGTATTCAATAAAGCCCCATTTACTTTCTTGGTGCCGTTTAGAGCTTGTCCCTTTATACCCCTCCAACTGTTCCAAGAGTGTTTATCTTTTTCAAGAAAAGGGACAGAATTTTAAGTGAGTGGAAGTAATGGCCTCATGGTCTTTTTCACAATGGTTTTTCGGGATGATGTTCTGAGTTTGTTGTGATTAAGAAATGCTGGTGGTTGGTTGATCATGCCATTTCAATCATCAAACCTGAAGCATCTAATCGGATCTCTGTTTAGTAGTTGTAGGTTGTCTTCTACTCGTTTGTGGGGCAGAAGATGGCCTAAGATTCTTCTTTTTTGTGTGTTATCCTCTGGACTTTTATCATCTGATTACGTAGCCATTTTGTAAATTTGCAGAGAATGATTTCCTGTCCTGATAAGGGAGGGTCACGAGATTTTTCTTCATAAGTGTGCATATATAGATATTCCGGCTATGAAATTGAACAAAGATAATGAAAGCTTAGTTTCTCTGTTTCTGGTGGAAATTTGATGCTTTCATCTTTTTCTCAGAAAGGCAATAGAGAAGGCCAGTCAAAATCAGGAGTTTACAGACGCTCTGGGAGAGCCGATTGTGAGGGGTCCATGGCATGCTGCTTCTCTTGCAGTTGGCCGTCGGAGAGAGACAGTGTCTTGCAAATTTCCTGTCTCTGGGTCGAAGGGGAACGCCATCCTGAAGATAAAGGCTGTCTCTACCGGAGGTTGGTAACGTTATATGTTCTGATTTCGTTTCCGCCTTTAGCTATTTCATATATTTTTGATTCATGTTATCATGTCTTTCGTTCTACAGTTTCCATTTCACACTTGACCTTTGGCAGTAACTCATGCATACATCGTTCATATATTCGCTGTAGTTTCATATGTTTTAGTACACAATGAAATTTGCTCCAGATGGTCGATAGAATGAAATATCTGTACCCAGTTTGTTGAACCAGCAAGAACTGCTCCCACTCCCCCAACTCTCCCTTTTTTGTTATCATTGGTGGGTTCTAGAACAGGGAAGTGGCTTCGATGATCTACTATATTATCTTTTATGTTAAATGCACGAGATTGTGGTATCCTTCAATACCTTCAAAGGGATAATGTTCATGAGGCTTGGGATTTTTTTATTTTTTGAATTTTGTGAAGCGCTTCTATGCATGTTTCAGCGTTGTAAGTCTAACCAGCTTCACCTCTCTCTCTCTATCTATCTCTCTCTCTCTCTCTCTCTAGATGACAGATGGTTTTCCTTCCTACGGCATGACGACTGGGAAATTTTAATCTCTGAGGCTCTTCTACCGGATGAGAGAGGACAGCCATCTCGAGTGATCCTCATCAACAATACACCATCTTCTGATGCAAAATCTCAGGACCAAATGATTTTTAACCAAGATAACAAATGATTTTAAAAATTAAATGTTTGCTCTATTCTCTGTTTGAGGAGATATCTTCTGATGATTCTTTGAATAATGATGCCCTTTATTGCCAAATGTCGAGTGCACAATCCACAGAAGGCCGTTGTTTTCTCAAAGTGAATTTTCTGACGATTGTTTTTTTTGTTTTTTTTTTTTAAGTCAACCGTGTAGACCGTTGAAGCTGCTCTATTTTGGGTTGAGTATTACAAATTTTGGGAACCTTTTCTTGTGATGTCAACGTTAATATAAAAGTTTCTTAGTCCAATAAACGCCATCGATTTTAGTTTATTTTGATCGCATTTAATATATGATGAAAATTAGTCATTTTGTCTGCAACGGAGAGAGAGATAGAGAGAGAGAGCGAGAGAGAGAGAGAGAGAGAGAGAGAGAGAGAGGGGCTTGTATTCAGTTTGAAGGCTAATCCACCACCCCTTCCAATGAGCGTTCATGCTTCTTTTTGCACAAAGGAATCGGATCGGAAGACCCTTTCAAACCCACGTATTCCACTAAAAATTCAAACTTTACATGGTAGGGAAGAAACCCAGTACAAACATTTATGAACGGGGGTGGGGGGTCACCTTGACTTGCCGTCTCTGTTGAGGCTCTCCCAGCTGATCTCCTGCAAGCATTCCCCACAAACTGTGCTGGACCCGGACTTGGTCCCCTGGCTCCTCAGCGTCAGCAGATGGGAGAGGTTGGAGCACTTCCTCTGATGCAGCGACCGGTTTCTGATGCTTCCAGCGCCACCACCACCGCCGCTGCTGCCACCGCCGCCCTTGCTCTGCTGTGGCAGGGCGATGGCCTGCTGATGATAATGGGAGACCACGGCCGGCTGCCTCTGCTCCAAGTATGGGGCATCGTCAACGGAGATCCTCTGGACCTCCTCCCACTCCATCGAGCGCCGGAAGGTCTCCCACGCCATGTCCTGCTCCTCCTTGGACAGCCTCTCCTCCTCGTTCTCTTGCAGGAGCGTCTCGTGCTCGTGGTAGTTTGCAATCCAGCTGAAACGGGAACGGTGAGTTTTTCCTTTTCTTCAATGATTCCGGAAAATCTATGATCCGGGTCTAATAAAGGGTTAATATATTTATTTATATATGGATTATATGATGTACCCAGAAGATAAATGCAGGAGAAGTGTTACCGGGGGTGGTGTCTGCTCAGCAGGGTCTCCATGAACTTGTCGGAGACGCTGGCGCTGTGGGGAAGAGCAGGAGGAAGAGGGTTCTGCTTCAGACCCTGCTCATCGTCTGATGAGCGGTCTGGTCTCTGATCCGCCGCATGGTCTGCGGACTCGTCGTCTCCAAAGTCAAAGAGGTGGAGAACTTCTTCTCTGGACATGGTTCTGTAAATCTGCTGCCGATCCACAACTCTGGCTGCGAGCCCCTCCTTGGTAACCTGATCGCCATGACGGGTAGTGAGTTTGATGCCTTCTTGCGCCACCCACCCAACAAAGAGACTGCCATCCCACAAGATTTAGCTGGGTAAGCTGGACTTCACCTGGCGCTTATATATCTTCTCTTCCATGGTCCCGTGAGCCATCAGGCGGTAAGCATACACCGGCTTGATCTGCCCATACCTGCGCAGATCATCTCTTGTTTTCAGCAAGAAAAACACTCTGATTTGATTCGATGCCATGCAAAGATCAGATGACCATTGCTTTCAGGCGACGTAAATACTGTGAATTGATCTCATGGCATGCAGAGATCAGATTATAATGGGGTAATAATCGTACCTCCAAACGCGATATATAGCCTGAAGATCATTCGTTGGGTTCCAGGATCCGTCGACGATCACCACACGGTTAGCAGCATGAAGGTTGATGCCCAGAGACCCAGCTCGAGTGGATATCAACGTGCATTTCACCCGCTTGTTCATCGGATCATTAAATTTCTCGACCAGTCTCTGCCTCTCTGACCCGTCAGTCCTCCCATCCAACCTGTTGAGTGCGTAAAACATAGCAGATATTTTATGACACAGAGAAGGAAGCAGAAAAAGAAGCTCGCTTACTGTCTCTTGTATCTGCTATTGATGGAATGCAGGGATTTCTAGCTGACTGTTTCTTGTATCTGCTATGGATGCAATGCAGGGATTTCTAGCTGACTGTTTCTTGTATCTGCTATGGAAGCAATGCAGGGATTTCTAGCTGACTGTTTCCTGTATCTGCTATAGATGCAATGCAGAGATTTCTAGCTGACTGTTTCCTGTATCTGCTATAGATGCAATGCAGGGATTTCTAGCTGACTGTCTCTTGTATCTGCTATGGATGCAATGCAGGGATTTCTAGCTGACTGTCTCTTGTATCTGCTATGGAAGCAATGCAGGGATTTCTAGCTGACTGTTTCCTGTATCTGCTATAGATGCAATGCAGGGATTTCTAGCTGACTGTCTCTTGTATCTGCTATGGAAGCAATGCAGGGATTTCTAGCTGACTGTTTCCTGTATCTGCTATAGATGCAATGCAGAGATTTCTAGCTGACTGTTTCCTGTATCTGCTATAGATGCAATGCAGGGATTTCTAGCTGACTGTTTCTTGTATCTGCTATGGATGCAATGCAGAGATTTCTAGCTGACTGTCTCTTGTATCTGCTATGGATGCAATGCAGGGATTTCTAGCTGACTGTTTCTTGTATCTGCTATGGAAGCAATGCAGGGATTTCTAGCTGACTGTTTCTTGTATCTGCTATAGATGCAATGCAGGGATTTCTAGCTGACTGTCTCTTGTATCTGCTATAGATGCAATGCAGAGATTTCTAGCTGACTGTCTCTTGTATCTGCTATGGATGCAATGCAGGGATTTCTAGCTGACTGTCTCTTGTATCTGCTATGGATGCAATGCAGGGATTTCTAGCTGACTGTCTCTTGTATCTGCTATAGATGCAATGCAGAGATTTCTAGCTGACTGTCTCTTGTATCTGCAATGGATGCACTGCAGGGATTTCTAGCTGACTGTCTCTTGTATCTGCTATAGATGCAATGCAGGGATTTCTAGCTGACTGTTTCTTGTATCTGCTATGGATGCAATGCAGGGATTTCTAGCTGACTGTCTCTTGTATCTGCTATGGATGCAATGCAGGGATTTCTAGCTGACTGTTTCTTGTATCTGCTATGGAAGCAATGCAGGGATTTCTAGCTGACTGTTTCCTGTATCTGCTATAGATGCAATGCAGGGATTTCTAGCTGACTGTCTCTTGTATCTGCTATAGATGCAATGCAGAGATTTCTAGCTGACTGTCTCTTGTATCTGCTATAGATGCAATGCAGAGATTTCTAGCTGACTGTCTCTTGTATCTGCAATGGATGCAATGCAGGGATTTGTAGCTGACTGTTTCTTGTATCTGCTATGGATGCAATGCAGGGATTTCTAGCTGACTGTTTCCTGTATCTGCTATAGATGCAATGCAGGGATTTCTAGCTGACTGTCTCTTGTATCTGCTATAGATGCAATGCAGAGATTTCTAGCTGACTGTCTCTTGTATCTGCTATAGATGCAATGCAGAGATTTCTAGCTGACTGTCTCTTGTATCTGCAATGGATGCAATGCAGGGATTTGTAGCTGACTGTTTCTTGTATCTGCTATAGATGCAATGCAGGGATTTCTAGCTGACTGTCTCTTGTATCTGCTATGGATGCAATGCAGGGATTTCTAGCTGACTGTTTCTTGTATCTGCTATGGAAGCAATGCAGGGATTTCTAGCTGACTGTTTCCTGTATCTGCTATGGATGCAATGCAGGGATTTCTAGCTGACTGTCTCTTGTATCTGCTATAGATGCAATGCAGAGATTTCTAGCTGACTGTCTCTTGTATCTGCTATAGATGCAATGCAGAGATTTCTAGCTGACTGTCTCTTGTATCTGCAATGGATGCAATGCAGGGATTTGTAGCTGACTGTTTCCTGTATCTGCTATAGATGCAATGCAGAGATTTCTAGCTGACTGTTTCCTGTATCTGCTATAGATGCAATGCAGGGATTTCTAGCTGACTGTCTCTTGTATCTGCTATAGATGCAATGCAGGGATTTCTAGCTGACTGTCTCTTGTATCTGCTATGGAAGCAATGCAGGGATTTCTAGCTGACTGTTTCCTGTATCTGCTATGGAAGCAATGCAGGGATTTCTAGCTGACTGTTTCCTGTATCTGCCCTTAGATGCAATGCGGGGATTTCTAGCTGACTGTCTCATTGTCTGCTATGGAAGCAATGCAGGATTCTAGCCTGACTGTTTCCTGTATCTGCTATGGATGCAATGCGGGGATTTCTAGCTGACTGTTCCTGTATGCTGCTGGATGCAATGCAGGGAGTTTTCTAGCTGACACAATATACTTGTATCTGCTATAGATGCAGTACGGGGATTTCTAGCTGACTGTCTCTTGTATCTGCTATGGATGCAGTGCAGGGATTTCTAGCTGACTGTCTCTTGTATCTGTATGGAAGCAATGTTTGGGGATTTCTATTTGACTGTTTCTGTATCTGCTATAGATACAATGCAGGGATTTCTAGCTGACTGTCTTGTATCTGCTATGGAAGCAATGCAGCAGGATTTCTGTGACTGTTTCCTGTATCTGCTATGGAAGCAATGCAGGGTTCCCAATGACTGTTTCCTGTATCTACTATAGATGCAATGCAGGGGATTTCAGCTGACTGTCTCTTGTATCTGCTATGGAAGCAATGCAGGGTTTCTAGCTGACGCTGTTTCCACTGTATCCTGCTATAGATGCAGTAAAATTCTATTTGACTGTTTCCTGTATCTGCTATGGATGCAGTGCAAGGGAGTTTCCTGGCTTTGACTGTCTCTTGTATCTGCTATGGGAGGCAATGCAGGAGTTCTAGCTGACTGTTTCCTGTATCTGCTATGGAAGCAATGCAGGGATTTCTAGCTGACTGTTTCCTGTATCTGCTATAGATGCAATGCAGGGATTTCTAGCTGACTGTCTCTTGTATCTGCTATGGAAGCAATGCAGGGATTTCTAGCTGACTGTTTCCTGTATCTGCTATAGATGCAATGCAGAGATTTCTAGCTGACTGTTTCCTGTATCTGCTATAGATGCAATGCAGGGATTTCTAGCTGACTGTCTCTTGTATCTGCTATGGAAGCAATGCAGGGATTTCTAGCTGACTGTTTCCTGTATCTGCTATGGAAGCAATGCAGGGATTTCTAGCTGACTGTTTCCTGTATCTGCTATAGATGCAATGCAGGGATTTCTAGCTGACTGTCTCTTGTATCTGCTATGGAAGCAATGCAGGGATTTCTAGCTGACTGTTTCCTGTATCTGCTATAGATGCAATGCAGAGATTTCTAGCTGACTGTTTCCTGTATCTGCTATAGATGCAATGCAGGGATTTCTAGCTGACTGTCTCTTGTATCTGCTATGGAAGCAATGCAGGGATTTCTAGCTGACTGTTTCCTGTATCTGCTATGGAAGCAATGCAGGGATTTCTAGCTGACTGTTTCCTGTATCTGCTATAGATGCAATGCAGGGATTTCTAGCTGACTGTCTCTTGTATCTGCTATGGAAGCAATGCAGGGATTTCTAGCTGACTGTCTCTTGTATCTGCAATGGATGCAATGCAGGGATTTGTAGCTGACTGTTTCTTGTATCTGCTATAGATGCAATGCAGGGATTTCTAGCTGACTGTCTCTTGTATCTGCTATGGATGCAATGCAGAGATTTCTAGCTGACTGTGTCTTGTATCTGCTATAGATGCAATGCAGGGATTTCTAGCTGACTGTCTCTTGTATCTGCTATTGATGCAATGCAGGGATTTCTAGCTGACTGTCTCTTGTATCTGCTATGGATGCAATGCAGGGATTTCTAGCTGACTGTTTCTTGTATCTGCTATGGATGCAATGCAGGGATTTCTAGCTGACTGTCTCTTGTATCTGCAATGGATGCAATGCAGGGATTTCTAGCTGACTGTGTCTTGTATCTGCTATAGATGCAATGCAGGGATTTCTAGCTGACTGTCTCTTGTATCTGCTATGGATGCAATGCAGGGATTTCTAGCTGACTGTCTCTTGTATCTGTTATGGATGCAATGCAGGGATTTGTAGCTGACTGTTTCTTGTATCTGCTACGGAAGTAATGCAGGGATTTCTAGCTGACTGTCTCTTGTATCTGCTATTGATGGAATGCAGGGTTATAGGAGAAGCAATCAATCTAAAGCCAATTTCATCAAGAAACCTGCCCTGAATGAACCACTCGGCCAACTGATAGCACTGATGAACAAGAATACCTGGCTGTAAATCGAGGAAACTTTTAGCCTTTTACTTCACCATACCCCGAACAAATTTTGGGCAGAAAAAAGAGTTTTTTTCCCTCCAGAGAAGCACCAAAGTTTTGAGCCCTCTACCAAAAACATGCTCTTCTCAGCTGCCAAGCTGATACTACCTTTTCCCACTCAACAGCCAAACATGCTTGACAACATACAGCGACAGAACATTACAAAAAGGAAGTGTCGCCTATGGTTATCTATTCACATGTAGTTGCTGCAACAGGAAGAGTAATTGCTAGGTTGAAATTGCCAAAAAAAGAAAAATTGCTGCCTGAGAATCCAACGGCGCATGATCAAATCAAAATCCCGGTTGGTTGTTAAATCCCATGAGATACCACTGGCACCAGAAATCTCGGGACAGTAGTGGCCAGCAGATATGGATACTGAATTCTTCACACAAATTGCACATATATCAACGCATACCTGTACCAATCTTTGCCTTGTTTCCAGTGCTTCCCTTCTCTTTCTTTCCTGCGCAGTCTTGAGAGGAACAGTTCTATTAGATCTAGGGTTGCCAAGCTCTGACTGAAAACAAGGACCTTATCACCAACTTCATAGCTCATGGAAAGAATATCAAGCAGCAAAACCATTTTCCCACTATAATCCACTTCTTTGTATATCTTTTCAGGGAGAAGATCTTCCCACCACTCCATCTCCTGGATAGGCAAACAGAGTAAGATTTCACCAATCAAATAAAAATACTAACAAGATCTGAACCTCAGAAACTAAAAAGATGATACAGCGTTTCAATTTCAATAAAGAACCCATGGATTTTGCATTTCATAGATGCTCGTCCTTCAAACCTTTTATGCAAAACCAGAGAGAGAACATTCTGTAATGGCTTCTCTTGGCCAAATTAGTGAATGAAGGTCAGATGAAACCTCTGAAAGGAATCCCAAGCAATATGTTATCGATAGGCAAACTGTGAGGGGTATAGTGAAAGGTCCAAAAACCTTAAAATTTCTCGTGAAGTGGATGAAGCTCGGTCCCACGGAGACTTTCTTTACATGAGATCTCTGTTTCTTTTCAAAAAGAAGGAGATGTTTGTTTTAAAATAATATGATTTGATTCAATGAAAGTTTTTTATTAGCATATACCACTCGCCATCATAAATTAAGAAGATTCAAGCTGCCTCAGATTCAGCTGAGGTCTTCAGATTTCCTGAGTTTTTTTTAACAACTTGATCAGAGTTGTCCTTGATAATTTAATGTGGATTGATAATCTAATGTGAATTCTTGAGTTGAAAATACCTCAGGGGTGTCCGTAGCATCTTCTCATATAATATTCATCATGAACTCTATGCTTTTGTTCAGCGTATTGCTTTTTGTCAGAACAATTATGGTGCATATTAGAAACAAGAGATTGATATCGATCTGCTTTTGTTCAGCGTGTTCCTTTTTGTCATAGCAATTATAGTACAATTTAGAAACAAGAGATGGATATCAATCTATGACAACTAGATTTCCGAGGAGTTTTTTCTGTTGAGACTAATCAGTTATAGATCCGGAGTCTGACATTATAGTCGAATATGCCTTCTCAAATAGTATGGTAGATGTTAAGAATACCCTTGACAACCACAGTATGATGATAAGTTCTACCAGGAGATTCTTGTTCGATAAAAAAGAGATTTTTTTTGGGATGGAACATTTGGTAAATAAATGCTAACACTGCAGAGAATTTCATATTCGAAAAAACTGCTATGTTGACATTAACAAGTAAAAAGGTACCTCGTGGAAGAAGATACCATCACCCTTCTTCTGCATATTACCGTCCCTGATTTTGTGTTTATCTGGAAATAAAATACATGCTATCAAGATCTTTGCCTGGAAGTGATGTGGCACAAGCAAACTATTCAAAAAGAACACATTTATAGACATCAAGTGAATACTGATAGATTATTACGATTATCAAGTGAATACTGATAAACAGAGAAGGTTGTCATTGAAATAGAGAATTCAAGTGAAGGAAATGGCATCAAGTGAAGGTCGTCATTGAAATAGTGAGAATTCAAAATCACACATTTATAGACATCATTTTGTAATACTGATAGATTATTACGATTACATACCTCCATCTAGCATATCACTAGTCTCAAAATTGTCATCGCTGGAACTGTCATCAATAAGAAAGTTTTCAATAGGATCTTCCTGTCTTAGGTTGTATCTATGTTCTTTAGCCACTTGCAAGAGCCCAGGATGATTCCAAATCTAAAACCAGAAGACATTGTGTCAATGGCTCTGAAGAAAGGTCCATCTATTAGCCTGATGATTCAAATCAAGAATATTCTCTTTACATGACCGTCACCATAATTAGGACCATACCTGCGCCAATGCCTGATATCCGGAAAAGAAACAACGCCTTATCAGAGATTTCTCAGTAGAAACCTTCTCATTTGTAAATCCATGAACATCGAGAAATCTTTTATATAGCTTCCTCTGTAAAGGTGACAGCTTTACAGTTATGACAAAAACAGTTTTCGGTGGCAGATCTTTCTTTACCACGTTCAAGTCCATTCTCTGCACGAATCCTTTCAACTGTTCATACAAAATATGTGACCTTTGGTTCATAATCTTTACATCTTCTGAAGTCGAATTTGCATGCTGTCCATTTTCAATAGGATTTTGGAACCTACAACAGGACTTCACATTCAGAAACGAACCAAGACTTTTATCAAACATAACCGTATAAGAAAAGGCCATCTGATCAGTAAAAATGGTACAACATAACACATATTAAAGAACTGATGTCATGGAAACTACCGATTCCTAAATTCGTGACTACTTCCAAGAAAACCCTCTCGAACAAAGTCGACCATCTGTTCCATAGATAAACACAGATAATCAGTTAGCATGCTTATTGTTGTGAAATGGAAAACGGTAATTTGTTAATATGTATACATATTTATAATATAATATGTATATGTATATATATATATATATATATATATATAGAATAAGCCACGTACACAATAGTATTCCATGAGATTGTTCTGCAACGGTGACCCAGTCAATGCGATTCTCCTCTGTGTCTTAACTTGTTTCAATGCATATGTGATATCAGCCCTTCTGTTCTTAATCATATGTGCTTCATCGCAAATGAGTATATCAGGTCCATACTGAAGGGAGATATAAAAAAATATATAAAAGGTTAATAATCTTAAAGTCAATAACAGCAACATACACCTGATACAGGCATATAAATACATTATACAATGAAAAAAGAATAGTACATTGCCAAAGGAAGAGAATTTATGGTCAAACATCACTAGGAGAGAACAATAAATCAAATCATAGGTAGCGTGCGCGAGTGGACTTATATTGAACCGAAGAATGCAACACAGAATTAATCAAGAAATTAAGTACATTGAACATAGGCAGATCTGAGCAGGATTCATGTCCAATAAGCCGATTAAGCCAAATTTTCAATGCATTACCATGACCATGACGGTGGTTAAAGAAAATTAGATAAAACCAACACCTACCTCTCCCCTTTCTCTACAGTTCTGAACGAATAAACACTAAAAGGTTTGAAAATTCAACAAGTGGGAGGGAGAGAGACTGGCATCGTATGCTTTTCTACTACACAATGGAAAATGATTGGTCCACAGAAAATAAGAAAATTTATGTTCACATAATCATTAATTTGTACCAAGATGAAAAATTACATGCAGAAGTGCACGAGAAAATACAGGAGCCTCTAGCAGTGTTTCACTTACAGAAAACATGTTACTTGCAAAGTCTCATTGAATAAGCATGGCGACAGCTTACCTGCAGAGAATGACACATTTCCATTGCAGTGTTCTTGTCCTTCACATGCTTGCCCAGAGATAGGTTCCGAAAAGCACTGTATCCAATCAAGAGAACTCCACCCTTGGTTCTCCACCTCGCAAGTAAATCGACCCTTCTCTCTCTGAAGCATTACAATTAGCGGGGGAGATGAAACAAAAACATATAAGGAATCAATTTGAATCTTCTGAGCAAGATGAATCACGCGACAACACAATAGAAACTGTAAATCATGAAAATATAGAATCACATCTGATTGAGAACATGCATTTCAAACAATAAAGAGCGCAAGTAATATTTCTTTAACCATAAGTCATGTGAATGATTTGATATCGCACTGAATTTAAGATAATCAATTTCTGATCTATAAATTCCAACAAATGTCTGCAAGACTCACTGATAATCAACGTATGCAGATTTCAACAGTGCAAGCGATGGGCAGCACATCGAAAATTTTAGGTTATCACGACTATTTATATTTTCTTTATTGCCATTGCCTAGCATGCATTGACTGGCATTAAAATAAAATGCACCCAACAAAAGAGGATTCAATTTTTCATGCATTAAATGACTTGATCCTGGTAAAAATGGCAAATGTTCTTCACATGCGAGTTTCCATTTCTTGAATGCAGAACTTTTCATGCATTCAGTATGAACACAAGAAACAATTATTTAAAATTTCTAAACATCTACCGACAAACCTGGGGACATCATCCATCATAAATACACGAAGAGCTTTCAATTCAACAGGTTTCCACTTCAAAAACTCGTGACGCCAGTTGTGCAGTACATTAACAGGTGTAACTATAATTGCTGTCCTCAGACCAATATCGACACTTCTCATGGCAGCATATAGAAATGCAATGACCTGCGTTAAAGCCACACAAAATGAAATTAATGACACTGGAAAGCGCTAAAACAGTTGCTCAAGAGATACCATAAAATATTAGAAGCAATCTCACGCCAACAACACAGTATGGAGTCAGATGGCAACCCTGCGACAAATTTTAAAGTATATCAAAATAGCTCCCGACAAATGATCATCTGATGGATAAGAAAGAGTAATATACAAGGTGTGTTTCAGTCAGCATCAAGCTAAAAATTGCCACCGCCTATCTGAAGGCTGGATTGAATCAGAAATGTGTGTTTCACTCTTTCAAGCTTACCCTACCGGCCGTGAATATGTTTTTCATAGAAAAAAACGAGAAGAGGAAGCCAAAGTACGCTTCTACAGAATTATTTCAACCGGGAGTGTAATAATCTAAAATTGTAACTTCATTTATGTCTAGCAAGGTGTTTTTCAAACTATTAAATAAGCTGTAAATCACTTTCAGACAAGAAAATTTTTTATTGGCATTTCTTTCTAAACAATAGATTACATAACAGAAAACCTGAGTAGTCTGAAATGGTTCATTGTCGTCACCAGGGCATTTCCACACATGGGATCGGGCTCCCAGGCACGTATTGTGAAAGAAAGTAGAACACCAGAGGAAAAAAGAGACGGGAAGAACTCAGCTATAAGAAATTAAGAGACTGCCAAATTTCAAAAATCCCAAATATTTATGCCAAAATTTCAGGAGTTGTTACAAATGAGCAAGAAAAAAATCTTTCATCTTAGATTTCGACCTCTATGAACAAGTTACCTCAATTATGACCACAGAAAATAAAATGATTACAGCGTTAAGACTGCCATAATTTTTTCTTCCCTCAAATTCACTCGTCTGCATGGTAAAATACTGCCAGTGCATTATGTATAACATGCACTAAAGGCTTGACCCACCTCACGCAGACCAGTGTAAGTCACATAAGGCCCCAGAAACCTATTACACGCCCATAAAGTATTCAATGTTGTTTTGTGACTGGGCACAAATCAATCTCATAGATGGCTCAAAACCAATCAACATTTAAATATGCAGATGCCTGGCATGTTCTTAATCCTGCCTCTCCATGACTTGATAATAAGATCACAAGGAACTATTAAAAAGCAAAAGCTCATCCTTGACTCCCTGCAGCACAAAGCTGATTACAGGCATGCAGGAAGTTTGACTAGATCACCAGGGAAACTGCACAAATGACTATTTGAGGCTCTCATTAGGCATACATCTAAGAAGCATAAAATGATTCCTGGTTTGACTCGTTCATGCTCAGAGCAAGTTCGCTTCACAAGAGCTTTACCCACCCAGTAGGTTGGGTTCGTCAACACCATTAGTCCTAATGTCAGAGAGTCTCTTTCCCTCAGCTGAACATGAGACCGACAAGATCAACGGCCACCAAGATCACTCGCAATGAGAATCAGCAACCAAGTGAAAATGGCAGATAGGTAGACGAATGAGCAGAGGGGGAGTAAAATAACTCCATGCAACTGTTTTGGAAATTATACAGGTGACACCAAAATAAGTTACAGAAACCTAAAAAATAACCTTTCTAACTCTTTCATGACATCCAAAAATTACACGATACAAAATCGATATATTGGAGAATTATGCAGATATACAATTACTAAACCTAAGTGTGAAATGTCAAACCATCATTGACAAGTGTACACGTGCACTGGAACGAATGACAATTTTTTCCTTCATAACAAGCAACGAATAAAAGTGTAGATTTGACAAAAACAAGAAACTATGACAGTGTTATATGCATGTGCGTATGAAAGTGTGCACACGGAATGGTACAATACCGAAAAACAAATTACCTGGATTGTTTTTCCAAGGCCCATCGTGTGGGCAAGAATGCAACCAAGACCACTGTCCCCAGATTTTACCTTTCGAACAGATTGTATAATGTTTTCCCACAAAAACCGAATCCCTGAAACCTGAAGCTATTATGGATCAGAATAACATAGTCAACATATACCACCAAAGAAACGACCATTCACAGAAATTGAACCCTGAACCCTGAAGTTTCATTCACTAAGCTTCAGGGGAACGGCATTTTGTTTCACAAGCCCTCAAATCATAACTGAATAATTCACTAGGACCTTAATGAAGAGATCAAAAGGCTAAACAGCGAAATCGTCCGTTCAGAAACAGCCTTAAACTGCAGAACACATAGGCGGAGAGCACAGAATCAAATGATAGACAGACAATCGCAGCATCATAAAACAATTTGGAAGATTGGATGGCCCTCCACAGTCACACTTCCAGGGTTTTACCGCTGATTCATAGCCGGTCAAATCCGTTTTCTCGACAATAGAAACTTTGTCTATAGGGGAATTATGCAAGTGTATCTAAGATCTTAAGTTATTCACCAAACCGACAAAAATAATTGGTACTTTTAAGCTGTAAAAGGAACCAAAGGTTGACTTCTTCCCCAAGAGAGGCTTGTGTGTATGGTGTCTGAGTTACAATAATATTTGCCTTTTGCATCGACTTAACAGACTCGAAAAAGAGAAGATAAAGATCTTGATGGACCAAAATATTCATTTCTTCTTCTGAAATGGCTAATGCAACAATGAACAGAATGAACATTGCTCCTCAAGTCCAGATCAATAACATGAGGCCAACTACCTAAACCAGACATGCTCATCAGAAAAATGGGATATCAATGAAAATATCTGAGCCAATATAAATCATTATGAGGTAACACGCAGCTCTCTTATTAACGTGCTTTTCTATCTTAGCAAATGTAGAAAAGAGCACGAGAGGTGGGAGAGACCTGATGGGGCTTTAGTCTGCTTGACAGACTGGGAGGAATTCTGATTGGTTCCTCAGAATCTTCCCTGGCAACATTCACAATGTAGCCACTAGTTGCATCACCCATAACCTTAACATCAGTAGCTTTCATTGATTCCCCATCCACACTAATCACAGCATTACCCAGTGACTTGGCAGTAAACTGCATTAACTTCAGATGTTCTTGACGAGCCTGAGAGACAAGTTGCAGGGAGAAAAGGAGATAAATTGGCAAACAGCATACCAACTAAATGAGAACTAAGCAAAGTAAATAACAAACTGCGAGATATCGACCTTTTCTATTGCAATTTTTTCTTTGGTTTCTTCCCGGAGCTCTGCATCATCAAGAATTCTCCTAATCCTCTTTTTCCTTCTTTTCTTATTGCTGAAAGAAAAATATAATTGTTCATACACTGGGGAGGGGAAAATAAACTTACAAAACAATCTAATATTAAATCCACAGATGTAAGGACATGAAAGAAAAGCATCCTTCCTGTACCCTTTTCTCACTAACTTCTTGCTTATGAAGGGGCAATTAGCTGGTAGCAGCCACAATCTCCATCACCGCTTCCCTCCCTCAACCAAAAAAGAATCCAGCTGGCCCACCCGTACGATACGGACGCCTACTTTCCAACCATATGGCCTTACCTACGCCATCCAAGTAGCGACAGATAACCAAATCATGCCCCCCCCCTCTTTGTTTGAAGAAGGTGGTATTCACGCTTCACAAGTGAGAAGATGCCTAATTTACGAACATCTCTCTAGGTCTAGTTGGATTCAGGCCTTGAAGAAAACAAGGGCACAGGTTCAGGGACGCCCATCGATGCCCGAAGCATCCTGACATCTTTATGGTCTTGATTTTATTTACATACTGGAAAAAGAAATCCTTCTCTCGTTGGGTGCTAAAACACAACCAAAAAATGCCTTTGCTATCAATTAGCTATACAGATATTTGGCAAAAACTTAAAATAAATCTGGCAAAAAATTAATAAGTTACCTAATTGGATGATCAATATCAGAATCTGAAGACTCTGAGCTAATATCAGAGCCTGTTGCTGCAAACCTGTTGAGAGCTTTGTCACAATCCATAACAAGCTGTTTCAGTTGACTGGGACAGCAGCAAAAACATTGCCAAACAGAGGACTTCGATTCTGACATGCATTCTTCACCAAGAGTTCTCTTGATACATATTGCACAGAAAAACATAGCACATGATTCACACTTTACTAGATCGCCACACTTGCCACACCATCCACAAAAACTTTCTGCAGCACCAGAATCCTGAAATTTCATTGGTAAAGATTTAGAATTGAGGGGGGATCATCAGAGAGTAAAATATGGTGCAGCAACAAAAATGGAGATGTCAGAATCCTTAAATTTCGAATTGGATGATATCTTGTGGATCAAAATAATAACTGAGCATTATACAAAACACACAACAGAGAGGCTCATCTTCAACAAAAGTATAAATAAACCTATGGTGATGTACAACAGAGGAACATGACAGTACCACTTACAGCTGTTACCTTTTCAGCGTGATCAAAGTTCATTGATGGTGTAAACTATCCACGACTAACAAATGTCCCCCCACAAAAGAATGACTTATGGGTCTGGGCTCAGATTTACAACTACTAATATCCTACAGACTTTGCTTTCTACAGACTTGTTGAACTACAGAAATATCAAACACCTTCCTATTCTTATAGTCTGCCTCGTAGATCACACCCCCTGACCAATCCCCCCACCGCCAAATTAAAAAAAAAATCGACTTCAATGGTCTTATGATGACAATCATTTGAGATATCTTCAAGAGATCAATCATCACTCGAAACTTGTTTGTATAAGGGTAGAAGCTTGGTTTACCAAGCGCCACTTTTACAGGGTAGAAACACGTAAATAGATGGAACCATGAAGATTGTGATACAGTCGTTAATCGTGAAGCCATGAGTTCGAATAGGTTTCTTGGTATATATTTCAAAAGAAGTACGTCCATAAAGTCAATACCACAAGGATAAAAAAAATCAAAGAAATAAAACAAATGAAGCACAAATTTTCAATATAGAAAGCATCACTATAATTTTAACCAGGAATATGCTAACAAAACAAAGTAGAACTATATTTTATTTTTAAAAAAATCAGAACAGAAAGGTTATTATCTATTGTCAGCGGAAAAACACAAACAATCATCAACAAAACGAGATTCTAAGAGTGCATGGCAACCCTCTATTGTCATATACAAATAATCAACACATTATATGAATGATTGTAGATTTGATGATGATCGTACCTTGTGATGCAACCTTTCCTTCATAAAACGGTGACACGTTTTACAACTGATCACTTCCAGAAGAGGATGTCTGCAGACCTCGGAAGGACTTAGAACTTTACAGCAAACAGTGCAGTGAAAGTTTTCAGAATAATCTTTTGAATGGCTTGGACAAGGTGAAGGAACAGAATCAACATCTATAACATCAACCGACTCTTTGACATCGTGGGTAGGCTGTGAGTCCATTTTTGGCAGCTTAGTGGTATCTTTTACTATTTTCTCCAGCACTTGCACATCATCATCATCATCATCATTAATGAGAGTTCGACACCTTTTATTGTCTGTTTCTGGATCAAGACCAGCGTGCACACGTTTGCATTCTCTCGATGTTGAGCAGCTTCCATTAACAGTATGTCTTCCTTCGCGAGTGTCATCGGATAATACGCTTTCTGACAATAAGTGAGTGGATGCATCATCAACTTCTGACGAGATTTTCTTGCCATGTTGAGCACAATGCAGATCTCTTTCTGAGCTTTGATCTCGAATGTCTTTCTGCTTTGATTCCATAAACAAAAAATCATCAAACTAAGAACAAGATAAACTCTTTATAAAAAAATAGGCATCAAAATTAAACGGAATCCTCCCAAACTATATAAATTCAAAAAGTTATCGCAAATTGTTAAGTTATATCCCCAACAGGTGGGGAATATATCTTCCTAAATTGTCATTTAAACAAGTGCCAGCGGACCAAAACCCATTTTGAAGAGAGAACACTGACATAAAAGATGAGACCTGAAAAGATTTTCTTTGCTGCCTGCGCTTCTTCAGATGAAGCTGCAGCTTTCGTGTAAACTTTGCATCCTCCTCCTCCCTTACCTGCATTAGTAGAATATGTTACACCTCTCTTCTCCTACCCACCAAAAAAGAGGTTTCAATAGTTTTTAAGTCCGTAACATAAGAAAGCGCAAATGTACAATTATGGTCCCAATGACAGCAAAATAGTCATCAAGCGATTTGCCTCTTTTCAGCCACCAATCCCAGATACTGAACCAGGTATAAGGGAAAATAAAATCCACTCCGAGGTATGACTTATTGTATAGGTACCATATATAGCTTAGCAATTTTGAATATATACATTTGTCTAAAGATTTCATAAAAGCATTATAAAACAAACATTATAAAGGGATTTCTCTACAGAGTGGAACTCATTTTTCACCATCAATAACTCTGTACTCTCAATCTTCACGTCATTCTCGTCAAGTGTCATGGGTGCTACATCAACTTTCCCCAGCTAGAGGCTCAAGTTCAGATTAGCTGTCAACAAGAAATACTGAGCAAAACTAAGATGCTCCTATGCTTTTATTTTCACTTTCTTTTTCTTGGTTTTTTCTTCTGGCAGATGCGGCTCGCTCCACGAAGTTGTGGAAAAAAAACAAATCGTGAAATATTACAGCGAGAATCTTTCTAATATATAATGTATCACTATTATAATCGTAAGAATAAAATACAGAAAAGAATTTGATAGCATAATTACATCCAAAAAGGACGATCATCTGAGGATCTGGAAAAAGACTAGAGTTTAATATCTTATACCAAAAATCACACTGACCTTTCTGTTGTGTAAATGCTTTTAACTACAGATATATATATATATATGTATATATATATATATAGATATAATTACACATATCTGTCTACCCCAAAAATCACAGTAACCTATATTGACTAGTTAGACCAATCCGATTATGACCCAAATTTGACCTTGGGAGTCCAGCCACCAACCCACAATTGTAATGAGATAAACGATAACTGAATTGCAAAGACAATAAAACACAAATACTATGCATCAACAAACGACCAAAGAACATTAGGAATCACAAATCATAAGATCTGGAGAATCAAAGTAAGCAGCCTCAGCGATTATTTGCTGTTGGCAGCATCCAAAAATTTCGCATATGAAAAAATAAGATCGTCAATTAAAGACCTCCTTATATCATCATATCGGTAGCTACACAGCTGACGTCACAACATTTGCTTCAATAACCCAAACATGCCAACTATGTTTCCCATTATGCCATCATATTCACAAGCATTCCTTTAACATGACCACAAGAATATCACACGTATAAACAGCAGGAACCCAACACCTTTCACTGAAATGGGTATTGATTTATATTAAATTTCTTCAGACATCTTGAGAATATTCTCTTCTTAGGTAATGCTTATTAAACCAGAGGTATATCTAGTCTATTTAAAATTGCGACTGGAAAGAGGCAAGTATGCACCCAAATCAAATGTTTACGCAGCACATATCTATTGGCCACGAAATGTTCGTTTTATTTTTTACTTTTTTAGAGAAACTATTTATGTTTGCAACCATTTTGGAAAAGAAGGAACTGGGCATGCATAGCCGGATCAGACCATGATAATTCAACACAGCATTCAGTATGAGCCACCTGAGCGAGACACAGTCGTGAACATAAAACTTGCCACAAATTCAGTGACGTTCAAGTGTGTGGGAGCTACACAACACAAGGGTTTGTTTCCAGTAGAAAGAAGCAATGAAACAAAGGTTATAGACAGGACTTCTGAAGCAGTGATCATGTCACAATGATATATGGGGAAATAAAGAAAGCTTTCCACTAGTAGAAAAAAGAATCAGAATAAGATGGAATGTTATGTTGAAAAAGGAGGTAACTTGAATTCTGTTTTTACCTTTCTAAAGTTTCTCCTTTGCTCTTCAGACAGATCAATGGCTTTCTCATTAGCAATTGCATCTGCATAAAATGGATCACAAGAATCTATCGGAATTTCATCAATTTCTTCCACCTGCCAAGACCATGTGCCCCTTCATATACTTATAAAAGGAAATAAAATATGACACACACAGCAAGTTAAACTGACGCAAGAGAAATACAATTTAGAAATATAGTCTAATAAAAGAAGAAAGTGTTTTTGCATGGGCTAGGTAAAAGAGAAACCAAAAGGAGGACATAAGCCTTTTGCAGGATGATTGTCAACTGCTATAGATTTAATGTAGCTACAAATCTTCACTTCTTTAACAGTCTACATTATTAACTCAACTAATTCTTAAACTAGCAATCATCAAGTCCAAGAGTCTAACAGAACCTTCCGGAATGGACAGGCAAGCAAAGTTATTAGAGCAGGAATAATGAAGTCATTTTGATGCAATGCAATACCCCTGAAACTTCCAACTACAGGCTAAGATTGTTTGTTCTTCACAATTATTTGTCAATTTGATAATGTCAGTGTAAGCAAAAGAGCCATTATACGTCATATGGAATACTAACAGTTTGAAAAGTAGCACAGTGAATTATGCAGATAAAAAATGTCCACTGTATGATATAGGCATTAAATGTGCTACAAGTCATATCTTTCGCACCCCCTTCTAATAATTGGCTTAGCTAAGTTTCGCCTGATTATGACTCAACAATACATTTCATTTCCTTACATAAGAAAATAAATCACTTCACATTTTCTCTGTGAAAAATGCATGCCAATTCTCATGATCGCAGCTGATGCTAGAGACTGAGCAATTCACTTCACAGAATAACTTCATTAAGAACTAGAATCCATGCTTTTGCAACATTAAAGATCACTTTAAAAAGCCGTACAACTCTCTGCATTAGAATGCAACATTCAATTTAGCAATCAGCACAGGCCCATTCTTCTCGCTCATTTCAATTGATAACTTAGAACTTCAGTGTCATTCATCTTCTGTCAAAATCAAATTATTCTGCACTCACATAAGGTGGTATAAAGTATCCTACTCTTTCTCATAGAGTCAAATTATTCATCTTCTGTCTAGTTTCTCTACATGGTACAAAGTATCCTATTCTTTCTCATTATTCATTAGAAAATACAATAATGATGTCTAAGTTTTATGTGTCACATAAGATATCTCGTAATCCGAGTTAAACATTCTCTCTCATAACATGCCAGATAAGATTATTTGTGAACACCAAGAAAGTTTACCTTTTCTTGTAAATTAAACAAACAACATGATTTATTGTTTTAATTAGTTGTACTAACGATGAATGCATCATATTGTGAATACGAATTCACTATGAAGCTCACCTCATCAACTCCGGGCAACTTCAGACCCATCAAAGAAGCTTGTTGAGGTGTACTTGCTAAGTATACAGAAGCCCAATTCTTGCTGCCAAATGAAACGCCATTCTCAGAGGACCTACTAGACTGGAGGACCTCCGTGAATGAGGACCAATCTTGATCTGAGCTCTCTGCAGTACCTTTTCTGTGCTCTTCAGTTGTCAGCTTTTTGGCAAGAAAACCACTTGCACCTTCCTCCATCACCCGACCATGCCGTCTGATATCATAAAAAAATAAGAACAAAAGAGTAGAAGCGAAAAAAATTCAATCAGAAAAGCACATGATCCAAAAGCGAAATGTTACCTTCTCACAGGTCGACAAGATTGAAGGTACTTTTCCGCATCATTAATTGCTTCATCTAGTTCACTAGTCAACTGGCAACCTACCCAGTGTGCCCTTCTCTTCCAGGCTTCAGTGGAGCAACAATCAGCTACCTGGCTTTCAATCAACCTATAGAGTTTAGGAAGCTCAACGCCTGCCCCATCAAGTTGTTCCTATAGCGAATGAGATGAAGATGAGTATTGTAGAACCCATTGCCACGAACAAACGAAAGTGGCTCATGTTTCATCAGAGACATAACAAGAAAAAATTATTTGGGTTCTTAGTCATTCATCAACGAACAGAAAGATTATGAAACCTTAGTGATTAGATCCCAGTGGATGATCCCAGAACTCAACTTGCCAAAAATCCTGATCTGACCCTTGCCTGGCACAACCAATGGTAACTAACAGCCACGAGGCTGCGGCTGGGCATGCGAAAATAGAAAAATACGAACTGGAAATTTAAAAGGCATAAACTAAGAATTTCATGCAGAATAAAGCCAACCGCATTATGTTAAACTAAAACAAGGAATCAGGATTTATCCAAACAAAGGAATCAGGGTACTGGGGGTGAAGTTACAGAAACAAATAGAGGTTAGTACCAACGCATGCAGTTATGACTCTCACAGAAAGCTATCAACATTACATGATTATAGGAAAGCCAGGTATATTCCACGGAGAGCACAACAACTTTACCATGAAAATGTTGCACAACTTGAGCTTCTTGATGAATAATACTAAAGCTAACTAATCATAAACAAGCATTTAGGAGCTAAAACCTCAACCTAAAACTAAAAAATATTAAGAAAATAAATTTTGTAAAAATATGCAGGAATAAAACGATAGGAGTACAAATAATACATAACAGAGGAATTAGTTGCATGCAAAGTCAGCCAATGTTAATTGTAGAAACAAAAACGATAGAATATGGTCAGTTGGGTCAACATAGACCCTTACACCAGAGAAAATTGTTTTCTCTTGGTCAAGTTCAATAACAGGCATAAAGTTACCAACATTTGATTGCTCTACTTCTAATAAAACCTAGGAATTTATTATTGTTTATCCACGCATGCTTCCAAATGATAAGTAGCGACTGATTAAATGTCAAGAACCAAGGTAAGAGAAAAAACAACGCAACAGATGGATTCATTTCACAAGAAAAGGAGTAGTCTTCAAAATATTTCTTTTAATCAAAAACCTTAGTTGAGCATCACTAGCACGAGAAGACACATCATGATGTTATGAATTCATTATGAAAAAAACTTCACCTTCAAGAAAAATAATAAACGCTTCAGGCAAAAATGCCACAAGAATGACAAAAATGGTGACATTGAAAACCCTAAAGAAATTGCATCGCATGTAGGAGAGAAAAAAGCGAAATGAAGGTAACATTCTATTAGAAATATAAGATGCAAACTCACCAACAGCAGAGAACTCTCAGTCTCCAATTCATCAAGCGTTGACTTCCATTGTTCAATGTAAATTTTCATTTCTGCCAGTACAGCGGTTTCTAACTGCGTTTGGAAAAATAACAAATACATCAAAAAGAAGAATTATCACGAGGGATGCGATGTTCTTAAGTGAGTGAAAAACTAACTCCTACCTCTTCACCCTGAAATTTTTCAGACAGCTCTGCTTTTACTTCACTCTCCACTTGTGCAAGAGACTCCTTTTCCAGTGACTCTTGGGCCTCTGCTGCCTAAAACTTATATGAGAAAAAGACAAAGACAGAAATATTTTTTACTAAATTTAAAGTCACTATAAGTGAAAGAAAGATTATACCTTACTCTCAACATCTAAAAACTCCGTAATAAGTTCTTCCACTTCTGCATCAGTTAAAGGAACCTGTCGGGCACGATAATTAAAAATGAAATTTTCTCTCAATAGATCAACAGCAAAGATTCTAAGAAAGAGATAGTGAATAACTCAAGGAACCAAACAAAAATAATACAAACAACTATAGTAACAAGAAAACGATTAGCACTTTCCAGCAGCATACATGGAAAAAAATAAACATCAGTTCTCATCTTTCAACCCTTTGACATAGTTATTTTCCATGACTTCTTCCGAAAACCCTGTCGGAAATGCCAAGAACTTTAAAGAAATCCTCAAGAAACCAAGTTGTAAATTCGATCTCTTCAAGCTGCCGAAACTACTCCTACGATGGAATACTCTAGGATGGCTCCTTGTGTATACCAGTTACCCCCCTGCATCTCTTATTCCATTCAGATCCATCCTCCCCCGGAACTAGCTGTCACCCCTCATCTAGATGCTGCCAATTCTCTTAGTGCATCCTCCCCTCTGTGGCAGCCCCCTCTCATAGGTGGCTCCAATTTTTCATTAAGAAAAATCCCTTCATTTTCTCAAGCACTTCCACTCTGTAACATCTAAGTTACTCCGTCTGCATTCCTCCACTATCATCTATATCTGGATCTCATCAACCCCTTGCCCCGAGTGGCCTCCTTATTTCTCTAATTGACAGCCCTCCTTATGTCGAACAGCCTTCTCTCTGCACACTCACTTCTGACAGAATGGCAGTTCCTACCTGATCCCCTCGCTTCTGTAACAGCCCAACCCCCGTCCCTCTTTCTTTTTTTCACAACCCCCCAAGACGAACCACCACCCCAATCTGGATGCCCTCTAACCTATAGGAGGTCATCTCATTCCACATTTCTGTACCCACATTCAATGGCCTCCTCTCTCCTCCATCCTCCACAGTCAAACCCCATCCAATGACTCCCCTCTTGTAGTAGCCTGCCCCAGTAGCAGGACAATTTCTATACCCCTTTCAAAACAGCTCTACACCTCTGCTGGGACATTCTGGCCCCTTACATTCTCGTTAATTCAATAAATTTAATGAGCCAAATAGACGGACATTAAATGCTCATGAAGCACATCTTTTAAAAATGACAGTCTGAAAATAAAAAATATTTTAATTAATAGAATTCTTAAAGATCTGATCTAAAGTTTAAAAATATTTTCCGTTCATTGGATTTACTGTAAATCGTTCACAGAATAATGAAACAAAGGCTACGTTGGTTGACAGCTTCGTGTTAAATTTTTTAGAAGATGTATTAGATATTAATATTAATGGAGACGATATAAAAGCAAAGAACCTTTGGCTCCTTAGAAATCATTAAAGAACTAGTTGATGATAGTAACTAAGACCTCTTAGTTTGGAGGAATCATAGTGATAGACAACTAGATGGAGACGTGCAAATAGTTCGAAGTACTCATGGGGCAATAAAACCAAAGTTTAGCATAAACCCCAAAGCCTAAGCCTGACTCTTTCACAGTGGGGTACTCCAAGGTGGCCACAGCTTGTGATGGCAGTGGTAACAAATGAACATAAATGTGAAGAAGTTTTTCCGTTACACCTTTAGCTGGCAGGTGTGAGTAGCCGCCCTTGCTTTTCCTAGATATGCAGCAGGTCCGATTGAAGTAAGACATTACAGTCTCCAGTGCGTTATGCCCTTTTCTCCTTTTTTCGAATAGCAAGATGGATCAAATTTCCCCTAAGATAGGATCAGCTAGCGCCAATCTTGGCCCAAATCGGCTAACTCCAAGTACCATGCTTCGAACCAATAGATATTGACCCAACTGATCACGGTGGTAGCCATGAAAATGAGAGATAAAATGTAGATGAGGTTTGCATTTAATGAGAACAATGATTACAGCGGTTTCGTGGTCAAGAAGAGCATAGGATACTGCGCAAGGTTAATTATACTGTCTTATTAACAACAGGAAAATACTTATCATCATAACAGAAAGATAAAAATGCAAACAAGAGCTTACCTCGGAAGTTAATCCATCATTCGTTTCATCTTCTGACAGACCATCTTCTGAATCGCAAATAAATGAATCGCTAGATTCACTTTCAACGTCTTCCTCAGCTTCTTGCACTTCTTCTGATTCATTTTCTTCTTCTTTATCTGTGTTGTCTAAAACTAGCACAGTTTTCTCATCCGTTTGAATATCCTGCACCTCATTTTTACTTGGTTCCACCTTATCTACATCAGTAGTCAGTTTTATTTCCTCAAATACTCCGCTTTCCAATTCATTTTCCTCCTCTTCAATTTTGCATTCCCCCATTTTTCATATTTTTTTCATTCTCTGGTCATTCCTTCTGTGCATAATTTTTTATAAATGGTCCCCAATTTCTCCCGCAAAAAAACTTGATATAACAGTTCCTGCAATATCACATCATTAGAATCGTTACAGGACATAAAAAATTAAAGTACATGTATACCAGACAGATCACATATATATCAGCTTAATAACGGAAACATTTATTAATGTCACATAACTAATTTTGAACAAAAAATAAACTGAGAAACGCTCTGAATATTTTTGTGGTGGGACAGGTAGCAGAGATTGCACCCAGGGAAGTAGGTCAAGTGGTAGTGATGCAGATTTATTCATTAATTCTCTCACTTTACAATATCTTCCACAGTCATTATGTAATATGACTGTGGGCCAGTGACCAAATTACTTATGAGGATAGAAAAATTGCATGGATATTTTGGTCGAATATGAGAAAACACAAAGAAGGAGATTTATCACAACCACTTTTTATCACAATGGTACACAGACAGTTGCTGTCAACATGCGCACCATTTTTCCTCTTTCTGCAGAGAGGTCTCATTCAGTAACCAGTGAACAAGCCCAATTCATTAGTTTCTGGTGCAAGCTAATCACCTAGGTTGGATGGCCTTTCTATAAAGACTTAGAAGGGTTGTTCTAAACGCAACGCTTTTTCTCCAGTGAGGACGAGCGATATCCCCCTGCCGTCCATGAAAAACATCAATCAATTAGTTTTAATGGCACCAGGGAATCAGAAGTCAAAGGTCAATTTTGGAACAAGAAAAGTCAGCGTATTTCTTGAAAAATGCATATTCTTTTATGAAGAAAATAGTAATGAAAGTATATAAACGCGGGAGAATTCAACTATAGCGGGTTCGACGATGTCGAGGCACCGATTCGAATGTCGAAGATGATTCAGAAAATACGACTGGTCTTCCGCGGGAATTCTTTCTGTACTGAGACGGGGGGAACCCATGCACCCGCGTGATCTCAAACAGCCAAAAAAAAAAAACCCTAGTGGTGAGGAGAAGCCGCGAGAGACTAACCCGCATGCAGCTACCCGCTGACACGGAGCAGTGGCCAATGTCGGAACGTCAGCAGAGCCAGTTCGTGCATGGGAGCAGGTGACGAAGTATGCGAAGCGGCAACGCCCGGTCGGTGCCAGCCACAGCAGTGGCAGTCTGCTGCATCTACCAGGGTACAAAATCAGGCAAATCCCGGCGTCGACACTAGCATCGAATCAGAAACGAGACTCGAGGATAGAAATGGCGGTGCATACGGAACCTTCTCCGGGCTGCGAGCCCTCGGCGGCAATGTTCCCCGACCAACTCCTTCCCCGGCGGTACCAACCTTCCTGGCGGGCACGTTCGGAGATGGAAAGGCGGAATCTGAGAACAGAAGCTTCAAGGCCCTCCCTCCTGCCCCCCGACCGTTCACGCCTCAGTTGCGTGCCAGGTAAACCAGACATTTGAGGCCCAATTTTTAAGCCCACTTAAGATGTAATATCGGCCCCATTATCCCATACTGGGCCCAAAGACAATCTTGTTGAGTCAATTAGGGCCCAATAAACCCCCCGCCGCCAAAACATCAATCCGGACCATTTGAAAACAGGGTAAAATGGTAATTATAATGGCTTCAACCGTAGGAACCGGACATCCGAGGCCCAAATTCGAAGCCCACTTAGGAAGTAATATCGGCCCAACTGATACCATACCGGGCCCGCATGTATTCTGACGGGTCAATTTGGGGCCAATAAAATCCCCCGTGGCCCATTTTTCTGTATATTTACGAATCAGCCCAGAAAATTTTCTTCCCTTTTACACCCGCCCAAAACAGGGCAGATGGGTAATTACTGTAGGTTTACTGTAATATTGTAATTACCGTCTGTAATATTTTAATAAGCGGGGGGGTTGGAAATTATATATAAATCCCCCATTTGATAAATAATTACAAAATAACACCATTTTTTAAAAAAATCCAGGGGGAGGCTGGTTGCAGAAGCGGTGAGGCGTCGACGGTGGAGCGGGAGGCGAGGATGAGTTGTCGGCGCTGGACTTGCCGGAGACTACAGAGAAGTGGGCCCCACAGCGACATAAAGAGAGACGGGCAACTGGTTGACACCTGTCGGGGCCGGCGGCGGAGGTCGACAGTACCGAAGTGGCGCCGCCGCCACCGAGCTGGTGATGGCGGCGGCGGCGAGGACCTCGCACAGCTCGCCCCTTTATGAAGCAGCGGAGCTGGAGCCCTACTCCCTAACCGCCCCCATTTATTGCCCGCTGGCTGGCTCCGGCAGAAGCTCCATTAAAGAAGGAGCTCTGCTCTGCCGGAGACAGCGAGCGGAGAGCAGAGAGAGAGAGAGGCAGAGAGTGAGAGAGCGATGGAGATCGTCGGAGAGAGCGGCTTCTGCCCGTCCACGGGAATTTACCACAGTAAATGGGACGGCGCAGCCCTCCTCCCGCCGCCGCCGGCCGCCGCCCTCCCGAGCTTCCTCCTCTCTGCGGGGCCCCCCGCGAAGGCGGCGTTCGTGGACGCGGCTTCCGGCGCCGCCTTGAGCTACGAGGGCCTGCGGCAGCGGACGGCGGCTGCAGCGGCGGCGCTCCGGGGGCTGGGGGTTTGCAGGGGGGACGTCGTCCTCGTCGTCTCCCCCAACTCGCTGCACTTCCCGGTGGTAGTCCTGGGGATCATGTCCGTGGGCGCCGTCTTCAGCACCGCCAACTTCTTGAACACCAGGGAGGAGTTGCAGATCCAAATCAGAGACTCCAATCCCGTCGTTGTGGTCACCACCTCCGAGCTCCGCCCCAAGCTTCTGGGCCTCGTCTCGGGCCCGCTGGTGTTGGTTCCGGAGCTGCTGCAACTGGTGGCGCAGGAGGAGGCGGTGGCGGCGGCGGCAGCGGTGGAGGGGACCTCTCCGGAGGAGGCGGCGGCGCTGATGTATTCCTCGGGGACGACGGGGAAGAGCAAGGCGGTGGTCTGCACCCACGGGAACCTCATCGCCATGAGCTGCATTCTCCGGCAGGTGTGGCTAGCGGCGCACGGCGGCGACCCCGGCGAGGACGTGTACCTCTGCGCAGTGCCGCTGTTCCACATGTTCGGCTTCTCGATGTTCGTCTGCGGCGCGCTGGCGGCGGGCGCCACGGTTGTGGTGCTTCGCCGCTACTCCCTGGAGGGCACGCTGGGCGCGGTGGCGGAGCACCGGATCACCCGCCTCCCCGCCGTGCCGCCCATGGTGAACCAGCTCGCACGGTCCCCTCACCTGGCGGAGAAGTTCGACCTCAGCTCCCTCCGGGAGGTCATCTGCTCCGGCGCGCCGCTCGCCGGCGACCACCGGGACCGCTTCCGCCGCTGCTTCCCCCGCATCACCCTCTCCCAGGTGAGTGTACTCCGCCGCCGATGCTCCGCCACCGCGGCTCTCTGTTTTACTGGTTTTTGGCCGCAGTGCTACGGATTGACGGAGACCAGCGGGCCCATCACGCTCTGCGACGGCGTCGCCGGGAAGGTGCACGCGTCGATCGGGAGGCTGGTGCCGTCGATGGAGGCGAAGATCTGCGACGTGAGGACGCGCCGCCCGCTGCCGCCGGAGCAGATCGGAGAGCTCTGCGTGAGGGGCCCGCCGGTGATGAAGGGCTACCTGAACAACCCGGAGGCGACGGCGCTGGGCATCGACGACGAGGGATGGCTCCACACCGGCGACCTCTGCTACATCGATGGCCGCGGCCTCGTCTTCCTCGTGGACAGGATCAAAGAGCTCATCAAGTACAAGGCCTACCAGGTACTCTTTCTCACTCCACCATTGCGGCGTCGGCGATGAACTCTTTCTTCTTTCTAGTCGACTGTTGCGGCGGCGCTGAAAGGGGGCTGGGCTGGTGGGGAGCTCTTGCAGGTGGTGCCGGCGGAGCTGGAGGAGATCCTCAGCCGCCACCCCGACGTCGCCGACGTCGCCGTCATCCCGTGAGTCAGACCACCGTTGACTTCCGCGCCACCTTCCTCTCTCCTCTAACAAGAACCCGCGCTTCTCCCTGTGTTTCAGGCACCCGAGCTCGGAGGCCGGAGAGATCCCGGTCGCCTGCGTCGTCCGACGAGATGGCAGCTCCATTAGCGAGGACGAGATCATCTCCTTCATGGCCGCCAAGGTCCCCCCCCCCTCTCTCTCTCCCTCTCTCTCTCTCTCTCTCTCTCTTATCGCATAGATGGGGGCATTGACCGTATGGTGTCATTGTTTTAGGTGGCGCCATACAAGAAGATTAGGAGAGTGAGGTTCGTTGACTCGATCCCGAGGTCCCCCTCAGGGAAGATCCTCAGGAGGCGACTCAAGGAGGCGACCCTCGAAGGTCAACGTCTGGAGATCTCCCCGAGGCTGTAAACAGCGAGGTCTTTCTTCTTCGTCTTCTTCATCTACAGTCCGGACTTCTCGGATCTTACTTCTGGCCCGGCCCGGCCCGATAAGGAGGCGACGGTTCGACGCCATCGAGAAGCCCCGCCCAGCTTTGTTCCGCTGCCGGGAAATTCGATGGCGAGATTGAAATTATGTTTTTTTTCCGGGGACTGATCGGCTATTTTGCATGCGGCGGCCGGAAAAAAAGCAATATTTTTTGTAAGGGTGAAGAAGAGTAATTACTGGAGGAAATTATTGGGAATAACAGGCAACAAATAATAATAATAAAAAAATCCCAGCTAGCGGGCATATATCCAAAAAGATTTCCTTAATGGAAAGTTCTTGAGGGGGCGGGAAGGGGGTACTCTGGATATGAAATCTTCTTCTGAGGTCCTTTCCGCAATTTTCCAAGGGACAAGAGGAGCCCAGAGGCAAAGAGGATGAGGATCTGGGGGGTGCTCACAGCAAGTAGGATTCCACCACCGTTCGCCCGAACTTCTCTTGAACATCTTTGGGAGTTTCGATCTGCCAAAGTGGGAAAAAAGCCATGCAGTAAGTCTCCCTCATGAATAAAAGCCATGTTAGAGAGAGAGAGAGAGAGAGAGAGAGAGAGAGAGAGAGAGAGAGAGAGCCAACTCACGGCATTCAACGCTTTAAAGAGGGCCTTAATGGTGTTATGTGGGTTCCTGGAGCCGATCACCTATAAAATTTCCATGAATTAAATGAAACTCATGTTATTCCCTGATCATGGAGTCAACAGAAAAAGCTCACCTTTGACTTCACGTTTTTAAAGCCGGCCAAGAACAGGATAGTCTCCACTGTCTTGGATGCGCCTACAACCCCCGATCGGGTGGGAGCAGGCCAGAGGCAGATCTGAGGTCGTAGTATAAAATATAAATATATTAAATAAGTGATAAATTTCTTGAGTGAGGAAAGAAGATAGAAAGGGAAATATCTCGAATACCTTTGTCTTCTCGTACTTCGTCTGGACTGCATGGGCAATGGTGTGCTCCTCGTGCCTTTCCACATAGTGAAGGTTTTGGAAGCACTTTTCATATGCCTGCCAAGTTCACAGTTCACAGTTCACAGTTCACAATTCACAGTTCACAGTTTTCGATTAGGTCCTATGTCTCTTGATAAGCTCAAGTAATTAGCTCCCAATCTTATTGGTCTAGATAACTTAGAGTTGTTAGTTAGGTGAATGCCAGCGTTCTAGTTCTGGATCATGTGCTTATAATCAAGTGAGGTCAATCTTTGATTTAGTTCATTCAGATGTATGATGTTCGAGTTGGGTCACATCTAAATTAAGGTTTAGATATTTTGTTACTTTCATTGATGACCATTCATGTCACATGGTTGTATGTATCTCGTGAAAGATAGATCCAAATTCTTATCTATCTTTTGCATATTCTATGCTAAATTAAAAAAACCAATTTGACAAAACTATTAATATATTATGTTTTAGTGATGTAAAATAATATTTTAATTCTTCTTTTTGTTCTACACATTACTAAACCCACCATGGACTAGTTCATCAGTCATTATGTTATCATATCTCTTAAAAAAATAGAGTCATTGAGAAAAATAAAATAAATAGATACATTATTGAAACTTCCCCTACACTTGTTTTACCTATGCACATTCCTATAGAATTTTGAGAATATGTTGTACTTATAGCCACTTATCTAATCAACTGCATGCCATCTTCTATTCTAGACAACAAGATCCCATACTCTGTTCTTCACTCAAAAGAACCATTATATAATATTCCACCTAAAATATTTGGATGTGTTTGTTTCATCCGTAGACTACGAGTTCATCAGGATAAACTAGGCCCCAAATTTATAATATGCATCTTTTTAGGATATTCTTGTGTTAAAAAGGAGATAAGTGTTATAGTCCATCACTTGGTCATCACATTGCTTCAGCTAATGTTACATTCTTCGAAGGTACATCCTTTTTTAATTATACTATTACCACTACTAGTAGTTCTTGAGTGAATATCTACTATTGGTCCTCTAATAGGTGATAATCATGTTGAGTCTCGTGCTCCAATAGGTGATCGTAGTCAACCCCCTATCACATGTATGTATGCGACAGATAATTCTGTAAACTTGCCCAACAATTACCCAAGTGCACCCTTCACCCTATGTCTGATTTTATCTCCTATTCTCACCTAGCTCTAGTTTATTCTACCTTTGTTTCAAAAGCACTAGGCCAACTCGGGCAGCATATAACTATGGAGGAAGAGATGACCACTCTCAAGTAGAATGGCACATGATATCTAGTTTTATGACGGTATGGTAAATCTATTGTTGGGTGCAAATGAGTATTCAATGTTAAAGTTGGCCCAGATAGTTATCTGAACAGATTAAAAGCTCATTTGATGGCCAAAGACTAAACCCAAATATAACATGAAGATTATGTTGAGACATTCTCTCCAATTGCCAAAATTACTTCAGTCTGAATTTTCTTGATATTAGCTGTTCAATCTCTTGAGACCCCTACATCAGCTAGATATCAGGGATGTATTCCTTCATGATGACTTATAAGAAGAGATTTCTATGAAGCAACCAGCAAGTTTTGTTGCTCAAGTAGAGTCTAGCTTGGTTTGTCGCCTACATAAATCTCTCTACGTACTTGGTTTAGTCCATTCAGTAATATTATATTGTACTTTGGTCTTCAAAGATACGGGGTTGATTATTCTATCTTTTATAGACATTCATTCGTTAGTTGTATTTTGTTGATTGTATATGCTGATGACATCAACTCAAGGATCTCTTACAAGGGCAATTTACAACCAAGGACCTTGGTAATCTCAAATACTTTCTGAAGATTGAAATCAACAAAAGTATTTCTTTGACCTTCTCATAGAGGCACGTATGCTAGGTAGGTACAAGGCCAACTACTGCTCCTATGAACCCTAACTTGAAGTTAGCATTTCATGAAGGTGACATGTTAGATGATTCAGGGAGGTAAAGACATTCAGTTGGTAAACTAAATTATTTGACTATCACTCGGCCATATCTCTTCTTCTTCTAGTGGTGAGTCACTTCATGGAACCACCACACACTAAGCATCCTAATGCAGTCAGGCGGATATTGAGGTATCTCAAAGGTAAATCAAGTAGAGGACTGATATATAAGAATAATGGTCACTTCACAGTGCAAGGTTTTTCATATGCTGATTGAGCTGGTTGCAATCTATACAAGAGATTTATTACTACCTATTGAATTTTCCTTGGTGACAATCTTATTTCTTAGGAAAGAAAGAAACAATATGTGATATCACAGTCAAGTGTTGAATCAGAATAAAGGGTAATGGCACATACCATATGTGAACTTAAACGGATTAGGCATCTTCTTGAAGAACTTGATTTTCTTCATGAAGGTTATATGATGCACAAATGTGATAATCGGGTGACATTTTATATTTCTTCTAATCATGTGCTTCATAAGGGGATAAAACACATTGAAGTTGATTGTCACTTCATCAAAGCGAAGATCTTAGTGTAACTTATCACCACAATCCACATTAACTCTGTAGATCAACTTGCATATCTGTTCGCCAGGTCTCTAAATGGTCAGAGTACAATTTCTATGTAACATGCAAGGTGCATATGATGTATATGCTCTAGCTTGTGACCCTAGGTTGTGACCATATCTACTCATATGGGTATGGGCCCTATCAGCCCATCTAGGTTGCTTGAGACTCTGGTATAAATACCAGAGTCTCTCGATTAGGGTTTTTGGGCAAGCCCTTTATTTCTCTCTTCCTCTCTCTCCTTCATGCACTCTCTATTTCTATCAACAAGTTAATTCATTTGAAAAATATATGCATATATATTCCTGGAAGCCACACAGAGAGAGAGAGAGAGAGAGAGAGAGAGAGAGAGAGAATCGAAAGAAATAAGGAAAAAAGGACAACATATATTCTAAAGCAAACAAGGTACTGGAATTGGTGATAAGAAAGAAAGAAGAAACATGGAGAAAATGTTGCCAAAGGGTGATAAAAAATTATTAGTGGGAATATATAAATACTATGGATTACCTTTTGAATTGCAATTCGAGGTGTCGGGCCCTTTGCCTTGGCGAAACCTATAACTCCATTGAAGTTCCCACATGCTAACAATGCAGTGTACTTGGTCAATTGCCCTCCCTAAAATAGTAAGAGCAGAAATATTTGATGAAGAATTTATTGAAACATCTTACTCTTGAGTACATTAAAGTCAAGCCCAAAAAACCCTGTCCATCGTTTTTCTCAAAAACAAGATTAAACTATTCTACCTTCTTCAATAAAACAATTGAGAGGGACCAGGCTTTTCAAATGTAATCAAAACTAAAAAAAAAAGCAACACGATTTCATATTTTTTGGGCATTTTTTTTCAGATAAAATGATAACCAGAATGGTGATTTAGCGTTCAGCATTCCAAAAAAGGAGGAAAATAACTCAAATAACAACAATAAAATTCGATAATCTTCATCACCTTTGTAACTTTACACGTGCGATTGACATCGACAACCTTCACATCGAATCCCTGCAATCATGCAACGTATTTGTTTTACTTCGAGCGAATGTATCCAATGATGAAGGAATAGATGCACACATTCATTAAACGGAAGAATAAAAAACTATCAACGAGGCAGGAAACACATTTTTTGGAGGAATTGAAATTAGCAATGCCAGCTGTATGAGAGAAAAAAGGCAGGCACTCCCCAATGATCAAAGAGCAAGCATGGCCTATTCCTATGGTGTCATCACTAAAATGAAGATTAGTGTGGTTCTTCATTAAGATTAGGGAAAAACACAGCGAGGAATAAGAATTAACATTTCAAGTACTGAGGGAACAACAAGTTAAACAAGAAATTATTAGCCCGATTCCTCCATAAACTGCCTCAATAAAATCCAACAGCAACGAGTTGCAGCATATTAGTCGAGAATGGAAGTTGGCTATTATTATTGTATTTAGAAATGCACGGTTTATCCCATAAAGTGCGGCCTCTAGCTAAAGAGAGCTGTTCTGACTCTCCTGGAGCATATTCTATAGTTGACTGTGCCTATGGGCAATAAGGTAGTTTGAGTGAGTAGAAAGTCCATCATCAGTTGATGAGAGGCAAAAGAAAATAATTTGTTATCAATCCTTTCCTAATTCTAGTTCTGACTTAGGTACAAGTTCAACCTCAAGCTAATCATTTACGACAGCGAGCAAAACCGAAATTGAGACGAATAAACAAAAAAAATGTTTCTGTTCATTATTTATGAAGAAGTATGCTCACACCCACACTTTGATAAATCATTGAGTAAAATCTTAAGCATGATACTATGACAACTAACATACGAACATGCTTCGATTGACAAATTACAAATAAAAGAGGTTAAGAATACGATCTATCCATGAAGTCAGGATCTTGAAGTTATATCGAAGTATTAAATCAAGCAACCATCCTATCATAAAAGCGGTTGAATGGCAGGTTCTGTAAATGGAAAGCCAAGCCCGACTCTCCCTACGCAATACAGATGGAACAATTGCATTTTTTTTTTCTTCGAAAAAACAAGTAATATGGGGCATTTATTACTTGATTGGACAAAATAATGTGAAAATGATGTCTGGACTTACTTTTCGATAAAGAGGCCTTCTACTTTTCTCTGTCAATGCACTTCTCTCATCAGCCAGCTCTTTGATTTCCTCTTCTAGTGCTCTTCCTTTCTTTCCAAACGTATGATCGAGTTCTGCTAGCTTCTCTTCGAGCTTTTTGTCAATATCATTAAGCTTCTCTAAAAGTTTATCATCCTTCTCTTTTATCTCACTAAAGTCGTCATCGTCCTCTTCGTCCAAATCAGCCCCTTGGATCATCTTCTTCTCCTTTTGGAAGTCGGTATATTTCAACTGATCAACTGAAGGGCCAACTTGTGAATGGCGAATAGCTCCATAATTAGCAGGATCGTTAGGGTCATAGGCTTCCTTACAATCCATCAACCTGACAGCTCGGTTCAGCTTATGCTGGAGGATAAATTTCTCCTTGTCAGTGGCATCCTTCAGACGGTTCATCAAATCTCCTATGACCCTGTACTCTAATGGCAGCCTTAAATATTTCTGTTCAAACTTGTCAATCTTGGTCATCCATTTGTGGGACTCATCAAGAGTTTCTGTAATGGGTTACACACGACAGAGGGATACAAGTCACTAGACTGCAAATACTTGTGATGGACAAAACCACTGCTTTCTAAATGTGCATATGACAGAAAAATCAATGATTTCCAGATAAATGATTGATGCATAGACTTAGATCATTCAAACAACGAAGCATATGAACGATTCCAAGGTAATATGGTACGGCGTGACATAAAGAATTCAATAGCCCTGCAGTCATATCCTAGTACAATCTCGTATTTCTTGTTAACAATAGCATATACTTCAATGACAATAAATCATTTGTAAATATTGTGCCTTTCCCCTAAAACCGAAATTAACTTTCTACTAAGGAACAGATGGTAAATTATTACTTGGGATTTGATTAGGGGCGAAGTAATTCCATAAGAAAGCAAGGAAACCTGTAATGAGTTCCAAACATCATCCTAGTGGATACGAAACTGAAGCTGATTAAGTTAACAAAGAATAATGCAGCTGAAGCCTTGAATTCCGGGATAGAGAAATGGTTAAAGTCAACAGGTGCATTAACAGAAACAAGGAATAGGTCCTTGGAGACAATGGAGGAACAAGGCTAAAATAAAATCCGGTAAACAATTATAATCCTGTCCTTTTTGAAGCTCAGCAACCCACATCCTGTCCCACCAAGAAAAACATAATGCCAAACTGGGATGTTCAAGTACCATTCTAAACCAGAATACCACATCTTCCTACAAGACACCCAATCACTTGGAGAAGTGGAGATTGGAGATAAAAGAATATCGTCCATAGAGGCTGCTAGAAAACAATTTTCGGAGATGATATCAGCTAATTCATCAAGAAGATCGACAAAAATACCCATTAAAAGATGTTCTCCAGAGGACACGATGTTTTATCTCAGGAAAAAAATGACAAGGGTTTATCCACCTGTCTTAAATAAATACACTTTATGTATCCTTTAATCTTATTGTCTCTTTGGATGGCTCCAGGTAGCATGATTCTACATGTATTCCAAGCAAGAAAACTAACTTTATATATGTACAAAATAATTAAATTGAGCCATCAGTTTTTTTAATTTTGTTCAGTACAAACAAAAACAAAAGGTACAACTGGAGTGGCAGAAGTATGCAGAGAAAATAAACAACACAAAATTTAGTGAGAGCATTAATTATATACTTGAAATGCCAGCATAAAGTGGCAATTTACAGATCTGTTTTCCAGCATATGTCATGATTGACGTTGCCAACTGAAATTAAACCAATAGAAGTCATCACAGCTTATATGGGTATACAAAATGAGAACAATTCCAATTTTTGTTGCTCACCAGCCTCAGCAAACTTGAGGAGAAGCTCCTCGTGGCGTTTGTGTTTCTTCTCAAACTCCTCAACACGCTTTTTTACTTCCTGAGGTGAGAAGCGCTCATCATCTTCGCTGTCTGAGTCGGTGGGAATCTCCCATGCTTCGTCGTCCCCTGGATCCTTGGCAATCCGTTTTTCCCACTTCTCAATTAGTGATCCAACACCCATGTAGTCCTCCTCATTCTCATCATCGACCGCCTCCTCCCCAGCCCTTCTCTTCTCGTCCCTCTCCCTCTGCTTCTCCCTTTCTACCTCAGCCAGCAGGTCACGGACTGCCCTCTCTCTTTGTGCCGGAGAGATAGGGGAGAAATGCCTCTGGAAACTGAAAAACTGTCTAGGAGTTAAGATGGTTCTACGAGCACAGAAGGATCCAAGCCCAGAAGCAGAGAATGTGGAAACATTCCGTGTGTAATGTACAGTACTGGCCCTGCCCATGCTCCATACACTAAGGATGCGAGCCCATGGACCCCTGCCCTTGGCAACCACTGCCATGATGGTGACGTCCGACGTAGCTCAAATGGGAATCTAGCGATGATGCTGCATCTTCATTCGAAACAGAAACAAGGAAATAATTAGGTACCTATAAGACGCAAATATGAGATAATCATGCATTATGACTGATATAATGGCTTAGTTTCATGTCAATCACATGTGACGTTCTTCTCCTTTCAGGTGTCGGAGCAGCAGCTATGAAACTTTGGAATACCAAGTTTAAAAACGCTAACGTACGGATCTTAATGTTCCATCGTGTTGTGTATACAAGTTTCAGGTTTACGTAATAAGGAAGACGGATCCTTGTTTCTGAGCTTGTATCGCTTAGCTTCTGGATTTCAGCATGCTGCTGGTGGACAAAGGGATGTTGGTGCCGGCTGACTGTGGTTAGCTGGCCAACAGTGACGGGAGAGGGGAGATGATCACAGAGTTCCGGAAGAGGTCTCGCTGGGGAGGGGTGGACGAGAAGGAGACCCGTCGAAAACGGAAAGGGAAAGGTCCTCGGAGAACGTTGGCTGGTGAAGGGGAACTCTTGGGCCAACAACGGCTGCCGAGGAGAGAAGATCGTGGAGTTCACTCAAGGAGGGGTACAGATTGGCGAAGGGTAGCGCACAAACATAGGTGCTATAGAATTCTCGAATAAACTCCTTGGGGGTTGATCAGTCAGGGACAAACGAGCGCCAGCAGAGTAAGGCGACGAGTTTCAGGAGAAGTACCCGTAGGAAACAGAAAACCGGAAGGTGGCGACCGCGATGCTTCCTCAGACGGCCCCCCGGTCGTATCCGATCATCCGGAGACGAAGAAGCGTCAAGAATCCCCGGAACTCGGGAAGCTCGAAGAACACTTCCCGTATTCCTCGTCGCCAATGCTGGAGATCAGCGAGGACTGACACTCCAAGGTCCGGCGCAGGAGCCTGTGAGCATGCCGCGACGTCTACGGCGCAGCGGCCGGCGAGATCGACGGAGCGGAAAGATCCCGCCGGCGGGGCAGAGCTAAAACCCTCACGTCCTCCCCCTCGAGCAGGCCAGAGAGAGAAGACGACGAGCGGAAGCGTCCTCCGGTCTAACTCCTACCCTCCCAGTGCCGGTTCGTTTCTGGCTCGGACCGGACAGGTTCTACCTGACCCCGGTCCACGGCCATGGACAGAGAGGACCGCATTCAACACGTCACCCACTGCCAGATCTCAGGTGAACGATCGAATCGGATTTCCGCTGGTCCAAACACGTTTTCAGACTTACCAAAGCCCAATTGCGGATTCCCCGATAATATTAACGCATTAATCTTTTCCACGTCATATTTTCTTATTTTTAACGAAAAGGTGAGAGTAACGATAAACTAAGAAGAGCAAAAAAGTGCATCTGAGATTTTAGTCCAGAGTAATAATCAATAAGACGCATTTCTTCTATTTTCCATTATTATTATTATTTTATTATTTTCGTGCCTTTTATGCATTGAATTAAATGAGGTTTACTAAATGTTATGCTTTTATGCTTGAGCCAAAAAGAATACCTAAATTATGTAGACATTTAATTTTATCATCACCATTTTCGGATTTAACTCTTTCTAATATTGATTATAATAGTTTTGTAATCTTCTGAGGGCCCATCATATCTTGAAATAGATGAGATTTATTAAATTGATTATTGGGCCAATTAAAATCTGGTTTTTCGGTATCAAAGTAGGCAAACCATGTGAAAAGAAACACGCCTAGTCCCCTTTTTATTTTATTACTATCACCATTTTCGGATATTAAAAATCTGGATTTCGCTTCCTTCCCAAGTAACAGGGAGCCGTTATGATCCGAGAAACACCGACCAGATGGAACAGAAGAGACTGGGACCAGCACGAAGAAGAAGAAAAACAGAAGAAGAACAAACGGATCCCGTGACATTTTCTTTTCTAAGGCCCACAAAAGCTCCGCCATATCCTGGCAGAGGAGATGGACGCCACAGGGATTAGGATGAGTGGCCCACCTGGTATTTGTCCCAAAAAAAAAAGAGGATTTAATTAGGAAAATAAAAGGTCGTTTTACCTGTTTCAGTCGCTGTCCAACTCCCAGACGACGATTCTGCCATCCAATCCTGAGAAGAGAAACGATAATAGTAATAATAAATAATAATAATAATAATAATAATAATAATAACAAAAGCTTAGACATCCATCAGGGGTCTGACCAGAAGTGCTGAATCGCTTCACCACGGTTACACCTTCGCTTCGAAGAGGCAGGATACAACTGCAGGGAGAGATAAAATAAAATAAAATAAAATAATAATAATAATAAAAAAGTCAACCCCTCCCCTCATTTTATTTTTTTTCATAGAGCAAAGATGCGATTGAAAGGAGATAAACTCAATCAAAGGGTAAGTTGAAGTTGACTTATTTTGCCAAGAATACGTTATACGAGGGTGGGTTGAGATCCGCATACGTTATACAATTCTCGTGAGCGCCGCCCCGGGCCCTGGTAGGGTCAACGGTGTCGCTGCCCATTTGCTTTGACTGGCCATAGAACTTGCCGAAGGCTTCTGTGAACTGGAAACGAAAATTGTGACCATTACTAAAAAAATGGCCTCGGAAAATGCAGACCCACCTTGAAGACGTATGAACAAGGCTCATGAAAGTTGTAGAAAAATGAGTCAAAAGCAGACTCAGAGACCCTCATCTCCTTTTGAGAACAATATGTTGACTTCTCCCAACAAAACTATATTTATTTATATAATTTATTTATGAAAAATTATCTAAGAAAATACCTGAGATCCATATTTCGAACCCGATGGAGCCAATTTTCTTTCATCGAGAAATCTGACAAAACTCCTGCCACAACAAAATAAACGGTTGATTTTTCTTCTGCCACGCATCGAGTATGTATCATGTATGAACAAAACATGGAGCTGGGAAATCGCTAGAGAAATAGGAAGAACACCATATTCCCCTCTCATCTGCTGTAAAAACCATGGGATTGCAGTCATATCCGACAGCAACAACCATTCTCTCAGAAATGAAAAGCACCTGAAAGTAGTAAGTTTTTAAGATTAAGAAACCTTCTAAAAATGCCCAGGAAAGATAAAATAAGATAAAATAAGATAAGATAAAATAAAATAAAATAAACTAAAATAAAAGAAAAGAAAAGAAAAGAAAAGAAATACTGGAGAAGACAGGATGCTGACCCACATCACGGAGAGGCAAGTCACGAAATGCGACACTCTGTGCAACTGGAGAAGGGCCGATATCGTCGACAAAGTACACCATGGAACTTTGACCTGACGGGTAGGATAAATGGAAGGCCCTTCAGAGCTTGCAAAAGAATAAGTGGCACAGTAGTCATCTATAAATTATCTACTAAATATGGCATTCTCTTCAGATGAAGCTCGCTTATAATGAACATTAACGCTTTGTGAAGTTTACGCAGAAACTTGAAGGAAGGAAGGAAGACATAACGCACTTGCTCCTTCATATGAAAATTTTCAATTCAATGAACATTACGAACTATTCACTGTTTATGAAGAAGAAAACCCTTGGCAGATGGAAGCAAAACTAGGAAAGGAAAGGGAGCCTAATCTGGGCTATTCCGAAGTTACGAAATAACTGCATTTCTCAGCTATGAGAGCTGATCATAGGATTTAATATCTTTGTATCTTAGCTAATCTATGATAGAAGGCAGGGTATTTGGCAAAAGTGTGAGTCTTGTGGTAGGTGTCCCCTTAGAGTTAGCTTTGCACGCCGACCATATACAAGTGTGCATAGTTCCGCATCTGTTTTTCATAATTAACAATACGTGGCACACTATTAAAAAAAACATTCACTTGATGCTACCCTTTCAAATAAAAGTACAATACAACTGATTAAGGTTTTTATCACATCATAAACAATTGTGGATTGGGAGGAAAAGGGAATCATTTTGCATATAAAGATGGCGGAATTAGAAGTATTTAAACTGCATATGGCCTTCCTTTAGTTGAACAATTTTCCCTCCAGTGGACAGTTTCAAACTTCCAGTAAAATTTCTTGCCCAGTTTGACTAGACCATTAATCTTTTCCACTTTAATACCCCGTCTGTTACATCACAAACGGTAAGAATGCCTAAAAGGAACTAGGAAGCGCATCTGCTTTCCTGCATCCCTTTTTTTCCTTTCGTTGAAAATGGGAAGCAACACAATGTCCATGAAATCTCAATCTCTCATCCCCGTACATCAGCCATGCACTCACTAATTATTTAAAAGATATAGGATCTCAATGCACGACATTGTTTCATTAGACCTAGAAGCATAATAATAGCTAACTCTCCACAGTTACTGTTTCGTATACCACCCTCATAACATTAAAGAGTTGTCTCGGATGAGACTGCCCAATATTCATGAATAAGACAATGCGAGAAGATATTCCTGTATCACCTGTCTGGTCATACCAATAATCTGACGAGTAGTAAACAAGCAAGATAATCTCTCATGTTTGTTCATTTCACAACTATAGAATCAGCCAGGATGATTTCTCCTAGATGAGCATGCCGACATGGTAAATCAATTCCACAAGGCATTGCAAGATAAAAGTCACAAAAGGAAATAATGCATAGAAAAAATGTATGCTCTAGAACATCTCCGTTTTTCTTTTCTGAAACTGGGTTGCCCAGAGAATTTTTTTTGCAAAAGCTGAAGCTATCCCAAAGGAGATGCATGAAAAGAAATGACGTATCTGAAATAGGAAACAGAAGATAGGGTAGATAGGAATCTTGTTTTTTTTCTTCGGAGATATAACTTTTGTGGACATTAAGTAAATATATAAGCTATACATTCTGCCAATTCTTTCGATTATCCAACAAACGAAACCTCACTGAAAAAAGTAAGACAACATTTATTTTCTGCATTTGAAAATCAGTAAAACTGAAGAAAAATATAACCTGTGTATGCCAAAGTATTTCCACTTGGCGACCACTTAACACCAAATGCCCAAGTGCTCGAAAGATCAAGTTGCACAATTTGCTAATTCCATGGGAAAATCAACAATAGGACTCATTTAGTAAGAGACTCTAGATTATAACTTGCTAAAATAAACTATTAAGAACTTGACGAATGATATGAACAGAAATGATTTTTGTCCAAATCCAGAAATAAAGTCAATTAGTAACATGAATAAAAGATAAACAGCGTAGCACGGTTCTAGAAAAAAGGAGATGAGAATGAATAGGAGAAGGAAAACATTTATTACAGCAGTACCGATTCATGTACATGATTAAATCTGCAAAATGGCTACCTTGCTACGAGGCAATGGATCTAACCCCATCCCATATTCTAAAAATAGGACCATAGGCCCATAGTACCAAGTCGGATAAGAAAACAGATGGAACCAAACGACATCTAATCTATCACCACCTGGATGAGCTCTATATGTAAATTTAAAGTTGTTTGTATATTCCAACCCCTAAAAAGGAACATTTAGCCAACAAAAAATGATGTCAAGAACCTTAAAAATCATAAGATTTTACATTATTAGACTGAATAACCATGAAGGAAATCAAATTGGCCTTAACAAGAAGGGAGGGTAAATATCGACTATACATAATCGACCAATTAATTTACAAACCAAAGTGGCCTCCTAAATAAGATAAGCAGCAGAAACACGCAAAAAACCTAACAGGTGTCATTGTCAGATACTTTTGTAATTGTAGCATATTTCACCACAACAGAAAAACCTCTCATAAAAACATGTTGCATGAATTTGAAGGTGAATAGCTGCATGCTATTCACCCTACTGGTACAGAAACCCTTTTTATTCTAGATAGCTGCATGCTTCCCTTTTTATTCTCTAAAATTTCCAAGGTCATAAAGCGTACTGTCCTGGAATGACGTAAATTTGAAACAGTTTAACGTAATTCTTATCCCTTGTTTTCCATGACTTTTAACAGAAACCCTACTGGTAAAGGTTGTACTTATCAGATGCTTCTGCCACCTTGCAGGAAGTCGGTAGGGAGAAGAGCCGATCAGAAAACCCTTTTTTTTTTTTCCCAGAGTCTAGCCAACCCCATTTGAACAGGATAAATATCTGATGATAATGATGGTTATGAACCACCTAAACTATATCATAAGATTGAAGGTGAATGATACTTTGCGATACACTACCTAGGCACAAAGCTACAGAGAGTTATAGGAAATGTTTAAATTAAGAAAGCCATTTATCAAACCTCTCCAAACTTTGAATCAGGAATGCTGGTCCCTGAATCCCTGTTTCATTGAGCCAATGGTGACCAAGGTGAGAAACCATAAGAAACTAGAGGAAAGCAAGAGCAACTACTGCAAGAAGTTAACCAAACCTTGTATCGACACCCTTTATGAAAGTAGAGAATATTCGACATTTCCCATCAGTTGATGTTGTAGCAAGGAGAATCTAGCAAGTACAAGCACATTACAATCAATGCCAAGTTGGGTCCATTTAACTAGAAGAGTAGCGTTAATAATTGAAGAAAAAAATACTACGTGAGTCTGCCTCATAAATAAAAAATACAAAAATGAGCAATCCACATGACAAAGAAGAGAAAGCCATAGTACATAAGAATCTGCGTTTTTTTAAAATACAAGTTTGTCCCTATTTTTACAAAAGAACACATGTAATGTCATCCCAAATATAAACTTAGAATAGTTATATTAAGAAGTATTTTTTGAAAATCTAAAAAAGAGAAGCAATTGATGTGACTATTTCTCGTATGTGTTACACATTCTTGGGCATGTGAGAGGGTTTGGTTTTCATGATTTATCGATATAATCCCTAATACAGAGTTCATTATTTGTGTTAACATAAATATCCTAAAAATGAAGAAATAATCCATAGATCAAGTGGGAACTGCTATGGGATTCCTCCTCATTCTGACATGCTAAGATTGTACACCAAAACACAAAGAAAACATGTTAGTTACATAATTCCTGAAATAAGGGCCTGTTAGAGGATCCGCCAGGCTCCCGTACTCTCAAGAATACGAGAGTCTACATCATCCGAGGTTTAATCATCTGACGAGAATCCTGTAAATATACTAACGAATAATGGGAAACAGTCTCACATTGTCTGGATGCCAAGCAACACTTGTCACGGAGGAAGAATGCTTTTTTCTAATAAGTTTGCTGACCCACCTGAAATGTTAATAAAGAAAAAAGCACGAGGTAAGAATTACTGAAGCTCATAACAGATGTCAGACACGTATCAGGCCAAATTAGGAGCTGTACAGCACGAGCATTTACAGTGAAGAAGAATATAATCCCAGCGCAAATCTCAAGAACTTTTATGCAAAACCTTTGCAAGGAGCAAAGACATTTGTTTCCTTGTTCTCTCCTCTTTTCTCTCCACCCTCCACGAATGGGTTGACAGCCCATTGTCAGTAAGAATATTTGACCAGGTATTAGCCAATCCAAGTGACATTGATTGATCTGTGGCCAGTTATACTTGCTATCTACTTTTACTTTCATTTCATGAGGAGTGGATTTCCTCTCTATAGTTGGATCGATAGTGCTGATCTCAAATTGATTTGCAGGTCAAAATCGAACCAATTCTAAGTATCACGACCACAATAATTTCACTAAAAGGCCATAGTGCTTTTTACATTTAAAGTGCTGCCAGCTAAAAAAAGGATTAAGAAGTAGAATAAATAACAGGCTGACTTCTTCTAAGAGCAGGTGAGAAGATTGCACATGTAATTTAAAAATCAAGAGTCTGAAACATAAGCAAAGTACCAGTCATTGTCCTTCTCATAGTAGCAAACGCAGACAGTTTTAGCACCACTTCCCACAGCAAATTTGTTTTCTGAAAAAAATATGAAGCGTGATGTGTAAACATGATCAAACAAGTCTACCTATAAATCTTCTAATGGAAGATAGACTACTGATTCCCTTCACAGACAAATGGCACACGAGGAAAGTCACTGTACAATGAAAACAATGTAATCCCGAACACGGTATACAGCCTGCCCAGTATTTACTCCATGGATATTTGGTAGAAATAGCTATTAATTATCTATACTCTCCTTCAAACAAACAATACTAAGGATCGTCACAGGTAGTTCAGTATTTCATGCATATTTAGGGGTAATATCAATTAACTGTCTTTATTCACACTCAAACAAATAAATGCATCCATGAATTATGAAGGATTAAAAAGTCCCTGTTGTTTTGGTACCTTAATCAGAGAAAAAAAAACTAACATAGCAAAGAGCTAACTAACAATTAAACTCCAAAGCTGACCATTTCATCAATGCAATGAGATAATCAATGAAACTACAACTGTATATTCCACTTATCCGTGAATAGAGTCCCATAAGATATTTTCATCAGTAAAGATGAAAATAGCGTCAGATATCAGATGCATCATCCATTCGGAATGCAGATCGACGGTCATACGGGGGAAATGAAATGGTCCCACAACAGGAAAATGGAGATATCTCATTCAAGTAAATAGAAAAACAGCCACCAGAAATTTCACTGTCACATGTGAGGCACAACGAGTGAAGCTCATAATAACAAATTACTAAAGCAAGAGCATGATCAACTAAATCATGATGAAACAATCAAACATAGATCACGAAATCATCAAAGTCAGGGAAAAAATCCAACATCAGTGAATTCAGAAACAATTTAAACAAAGAGGGGTATAATAAAGAACAACTTTTGAAAAGAGGAAGGTATATAAAGAACTAAGTCATATACTTTTGAAAAGAGGAAGGTATATAAAGAACTAAGTCAGCCATAAAACCTCTTCAGATTTCTTTTCACAACCACGAATAATATTGGTTTATTTCAGGATAGACAAAGAGGGGTGACAAACAGGGGTTCGTGAATCATTATCAATATTATCATTTTAGAACCAGGGGTCAAAATGAGACCAGGAGGCTTATCAGCAAAGATGGGTAAGGCAAGGCAACGAAATAACCAGCGAGAGATAAACGAAAAAAAAAACCAAAATCAAGCTTCAAATAAGGTTTGATGGGTTAGAATTGATGGGCATAACATGTATGGTTGAATTTAGAGCAATGCTCTCCAAGGACTCGTGCTGGCTTGGATTGATCTTAACCTAATCCACAATTTGAAAGCAAAAAAAAGAAGTTTACTGAGTCGTATCAGCATAATGAGTATAGTTTAAAAAATCGGGCCAAGCCTTATCAAAGCATAAATAAAAGCTAGAAACAATGTAGATGCCCATACAAATGACAACGAATGGATATAAATCAAAAAAGAAATTCCAAAAAGATAGGTTCTAACAAAACCTGCATATTCAAGGCACTAAAACCTATGCCTGAAAATTAACTAATAATTAAAGGCGTAGCTCTCAGAGATGGAGACACATGTGCTTTATATTTATAGCAATCATAGTCTAAGGGCCAACAAGCATGCTAGATGAATTAAAAATTACAATATCGTCCAGTGAGGACACCTGCTGAGCTCCATTTAACACAAAGAGCAGCTCGGTTAAGCCTGAGAATGACAAGGGTTGGCAGCCACTCAGCTCCTTCTTGGTTCCAAACATAACTAGAGGGGAAAAAAAACTATCAAATACTGTAAAAGGAGTGCAAAGGCCAAAAAATCTTTGACAAATGATCTATTAGGAACTCACGAATTCCTGTCATGTGACGCTGTAACAATTTTGTTTGTCCTAGAACTCCAATCTATTGCAGATATAAGCTGATCATGCTGAACAGAATGAGACCAATATTAGAGACAAACCAAAATGAAATGAATGGCATTAAAAATGCCCGCTGCATTGCATGAAATTCAAACAAGTAGCAAAATAGGACTAGTGAGGTCATTAACAAAAAGTCCGTAGTGTGGACAATATTCAAAATGATGAAAATCAGTATAACAGGTTGGCCTCTAAAAGATGGGTCTAACAACAATACAGTTGACCACACGAGTGGACTCATCTTTTCCAAGAAACTGAAATCATCTAGGTGATTTATACAATCACCGTTGGATCTAAGAGCAAAATTAAGGATTCATGAAATTCTCATATCATGCATCTCACCCATGACAGCTCTTTTAAAGAGTGGTAGTACAAAACCAACGAATATTCCGGAGACGTGATAAGGACACGAAATTCTCTGTGCAAAATGTAAGCTGAAAACTAATAATTATTCAGCAAACAGTAAATAATGAGACTCTTTATTAGTCATTGGACATAGTATGCACATACATACTGGGTAATAGACTCATTTGACAGGAAAGATTGAAGACTCTGTCAGACTTGAAAATAATTAGTGTTTTTTCTGTGGGAACATCAGGGTTAACCAGGTTGTGTCGGTAGATGATTCAACCTGAAAATGGTCCGAACACAAGAACATCACAGTGAGAGTTCTCTAATATACTAACCAACCTATGTTTATTTCCCTCGATATGATTTCTGTCATAGAAACCAAAGGTCTTTGTTAGCATAAGAAGGTATCTGAAATGGGCACATCCTTAAAGATTAACCAACAGTGAGAATATTCAATGAAAAAATTACAGCTAAGGATAGGATGATATTACATAAAATTAACGCAACTTTTCAGAGTGTACCCAGTGAATAAATGTAAACCAAGGCCATGCCTAATTCTATTCAGTAGATCCTTTTTTTACTTGCTATCAAACTAACACAGGGAAGATTTTACGAACTACTATGTAAACGATATTAAGTAATTTGCTTTGCCAATAAAACATTGATTCACCCTCATTTCGGTGGGGTGAAATAAAAGTAACCGAAAGATGCTGTCTACATGTAAGGCTGTACCTTCTGAAGAACATGTGCTCTTTCCCACTTGTCTTGAATGAGCTTATAGATGTGAACTTCATTGTTATTAGGGCAAAAAGCGACCACTAAAAAATAAATGGACACATGTCACAAGCTGAGGTGCGAAGCTAAAAAAACTGGATTCACAATAGCAAGTATTATAAGCTAACGGGATCAGAATTATAAGCAAGTATTAGAAGCTGATGTGCAAAACTAAATAACTGGATTCACAAAGGTCAAAATATTCTTCTTTTTATAGAAGAGTAGTCATGCGTCTAATATCAACTATTAGCTTGTTTTTCTATGGCATGAATCAAAATAAGAGAGCACGCCATACATAAATTTGACTCAAATGCTAATCTTCTCAAACAATGAGACCTTTGTCCACATCGGCTCCCCCTCCAAAATATAGAATCATACGAATTGATAAAATCATATTTTTCGTATTTATGCACAAATATAGATATGAACATTGAGAGAAAAATTGTTGAAAATTGTAAGACATGATATGCTAAGGTTGAAAACATGAAGTTCCTAAATAGGAGCAACGATCAATATTTGAAATGGAACATTTAACGGCAAGAAAATTTCCATCTGTGAAGGGGATTCAAAACGAAATTTAGACACACTACACCATCATAGCCTTTTTTATTGCTAGAGGAGGCTCTAATGCATATTTTCTGAAAGGAGTATCTAAACTGCTGAAGGTATATTTCTATCCTCTTTTACTAATAAAATGAAGACCGGGTACCCTCAGAGACGTCAAAGGGATTTGCACCACGCAGCAGGAAGTAAGTGTACACCATATCTAAGAAGCTGTTTCAGATGTCACACTAGAAGGCTTCTTCGTTCATATCTCATTATATCACCAGATTAAGAGTGCACGAAACCTAAAAATTTGGTTCGTATTTTACGTCATCTTCTCATTCTTGTCCAGGATAAAGGGATAAATATCTGAATAAATAGAAATTACGCACTATCATCATCTAATGGTCTACAAGGTCTGTCGGAAAAGAGTGCAACCAAGCTCCACCCAAAACCCTATCTGATACATCTGTCAAACATTGGTCCAAATACCTGGCATTTCGAAAAGTCTAAAAGAGAAAGGAACTTGTTAGGTAATTGGCTTTTCTTTGCATGTTATTAGGTTCCAGGTCAAAAAGTCGTTACAGTGAACTGCGTCTGCGATCCTCAATTAGAGATGCTACAGTCACGGAACATTCTCTAAAAAGAAATCGCCTTCCCGTCACTTCCTCCCCTCTCCGCGGTCAATTTTCCAAGCGACGAAGAAACCTCAAATAGAAACACTAAGGAGCCATGCGCAGGGAACTTACTTGTTTGATCGGGGCTCCACACATGACATGTGATGCATTGAGCAAACTGATGGGTCGCAACTACTGCCATGCCTTTCCAACTGCAAAATTTTGTTAAACCTAAGGCCAGTCAATCTTGTCTAGGTTTGAGCCCCCCCTCCCCCCTCTACACTCTCCCTCCTTCCCGAGGATGGTCACAGCTTCAAACTGGAACGGAATGAGATAAGAACCAGCGCGTGTGGGATCGATGGGGCAGATCTATATTCCAAGAATGTCGCAGTTTCCGTGCCGCCACGGAATCTCCAAACCTCGTCAGGACCAGCGCGCGTGGGATCGAGAGGAGAGGACGAGACAGTCAGAACCAGAGAACTTGCGGAGAAACGAAGAAAGGTAACCGGGTCCACCCCCCCTCCAGGGTTTTCCAGATCTGTTGGAGATGTGACAGAAAAGTTTATAGGATTAGATCCTCAGTAATTTATGCAACAGTTTATAGTGCCCTAAATATAAAAATATTTAATTTATATCCCCCTTTTCGGTGGCTCGAACCCTAACCTCTACGACCTCCCACGTGTTCAAGAGTCCGAGTCTGGAGATGTCCCATATAGTCACCATTAAACAAGTGGAAGAGCAAATATATCCATTTTTTATCAAAATAACAAATATATTCCCTTACATTGACTTCCCCGTTGACTGATAGATCACCATTGTTCTCAAGATAGAAAATTTTCAAAAACATAATATTGTAAACAATTATGACGGACGAGTCAATCTAAATTTATGGGAGTTTACAAATTCAGACCCCATAATATATTTTATTTAAAAATGGGACTTCAAACTTTAACTATTTCCCTTTAATAAACACTTCTGGGCATAAGCCTCACAAAGCCCAAGATATCTGTGAAGGCGTATTTTGTAAGGAGGAGTGGGAAACTAAATAAGTAAATAATGTAAAATATACAGAGTTATATAAAAGGACGTTTAGTTAATACCCAAAATAATGAGTGTATAGATTCCCGGAAAAAGGTAGGATGTAGAGTTAATTCCCATAATATTGAGGTTAAAAGGAAAGAGGGAAAACCCTCCCAAAACCCCTCAAAGTGGAACGAAAGAGACTGCTGCTGATCCCTTCGCCGCCTCCGGGACAACCAAGGAGAAGGTGGAGGCATTGTGCCACAATCGCTGCGGCCCTTCCCGGCGCCCAGCTCTCTCTGTGCGCAACAGCGCTAGCTCCTCCAAGGCCGCCGGGAAGAGTTGCCTCGAACCAGAAATCGATGGGGATTTCCATCAGCCATGCGGCCGCCCCTCCGCCGCCACCTCCCGTAGCGCCGCCGCCGGCGCATCCCCTGGGCCTGGGGGTTGTTCTCCCTCCCCCGGCGGAGGAGAAGAAGGATGATACTGCCGAGAAGGTCGACTATACAAACCTCCCGTGTCCCGTCCCGTTCGAAGAGATCCAACGGGAGGCATTGAGTACGCGCAATACTTTTTCTTCCGCTTTCGTTGAAGCTGTCAGTTGATTTTCCAGTGTGAAGATCGCTGTGATTTACTTTCTATACCATGCATTTTTTTCGAAGTTTCGGCTGGGGGTCTTGCAAGATTAGATGGTCTTAGGGCTCAAATATTCCCATTGCATTGCGCGATTAATAAGGTTGTCAAGTCCTATTTTAATAGCGTTTGTTCATTTTCAAATGTTTCATCTAATTTCACATTGTCAATGCTTATGTCATTTTTTGACGGTACGATCAATCTTTTCCACGAAGATTGCCATTAATATTTGTGAAAAGTACCGGCGGCAAATCTTTAGTTGTCTTTTTGTTTTTTGGTGTGTTAGAATATGATTTACTTATTCAAGAATGGGGTCATCTAGCGGACGCTTATGGAATTCCTTTGGTTTTAGGCGTCTGCTACTAAGAATGTAGCACCGGAAATATGACTACCCCGGCCAGTAGAAAAATTCAGTTATTTTCTCGGGTCATTACCTTTCATATTATTCCTAAGTGGATTCGAGCTAATGCAATTGAAGCTGCTTATTAGATCCCACTCTCTTCGAAGGTTGCGACTAAAGATGCTTGATGGATATTACCCTCATTTAAGGTGTAGTGCTTCATGGTGACCATTTTTATGAGAAAAAATTCCAACCTGCTTCCAAGATGCTTGATTGTCCGTTGTCTCGTATAGTTTTTTCATCAATTATAGAAGCGCTGTTAAAATGTTACTGTTAATTTTCTAGTTCCTCTCTTATCCATTATCCTTCTCTCAATTCCATACTTGAATGCTCATTTCAGTGTCTTTGAAGCCTGAGCTTTTCGAGGGAATGCGTTTTGATTTTACAAAGGGACTCAATCAGAAATTCTCCCTCAGTCACAGGTAGATTGCTATTTTGTTGTTTTCATGCCAATTTCATTTGCCTTCATCAAGGCATCTATATCAACTAATATTGCTTCATCAGTGTTTTCATGGGGTCCATGGAAGTGCCATCACAGTCCATGAAGACTGTCAAAGTCCCAACAGCACATTACGAGTTTGGAGCCAATTTCCTTGACCCAAAGGTTTGTAGCTATTTCATTTACGTAATTATGCCCCTACTTCGCGTTCAGTGTGCGGTACTTGCAAATCAGATGTCGTGTATTACAAATTGACATGGTGACGTTTCTGTCCCTTCTCAACTAAAGAGTGAACATTTATAACCCTAATGTTAAACATGGATGTGCCCATGGAAATTAATGGGTATGTTTTGCAGTTGATGCTTGTTGGAAGGATTCTAACTGATGGAAGGCTGAATGCACGAGTCAAATGTGATTTAACTGATAATCTAACCATGAAAATAAATGCCCAGGTATTGCATGATTATTTATTGTATCTGTGAATAGTCGACAGCCTTTTATGAAGTGTACAATGACTTTTGATATTCTGTATTCAGCTTACAAACGAGCCTCATTACTCTCAGGGGATGTTCAACTTTGATTACAAGGTTTGTCAATGGCACTCTTGTAACTTATATATGATGAAATTGAACTTTAATTAAAGTCATATATGTACATATCTAAAACAGTGAAATCAAGTGCATTATACATTTGAATATGTACATATATATTTATATGAATGTAATGCCACCTTGATGTGATGTTAGCTCTTTGTGGGTAATGGTATATTTGATTGAACAATTGATAAAGTTGATGGGTGACGTGGTGGGTCACAAATGATATTTCTGGAGACCTAGACTTTTTTCGAAAAAAATCGTTCAAATTGCAATACGTTCTTGGTTGCACACAAGCACGCGCACACATGAGCGATTTGGATAAAGGGAAAGTAAGCCAAATTATCCCCATTATTTCATAAGGCATACTTTCAAAGAAATTCTTAAAAAATACATCATCTGATTCAAGAACACGGTTCCTGAAATCACTGACCAAAATTGAAAACTAGAGGTGTGGGTTCGATTTTCTGTCACATTTCATTTTTCAGTACCTTTCAAACTTTTAGCTTGATTTATGTTTCTTCAACTGCAGGGTAAAGACTTCAGATCACAATTTCAAATAGGAAACAATGCCTTTTATGGTGCAAATTATATCCAGGTAATGTTCTTTTAAGAAACTCTGGGATGGTTATCCCCAATCAAAAAACAATCATACGTTCTTGTTTTTTCTTGTTTTATGTGAGTTATTGACCTTAATCTAGTCAGGCGTGATTCTGGAGATGGAAATGAACCAAGGTTCATATACTATATTGGCATTCCCTTTTGTTTTTTCCTACCTTTGGTGTTTCAACACCAGGTTGGTCTTAATGTGAAACTGCATTAAAGACAACATTCTGAGACTGATAAGGAAGTTCTCAAGTTTCGATTAACTTTTGACTTATATCTTCTTCAAAATTGTAGATATTTTATTGGGAATGAAATGTTTGGGACCTTGTCATAACTTCAAGGGTTGATATTACTTTTTTTTAAGTAGATACAGAATGTCATCAGCCGATTACCGCATTCTTCAGTCCATGGCCACTCAACAGGCTTGATAGTTAATTATTTTTCAGTTAGCTTCTGTAGATGAAAGATTCTATTTTATAGTCCTAGTTCATGGGGGCTGACACGATCCATTGGTCCATTGACCGACTTAAAAACCTCTCCTTGGTTCTAGAGTATTCGGCGTCTGAGGCATATTCAGTCAGCAGTGTAGTACCATGCAATGTGCACATTAGAAACATTCATTGATAGTCATCTTGTTAGCTCGTATAAGAAAAAACTGTTTCCGAGAGTAAACATCCCTAAGGAAACCATCCTAAATAATGAAAGCATTTCAGACAGTTTTAAACTAGTTAATATTTGTAAATTAATGGACCAAAACTGTGTAATGAAGCCATTGGCTCAAGGATTTGCAGATCACTGAGACAAATCATATCCGAACAGATATGATCCTTCAGGTGGTCCAATGAATCCTTAAATATGAGTTTTTGGGTTGGATCCGTTTAGCCATCTTAGAAACTTCCTACTTGAAGTGAAGAAAAGAAGGTTTTTGATTTTTGAGCGAAAAGAGAAACCTCACTGTTTTAGAAGTTTGCTTCCTACATTAGAAGACAGTGATTTTTCTACATTGTGATACTCTTTGTCGTTCCTTGTTGAGAGGACATCCAATTTACTAAATTACACTCTTTACCACGGAATTCCAAACTCTCTGCATTTAGGAATATCTTATGATTTGGTATTTTTTCGCTTAATTTTCATTTGTCTTCTCCACTCCTTTGGTGTAATTGAAGATTCACATGGGCAATAGCCTGGCATTGTGGAGAATATGAAGAGGTATAGAAGAATGCATCTGTTTTGTGACTCGTATGATTTATACCTCCAATTGTAATACGATTTTCTTCATTTTTCTGCCTTCGATTTTTTTAAACCTGGAGCACAAAGGCACAATATCTGAATGACCATTACTGATACTCTGTTCATGCAACGTATTGTATACTTGGGCGTCATACACTATTTTAGGATTCTTTGGGAGTTTTCCCCTTCTCTCTTACCTTTTTTGCTCTTTCCACTTTTTTTCCCTATGGCTCTTCTTTCCTCTAAAAGCACCTTATCAACTGATAAGTTGTTTTTATCTCTCTTTTTTTTAATATCTTTGGCTCTTGTTTTTCTTCTAAACCACCTGATCTAAAAACCTCCCTGATGCAAATTCCTCAGCACTTTTTTTTCGCACAATGCATTTCCCTCTCGTTTGCTTGGCCTTTCTTATGATGACGCCTTATAGACTCTACTGATCGAAATCTATATTCTAATGACGCCTTTTGCCTATACAACCTCAATTTGGGGCACAAGTGTCTGGAGTCTCTACGAAGGACTACTCAAGCTCCACAGAACGTCATCTTCATCAAGTTTTTCTGGGAAGAACAAGCTATTTTTTTTGGGATCAGATGTATATCATAGGACAAAATGGAGAAAAGATACGCCTTGGCTACTTCCTTGGACTTCTATCGCTCTGTTTCTGTCACCTCTTCATCAATTTCCTTTATACTCGTTATATTTCCTCTAACTCTGACCAGATGCCCTCACAACTTCTGGTTCCATCTTATCCTACAATTTCCCTTGAAATGTTTTCCAAGGCATCAGTCATTTTCCTTTATTTGCGAAGGAAAAAATAAACTGGCCCTCGAGATTTAACCCATTAATCCTTGGACCCGTACCTCATTATTTCAAGTGCGCCGCAGTCAACATTTGCGAGATATTTTTCGTAATTGACTGGTTTTTCCATTATTTTTTGAATAGGGCAGGAACTTGATTAAAATTGGTCTGTGATAATTCCCTGCCGCAAACGATCTGTGCAGTCTCTTTTTGGAGCTTTTACCATATCAGAATCTCTCGAGTCTTTCTTACTGCCACTTATCTGCACACCACTCCATTCATTGAAAGCTTCGGTGTCCAAAGCCAACACACTTATGTCTTCTGATGGCTATCCTGAATTTGACAGCCTGTCACCAATATCAGAGGAATCAGGTACCAGCTCCACCATCGTTGTTCACTAAGGAGGATCTTTGATTACATGTGAAAATTCTTTAACACCCACGCCCAACAGCACTTGGTTTATCTTGGCTTATTTTACAACCATCATACAGGGCTTAATGAATGCTTCATAATTGCCGCTCAACATCAGTTTCTTCGTCTTTATGCATATTACAACTGAAACATTTCAAATTCTGACTACAAGGATATTCTATTTTCCAGTACTGTTCTTATATTTATACTTACATCCCAGGTACTTCGTTCTTGTTCTACTGGTACATCAACTATTGAATTCATGGGCTTCCGAGTGCCTGCCCTGAATTAGTTTTATTGATTACTATAAGACATCTTCAAGCAAAATATCCTCTGATCTGATATTCTCCGGCCATCGTTTCTCGCCATAATTTGTACATAACGACTGATAAAATCTCTATGAGAAATTTTCGTATTCTGATAATGCTCAATTTACTGTTCGCCTCAGATGCTCATTTTCTCCTCCTCCTTCCCATCAACTTTTGTTGGTATGTGCATGGCCTTTCTAATTGTCAGGCGTGGTGTCGATCCAGTTGGGGTTGCAAGTTGCTTATTGGTGATACTCAGAAATTTTAATCCTCTTCTGTTCATTCTTTTCTTGAAATTTGTACAGTAACACATTCTCTTAGTCACCTGTAGACCGGTTTATCTATCACTAATGTTCTTCTAGGTGTGCCGCAGACTCTGGATAGCATGCAAGATAGTGCCTTGTCTGTCCTCTTCGACACCTTAGTTGAATGACTATGTGGTCCACAGTCCTTCCCTATCTCCATCTTAGATAATTGCCTTATCTGACCGTGATCCACTTGTGGACATAAAACGTGTGGCTTCGCCTAGGAAACTCGTCAGCAGCCACTGTTCAAGGGCCTGCGGTCCTTCCAAGGCTGTCGTTTTGAGGATCGTATTCGTTTATTGTGGTGCTGCTGCTTGTTTTGATTGCATCCGTGACTTCTTTAGTAGCCTCACTCTCTGATTTTTGATAAAACTATTGCTATCCAAAGCATTGTCCAGTGACCCCCCTCCTTCTCTAATCTATTGATCATTGATACTTTTATGAACTTGCCCGTATCCCTGAGTGCCTAAGATTTGACTTTTTTACAATGTTTGCCATAACGAGCAGAATGTTGATATGAATTTATGTCATTCACGATTTTCCTTATTGGGTAATATCCCTCCCCCCCTTCTTTTTTTTTTGCGTGGCCGATTGATCAACATTTTTCATTTGACTTCTTCTTGACTTTTTCCCTCCATCTTGCAGAGTGTCACTCCACACTTATCTCTCGGAAGTGAGATCTTTTGGCTTGGCCACCAAAGAAAATCCGGTCTGGGTTTTGCAGCTAGGTACAACACAGCCAAGTGGGTACGATATATCTTTTCCTCCATTAATTTTCCCCCTGCGATGCCTTTGTGGACCATGCTGTCATTCATTTGACTTCCCCCATGAGGGTTCCTGGTGTTTTGCTCTTTTTACGTTTAGTCTAGAACCAGAAGAAACAGGCATTCTCCTGTTTGACCAAAGCCTGCGTTGACTTCTTTCTCGTTCGATATAAATTATCCACTTGGAGAATCACATGATCACTTACTTATCTCATCAAACACATGGCTTATAACTCTATCAGGATCTACCGGGGAATCTTGTGCTGATCTAGCATTCATTTCATGGGCTTTCTCTTTCCTTACGGATGAACTATTTGCCAGGTTGGGACCGCACAGGTGGCAAGCACCGGCATAGTCGCCCTAAGCTACGTGCAGAAGGTATCCGAGAAGGTGAGTCTCTCCCCACCCTTCACCTGCTCCTGCTTCGGGGGTTTCCAAGCCTTTAGCTTCTACTCAAACTCTCTCTCTCCTTCAGGTCACCCTCGCCTCGGATTTCATGTACAACCACATGTCCAGGGACGTGACCGCAACTTTCGGATACGACTACATCCTTCGGCAGGTAATCTCCCGACCTCTGGGCCCCACTCGCCTAGTCCATTTATAGTAATAACGAGCCTCAGACAATCCCACTTATAGAAAAATTCGAAGATGGTAGTTTGAATGTTGGTTTGTAGAGAGAGAATTGGATGTGATTTTTCTAACCTGGCGGAGGGTATTTTATATGGTTTTCACTGCGCTTCCTGGCCATTTATGCGAAAAATGGTTGTTGGCAGTGCCGGTTGAGGGGGAAGATCGACTCCAACGGCTGTGTGGCGGCGTTCCTGGAGGAGAGGCTGAACATGGGTGTAAATTTCGTCCTGTCGGCAGAGGTAAATGACGCCACCTGTCCTCTTCTCATTGGTCGGCGTTTCCTGAACTCTGGGCCTCCGCCCGTTCTGCAGATCGACCATCTGAAGAAGGATTACAAGTTCGGCTTCGGCTTGACGGTAGGTGAGTGAGCTCGCCCCTGGCCTCCCCCCCCCCCCCCCCACCCTCGATCCATTCTTCCCATCTTCTCTCTCTAGAAAAACTATGAACGATTCTTTCTCCCCGGCTGCTTCTCTCCTTTAGCTTAAAATGATCCCTCGGGCACAATTTAAGAGATGCCGCCGGTCGCGTTGAACCGGCGTCGCCAGCCCACCACCCCCTTCCCCCTGAGTTTTGCTTTTCTTTTCCATTTTCCTGAATGGGTAGGGTAATCTCCGGATGTTTACTCTCATCTCTGTCTTCTTGAATGGCAACTGGGCCCCGCGTTACCGACCCGGCCCACCTATGTGCTGTGGCCGCCTAGTGGGTTCCGGCTCTGGGCCACGCGCGTCCAGTTGGTTGCAGAGAGTCCAGCTTGTTGGGAGCAGGGGGCTCGGAGTTGTAGTCACCTTGCATGAGTGGGCCAGGCAGGCGGAAGCGGGATGTCCGGTGTGGGCGAGATCAGTTGACCCGTCGTTGTCAGGCCCATTATCCTCTCCGACGTGGCCCACTTGTTGCCCACACCAGAGAACAACGAGAGGCTGGAAATGGATCGCAGCCCAATAAGATAGTGCCCAACTAGTGGCAGCTGGGGTAGCAGGGGTCAAATTACCATCGTCACCACACGCGGAAGTCAACGCCGTGGAATCTGAGCGTACCTCGCGCACCGGGGAGGGGCGTTGACCTTTGATCACTAGAAAGAAGCAGAGAAGAGAGAGAGAGAGAGAGAGAGGAGGGGGAGGAGCTTGGGGTGTGTTGCGGAGCGTTTCCTATCTGTGCCTCCCCGTCCATAGCGGCTACCTCTGGTTGCGCAGGTCGCGAGAGCTTAAAAAGGTGCCGTGGAAGCCGTAGGGAACCCTACTGGGCAACCTGACGGAGGCCAGCTGACCCATTGTCGTGGCGTCGAGGATGACCAGCTCCGACTCGCCCGTGTCCTCCTCGTCGTGGACGAAGCTCATCACGTACCCCTCGTCCTCCCTTTCCGAGCTCTCCGCCGGCACGAACATAGGCTCTCCCCCAAACCGCTGCTCCCCGTAGACGAATCTTGTCTCCTCCCCTGTTAGAAGGTCCACCTTCGTCATGCCGGAGCACCTCGGAAATGGCTCCGCCACCGCGAGGTACACGAAGCGGGTCTTCCTCCCCAGCCACAGCTTGTTCACCTGCCCCGCCTCCAGGTTCGTCCCCTGGGAGATGATCCTATTGGAGCACTCGCCCGTCGCCGGCCGGAGGCGAATCTCCGACAGCACGCTCCTCACCGGCGGCGCCGTTTGATCTTCCCGGCGGCGAGCGGAGAACATGGCGTCCGGCGGGGACATGCAGGAGGCAAGGACTACGATCGCTCCATGCTCCTCCTCCCATGCGTTCCAGAAGTGGAAGTAGAAGCCGCACTCCGGCAGATCGACCCACCGGAGCTTCTGCTTCTGCTTCCGCTCGTTGTATTTGGGGAGGACTCCGAGCCTGGCTTTCTTCCGGGGATCAAAGCTCACTGGCGACTGGTTTTTCAACAGGCGGGTGACGTCGAAGACGAGCTGCTGGTCGGGGACGAGGATGTGGTTCTCCGTGATGGCGAAATCGTGGACGATGATGGGTCTCTGGAGATGGATCTCCACGTCCGGCGACTTCTTCCCTGTGGGGCTCACCCGGAAGGACTTCAGCCGGGGCTTCCAGAGCATGTTGTTGGAGAGGGAGAAGAGCTCCCCGGTGGTGGGATCCACCTTGGGGTGGGCGATCATGGAGCCCCCGAGCTTCCCCTCGAAGTCGAAGCTCCCCACCGTCTCCAGGTCCCCGCCGTCGGTGACCCGCAGGTGGTACGGCAATCCGTCCTCCGACAGCGCCAGCAGCCGCCCGTCGAAGAAAACGAGCCCCGCGTTGGCCACTCCCGAGCAGCCGGCGTCTATGATGCCGGCGGCGTCGCGCAGGTGCAGCAGCGCAAGGCGGCCCAGCGCGGAGAAGCCGTGGAGCTCCCCGATGGCTCTAGGGAAGACGGGGCGCCCCAGCGCGGCCTCCTGCAGCAGGCGGCTCGTGCGAGTGAAGCGGCAGCTGTAGGTGGCCGAGCGGGCGTCGCGAAGCGAGACGGCGTGCACCATGCCGTCGCCGTCGAAGAGGTGGTGCCCGCCGGCGGGCGGCAGCAAGGGGTTGGCGCCGTTGCGTAGGTAGACCCCCCCGCGGAGGTCGGCGGGGATTTGGCCGGCGACCAGCAGCCCGTGCCGCGCCGGGGACTCCCCCACAGGCCCGAAGTTGCCGGCGAGCTGCACCGCCGGGTCCACAGAGCGGGGCAGAGGGCGGCACTTCTCGGGGCCGGTGATGAATTTCGTCTCCACAGCGTCCAGCACGGTGGAGGCGAGCTGCTGCAGCTGGTTCAGCCGCCGCGGCGTCGTCGAGACAGTTGGTTCAGGCGCTTTGTTGGAGGAGGAAGAGGCTGCTGTTGCTCTCCTGTTGAATGAGGCTTTCTTCGGTTTCATCAGAGATGGAGCGGCTACCGCCGCAGCGAGATGGGCCATGGAGTTAGGTTCCTCTTCTCGCACGAGGTCGCGTCTCAAGCCATGCAGGAGAGAAGGAGTCTAGAGATAGAGAGAGAGAGAGAGAGAGAGAGAGTTGTATGTCCTGAAGACAGGGGTGGTGGAGAGAATGTGCCTGGCGTATCTATCATCCAGTCTGCTACATGTGGGCCAACAGACGCTGCCGCAAGGATATACACTGTTGGGCAGGGGAGCTGCTCGCTTACGTGGCGAGAATCCTGGTCCACAAGGTGGAGCCGCCTTATGGGCCCATGTGTCTGTTGGTGCTTCGGCTGTCAGATCTGCCATTTTATCTTCTAGACGTTTCCGGGTTCTGGTGCGAGGACTAGAACTTTCTCGAACACTCTCTTCGTTCAGCAATATCGGGATTAATATTAAACATACTTAATCTATTCAATATTTCTTGAAAAATATTTACTATTATCACCGCCCTAAGAGCAATGCGATTTTTTGAAGATGACGTTTGGAATTAAGGCAAGTCAATATTATTGTATTTTCAAAATTAAAAATTCGCAAAAAATATTCACGTAATCAAGGGATGTATTTTCAGACAGCCCACTCTCCACGTGGCTCGGCATCCATTGTAGGAAATAACAAGGGCAATCTTCCTAGTTCGGCGGAACGGTACGGATGTAATTAATAAAATGAGCGCCGCAGAATCCTTGGCCTACAAAGCAGCACTCGTCTGAGAGAGAGAGAGAGAGAGAGAGAGAGAGAGAGAGAGAGAGTAATTCGGTTAGGATCTCTTCCCAAGCGGGTGAGTGATCAGAAATGCTAGTGAATTTCTGAGGTCTCTCTTCTCACGTGGAGAGCTCAGAAAAGCCAGTGCCTCAACAGGAACCCCCTACTAGGCCACCTGACGGAGGCCACCTAATCCATGGCCACGGAGTCGAGGATGACCAGCCCCGATTCATCCGGGTCCTCGTCGTTGACAAAGCTCATCAGATACCCCTTGTCCTCCCTTTCTAAGCTCTCCGCCAGCACGAACGTCGTCTCTCCCCGGAACCGCCACCCACTCCTAGACGAATCTCGTCTCTCCGGAGCCGCCGGCAGAAGGTCCACCTTCGCCATGCCGGAGCACCTCAGAAAGGGCTCCGCCATCGCGATGTACACGAAGCGGATCTTCCTCCCCAGCCGCAGCTTGTTCATCTGCTCCGCCTCCAGGTTCGTTCTGGGGAGATGATCCTCAGGGAGCACTTCCCCGTCGCCGGTCGGAGGCGAATCGCCGACAGGACGCTTGTCACCGGTGGCCGCGTATCTTCCCGGCGAGCAGAGAAGGCGTCCGTGGGTTACATGCAGGAGGAGATGACCACGATGGTTCCGTGCTCCTCCTCCCAATCGTTCCAAAAGTGGAAGCAGAAGCAGCATTCCGGCAGATCGACCTTCCGAAGCTTCTGCTTCTGCTCGTCGTACTTCGGGAGGACCCCGAGGTGGGCTTCCTTCGGGAATCGTATCTCACATGCGACTGGTTTTTCAGCTGGCGGTGAGGTTGAAGGCGAACTGCTGGTCGGGGACGAAGATGCCGTTCTCCTTGATGGCGAAGTCATGGACGATGATGGGCGTATAGTGTAATTTGTAAGAAACGGAGAAGAGCTGTTAAAATTAATCTCATTGTGAATAATTATATATGACTTGTATATTATGTGGCTATTATTGAATTAGTCTTACTTAAAGTGATTTATTGAAGTTTAAGTATTTCGGACTACAACATAAGTATGAGTATAAATATAAATATAAATAGATATATATATATATATATATAGATCTAATCTTCTTTCAATTTTATGATAAGTTAAATTGAAAAAAGACATCAAGAGGTTAACCACCTCTTGTCTATAAATAGAGTGTCATAATCTTTGGGTCACACATTGAGAGTCACTCTTAAAATATCACATCTCTTGAATAAGTCATTGGATGACATCTCTCTTGAAAAGTCTTTATAGATTTAGATATGACTTTAATTTCTTCTCATTATGTTTTATCATGTTCTCTATTTATCTTAACATTAGATTCTTTCGATTCGACAAGTGTTATCAAAGCTAAATGTGTTGAGATTTTAGAGAATTACATGTTATTCATATTTTTCATTTATTTTGATACTATTTTTTTATATCTTTTCTTGAGAATGGATTTAGGCATATTGTAAGGTTTCAACATTACTATAAATAAACTAATGAGCCATATATACCATGCAGATGGGTTTATTGACTGTTGACTCTTCTTCTTTCCCTATAGAGGAAGAGGAGTGGTAGTTTTCGCACACCTCTCTTCCTCTTTTTTTTTGAAGGAAGATTTCCATTTGGAAATCAAGGGTTGCAATGGGGGCCCAACCATTCCTCTTTCCCTTTTACATCATCGGACAGAAGGCTGGAGAGCAGTGGACAGCGCTTCCGAATGTTTGGACATGGGAGGCCTCCGAAAGGTGAAGAGAAGACGCAAGACAACGTCGTAGGGTTCTGAAGGGTTGTGCCGAAGGCAGAGGCTTGCGGCGGCTTCCAGACGCCCCTTACTCATTTGATTCTTCCCACTCTTCCTCTCGTAGAAGGATGGTTTTTGGCCCCTTTGAAAATCAACAGAAGGATGTGGAGGGAATCAAGAGAAAGGGGGCACTTGTTACGGCTCCGTTTTTCAAATGAGGCCATTTTGAGCCAGCTATTCCAAGTCCTAAGTTACCGGAATGACCTGGTATGCTGCTTCCCCTTTGCACCGAGCCCGATGTGGCTTATTATGCTTCTCCCTTCATGTGACAGTTCGTGTTACGGTCCACCGCGTGAAACAGCCACACCATTTTTTGGTGCACTAGACGAGAGAAGAATTGTCATGCAGTGGTTCAGGTGCTGGCCACCAGTTTATTGCATGAAATGACGACACCATTTTTGGGGTGTGCTAGACGGGAGAGGAATAGTAATGTGATGTTGCATACACCACACGCATCGATTTGCGTGATTGGCTCAGCACGAGCTGGACAGCCGGAATAGTGCACTGCGCTGATTAGGGTAGACGATGCACCAGCTCGGTATGAGCAAATTTGGTTAGTCAACCTGCCAGTTTACATGGATGACATCATAATGATGACTTCAGAATTTGGTTTGCTGACGTTAGGCCCATAAAATTATTTATTTTTGATGTTATTTTATTTATTTCTGAAATATTATTACTAATTTTATTTTATAAATTGTTCACGAACTTATTTAAAAAAATTAATCATTATATTTTACATCGGGTATGATTAAATGTCAAATTATTATCATGATTTAAGTCTTACTACATGTCTGATATATTAAAATTATTAATTAAAACAGCATGCTACCAAAGTAAGTTCTCTTATAGATATTGATTTTTCTAACATATGAGATGTTGTGTATGTGATTTTGTGGATACTAGTTGACTCAAAGAAAAGTTTAGTATTTTAAAAAATACATATATTTGTAATAATAAATATGTGATAATTATCTAATATTTTTATGTGAACAATAAGTCACTAGAAAGAAAGACTTATTTTTTGATAGAAACTTATCATCAATATTTATTCATCACACCAAGATATTACGTGTAGTTAATATTGTTGTCCAATTTTTTTTTAATGTTGCACTCGATATCTTGTGAATTGAAGTATCATTATTTTAAAATAATTTACTTATATGAGCTTTATATTTTTCTCTATATAGTTTTAAATTCTATTTTTATTATTTCTACTCATATCAACTATATTCCTATGTTAAATAGCACCAACTTCAAGAATTCTTAGTTTTATGAATCTAGATGTTACATTAAGAGAAGATCATTTCACAAACTCTTATGTCTTATGAGGATAAGAGAGGGATAAAAGTAGGATTGATTGAATCACATGAGTCTTATGATCATGAAACTTGCCATTCTAGAAGTTTTCAGGGACACGATTGAATGGAAGTAGAACCGTTCTGAATTGAAAAGAAAACCTGCTCGAAATGGTAAGATATCACGCATATAAAAGGTGGGAAGGTAACGTGCCTCAAATGGCACAAGAAGTGCTTCACGATGAAACCCTAGTTGGACAAAGCCGACACTGAACAAAGGCAACAGTAATGGTGCTCCCTCGTATAGGAGACGCCAAACAAGACCGACGCCAAACAGAGGCGGCAGCAACAGTGGTGGAGGTGGCAGCAGTGGCGCTCCCTCAAGTAAGAGATGCCAAACAAGAGCCGATGAAACCCAATTAGGCCGATGATACCACTATGATACATCTATCACAGAGGAAATAGGGGATAACGGCAGAAACTGCCTCAATTCCACTCAACCATTACACCCCTTAATATAGGGAGAAATCTTTGACACTTTTACAAAAATATCATCAACTAATTACGCTATTTCCTACAACCTAAAACTTCCAACAGAAGAAAGCGATCCAGCCACTGGCCCGAAGCTGCTGGCGAGCTGTATCGCCAGGTCCGCAGAGCGGGGCAGGGCTTCTCCGGGCCGATGATGAATTTCGTCTCCACAGGTTCCAGCACGGTGGAAGCAAGCTGCTGCAGTTGGTTTAGCCGCCGCCGGGTCGTCGGGACAGCTGGTTCAGCCGCCTCATTGGAGGAGGCTGCTGTTTCTCTCCTGTTGAATGAAGGCTTATTCGGCTTTATCGGCATGGAGCGACCACCGCCGCAGCAAGATGGACCATGGAGTTAGGTTCCTTTTCTGGCACGTACATTATATGGTTGACTTGGTTAACCCGCTGGGAGAAGTCCACAACGGAGGCATGATAAATGGTCCCCTTGATTTGTTGTATCTTTATTTCCTCATTAATATTGTACATTGTCATCGAGAGTGCGAAATCTAAGGGTATGTACCTTTGGAAAAGTAGAGTTGGGGCTTAGTTGTAAAACATTTGAAGAATGAAGATTTATAAATAGTTCGGCCTTTCCTTTTCCTTTTTTTTACCGTTTATGCTGACCAATTGTGTCAACTCATAGAATCTTATGCTGACCCAAATGAGACTGTGTCAACCCAATATAACTGTAATTCGTCGAAATAGCTTAGAAATGATCAAAAATACTAAAAAACATTGAAAAACCAATTCACCTTGGCCCCCTCTTCTTTTATCTTCTGACCTATTAGGGAACTAAAAGGTAATACCAAATACCACCTTTTAAGGAGCAGATCCATGGCTACCACCTCATGAAGTTTTTGATGAAGATCATTTCACACAAACTCTTCTTTGTAAGAAATCAAACTGCACTTATTGGAAAGTCATAATTAAGATTTTCATTATAACTATTGATCAGTATTTACAAAGTCAATGTCAATAGCTCATGTTCTAATGAATTTAATAGAATTTATAGCTTTGAGACAATTAAAGAATTATGAGACAACTTATAAGTAACATATGAAGTGATGTCTCAAGTGAAGGAGATCAAAATTGACATTTTGGTACACATATATGACCTATTCATAAAATGGGCTAGAGTTTAAAGAGAGTCAATTCCATTAAAGGGGATTTGCCCAAATAATCCCTATGAGCTCAAAATGATTATTGATAGGCCATGATTGGGGTGCTGCCTACTAACCCCCAAATTTCACAATGTTTCTGTTGGTTTTAAGTATTTTGATATTGATAAATAATCACATAAATAAAAAATACTCTAAAATGTGTTTAACTACACCAGCTTGGAAATCAATATCTCAATTATTAGATTCAATTATCCTTGGTGTGGAAAATGGATGTAGGCTAATAAAAAACATAACCACTCTCAATCCTGACATTTAACACACATAAAATGTTAATGTGCAGACTTGTTGTGTTGAGATAATGCGACAACTTAGTCAAACAACTTTGCGTGTCAACCCAAAATCTTCTATGTCAACCCAAATCAGTGTGTCAAGGCACTATAATTAGAATTGAGAAAAAAATTAAAACACAGAAAAACATTATAATTAAATAAAAATTAATTCACCACCTCCTCTTATAGTAGATAAATCTAGCTTATGAAGGGATTAATAATTTCCACTCAAATATATAAATGAAAGCACCAATATCCCTAATTTGTATTTTATTTAAAGTATTTTGATGATTGAACCTACTTTACATTATTAATTGATTTAAATTACCCCTATTGTGTTTGAGACTTAAGCTAAAAATCCAAGGTAGTCATCCTTTAGCATAACTAAATTTTACATGATTTACTCATCTTTTGGTTTTTCATTTTTCAGTTGACATTTTTAACAGATCTTTGCATCATAGTTGATCTTCTGTAAATGCTATTTTTTAATGTTTTCAACAAGCCATGTAGAATAAACACTAATAATCAAAAACCGTCATCAATGCAGTACATTGTCCAAGATGTTTAAAACCCACCACAAAGCCATAGTTGTATCAATGCCTATGTCATCCTCGCTCTCTGACGGTGGTGGTGGTGCGGAGAGGTCCGATGGCGTCTTCTTCAAGAACACTTTCATACTTCTTCCAGTGCTAATTGGCCTAGCAAGTAGACCGATCATTGTGCCCTTTGTCTGTTGCTGTGGGCAGTCAAAAACCCCGACTAGTCCCAAACCCTAATCTGATGAGGCACCCCGACAAGGGAGTGCAAGAAGTGGTCAATAATGTTGTTAGGAAATAGTGCTTAGAACATGATCTTAATGGGTCTAGACTAACTTGTCAACGAAGTGGAAACTAGAGAGTATAAGTACAACAAGTCTTCTAATATATAAATGATAATGAAAATGTAGAATGGGCTATAATAAAGCAAGACTCTAATTATTGTGGTCTAAAAAGGACAAACACACCTCACAACTAGTAAACCAACATATAAGAAGTAATTATAAGGTTTGAAGAATATTATATAATAAAGACAGAGTTAATGAAATAGTAATACTAGCCACTAGTGGAGGAGAAAGAGGACAAAAAGAGGGAGATGATGTCGTAACTCATGTTGCAGCTATTGGATTGAGCTTCTCGTGCCCTAGATTTTTCTATTTCTTATCTCTTTTCTCTCTCCTTGAGCTCTCTTTAAATACATGTGACAAAAAAGGAGCTAGACTATTTTCTAGATAGAAAATAGTCATAAGTGAAAGCCCAATAAGAAGGGACATAGCTCACATAGGCCTTGCTGAATGAAGGATGACCAAGTCACCCTTACAATTCTCTACCTTGACTTAGACATCACAATGATCTTCAAAGCTTCATATTGAAAACTCTATCAGCTCCTCATGATTGCAATAGAAGAGAATATAGTTGCATACATTCTCTCAAAGATAAAACGAAGAAGAGAGGTTAGATCTAAGTGTTGTGAACTCCAATCAGGTTCAAACAGTGTTGGAACTTTGAAATGGGGAGAGGTTTTGTTAGCATATTAGCTAATTATTTTCAGTACTAATTTTCTACACACTAATTTCACTTGAGAAAATTATCTCGCAGATAAAGTGATACTTGACGTCAATATGCTTTGTCCTTTTGTGATACATCTGATCTTTGGTCAAATGAATAACACTCTAACTATCACAATGAATAACAATTGAAGCTTGACATGAACATAATTCATATAATAAACCTCTTAACCATATAGCTTCCTTTAATGCCTCTGTAACTATCATAAATTCTGTCTCTATTGTGGACAGAGTAATAGTAGGTTGTAGGAAAGCTTTCCAACTAACAACATATCCACTAATTAAAAATATATAACCAATTAGTGACCTTCATTTATCAAGATTTCTTGTAAAAATTGAATATATAAATTTAGTCAAGGTATCACTTGTTCTCCCAAACTGTAAACATATATTAATAGTACCCCTCAAGTACCCGAAAATTCACTTAACATATGGCCAATGTGTTTTACTTAGATTAACCATATAACGACTAACTACATTGATTGCATGTGATATATCAAGATGAGTGCATATCATAGCATACATCATGTTACCTATAACACTAGAGTATAGAACATGTGACGAAAAAATTTCATCGATTGGGGACTATGGTGATAAGGAATTTGAAAGCTTGAAATAAGCAGCAAATGGAGTGTGAATAAGCTTAGCATCCCACATATTAAAATGCTTACATACTTTCTCAATGTACTTAGCTTGGGATAAGTATAGCTTACCTTCACTCCGACTTCTACAGATCTCCATTTTGAGAAATTTTTTTGGCTGCTCTAAATTCTTTCATCTCAAACTCACTATTCAATAAAGTTTTCAATTTACTCATTTCAAATATATCTTTTGTCGTGATCAACATATCGTCAACATAAAGCTATAAATAAAGAGTGAAAATATTTGACAACTTTGTAAAAGTAAACATAGTTGTCAAATTTACTATGAGAGAATTCATGTTGTGTCATAAATGTATCAAATCTTTTATACCTCTATCGAGGAGATTCTTTGCGACCATATAGAGATTTCTTTAGCAAACAAACATCTCTTTTCTTTCAACAAGAAAGCCCTTTGGTTGCTGCATATCAATATGTTCTTTAAGATTGTCGTGAAGAAATACTATTTTAACAACCATCTATTCTAACTCTAAATTATATGATGCAACAATAGATAATCAAACACGTATAGAGTTATGCTTAATGGTAGGAGAAAAGATATCATTATAATCAATACCTTCGACCTGATTGTAACCTTTTGCAACTAATCGTACTTTGTATCTAACATCATCAGAGTTTAGAGTGCTTCTTTTCTTCTTGAAAACCCACTTGTAGCCAATGACTTTTTATCCTTTAGGAGCCTCCACCAACTCTCAGTTCTGATTTTTATGGAGAGATTCAATTTTCTCCTCTATAGAAACTAGTCATTTTTCTGCATCCTCACAAGATATAATATCTTAAAACTTGGAAGACTCATTCAGATCCAAAGTTTCTTCAACAAGGGTCTGAATGAGTGACCATATTAACATATCCATATGTCAACAGTGGCTTAGTATCTCTCCTTGATTGATCATGAGCAAGAGAGTAATTTTAGTTTTGTGAAGATATCTCCACATGATACGTGTTAGGCACTAAAACATGCTCTTACTAGGAATACATCTTATGTGAATCAGATATATCTAACTCCACCTAATTTAGAGTACCGCCATTTGAATCTATAATTTTAGGGGTAGACATTCTTTCTCTAGGATGTAGAATTCTAACTTCATCAAAAATAATTCTCCTAATTAAAAGTTTGGGAGATTTAGGATCAAGAAGCCATAACTTGTATCCTTTGACTCTAAAGGCATAATTGAGGAAGATACACTTCTTAGTTGTAGGCTCCAACTTGCCATCATTTACATGGACATATGCAAGACAATCATAAATTTTTAAATCTAAATAATCAAGAGAGTTACCTGACCAAACTTTTTCAGGAGTTTTGAAGTTAATGACTGATGCTGGAGATCTATTCACAAGATGACAAATTGTAGACACTACTTATGTCCAAAAGTTTTGACCAAGACCTATAGATAATAGCATACAATAGACTTGTTCTAGTAGAGTTCTATTTATTCTTTCTATAACTTCATTTTTTTATGGAGTATAACGAATTGTTCTATGCTCGACGATACCTTTGTTTTTACATAAATCATTAAATTCGGTGGAGCAGAACTCTAGACTGTTGTTAGTCCTCAGCTTTCTAATTTTCTTCTCAATTTATCTTTTGAGCGAAACCTTCCATTGCTTAGAATACATAAAAACTTCAGATTTATGCTTAAGCATGAATACCCAAATATTTTGAGAAAAATCATCAATAAATGATAGAAAATAGTGAGCAACACTTTTTGAAGGAATGCGAAGACCTCAAAGATTTGAGTGGATATAATCAAGAGTACCTTTGGTCTTGTGAGTTGCCATTTGGAAGCTAACTCTTTTATGCTTACCTAAAATGCAATGCTCACAAAATTCAACCTTGCTGATACTTTGCCCACAAAGCAAGCCTCTTTTGCTTAATAGATCTATTCCTTTCTCGCTCATATGTCCCAACCTCATATGCCACAATTTGGTGACATCTTCTTCTGTCATTGAGGTAGATGTTGTAGCGATTGAACTAGAAATAGTAGTCCCTAATAGGGTGTAGAGGGTACCACATCTTTGTCCTATCATCACAACAAGGGCTCATTTGCTGACTTTTATGACTCTATTTTCACTTGAATATTTACAACGATTAGTTTCAAGAGTGTCTAAAGAAATGAGATTTTTCTTCAAATCAAGAACATGTCTAACATTAGACAATGTTCTTGTGATATCATCAAATATTTTGATACAAATTATGCTAATACCAATAGTCTTACATGAAACATAATTTTCCATTAAAACGTTTCCACCATTGATTTGCTCATTAGTAAAAAAATACTCTCTATAAGTAGTCATATGGTATGAACAGTTTGTATCTAAAATACAATCATCTTTAGATCTGATGGTATGAACAAAAAGAACAAAATCATGAATCTTGTCTTTAACAACACTAGTCTATGTTGAAATTTCAGTATAATTAGATTATTTAGAGTCTTCTTGCTACCTTATCTTGAGTTTATAACAGTCAGGCTTTATATGACCTTTCTTGCAACAATAATTACATAACTTATTTTTAGATTTTGATTAATATCTTGACTCATCTCTATTTCTTTATTGACTTTTCTCCTTAGGTCTACCTTTTGTAATAAGACCTTCAAGTTGTTGTCCTTCTGCTATCTTGAACATGAATAGACATTACTTCAGAAATAATTTATTGGTGAGCGATCTAGTCATATATAGTGATTCCAACTTCAATCATAATGTAGCCATTGTAGATTCATGAATGAACTCATGCAAAACCTCATTAGACAAATTAAGTTGAATCACATCAAGAGCTTTTTCATTTAATTCTTATTTTACTTCCATAGACATAGTGTTTGACATTTTCTCTTTTCCTAATAATATTTTATGTAGCCCTTGGTGGGTCAAGAGGGCTCTCATCATGACCTACCATATTCCAAAGTTGATGCTTCGGTCAAACTTCTCAATATCAAACTTAGTAGACATCTTGTATCTCTATTTGTGTTGAAATAAACCTCTAATCAAGTTTTGATACCAATTTATTAGGAAATAATGCTTGGAATAAGATCTTAATAGGTCTAGACTAATCTATCAGCACAACGGAAACTAGAGATTACAAGTACAACATCTTCTAATATATAAATAATAATGATAATGTAGAATGGGCTATAATGAAGTAGGACTTTAATTACTGTGGTCTAAAAAGGACAAACACACCTCACGACCAGTAAATCAATAGATAAGAGAGTAATGACAAGGTCTGAAGAATATAATACAATAGAGACATAGTTAATGAAGTAGTAATACCAGTCACTAATGGAGGAAAAAGAGGACAGAAGGAGAGAGATGATGTCGTAACTCTTGTTGCAGTCACTAGAGAGAATTGGGCTTCTCATGCTCTAGATTTTTCTATTTTCTATCTCTTTTCTCTCTCCCTGAGCTCCCTTTAAATACAGGTGACATAAAAGGGGGACTATTTTCTAAATAGAAAATAGTCATAAGTGAAAGCCTAGTATGAAGGGATGTAGCCCACATGTGCCTTGCTGAATGAAGGATGACCAAGTCACCCTTACAAATGTCTTGAAGGAGCACAACCTTGGTAGGCTCATATTTCACTTCAAGGAGGTCTCCACCTCTCACCGATTCCATGGCTGAACAATTATGATGTAGAGAAAGACGTAAAGCTTTCATAGCTGAACAACTACGACAAGAAGAGTGTGCGGATGCCTTCTCTTTCAGCAACGGCGTCTGTCTGATCAGCTCTTGCCTCTACATCCTCACGGGTCCCCATAATCACAAGAAGAACTAAAAGAAACGCAGCCTTGTTCATGGATGTACTCATCTTCAACAATCTCAAGTCGTAATGGTTGCCATTCTTGCCCACTCTTAGATGATTGACCGGCTTTAAGCAAAACAACTTTCAACTTTCCCCTGTTCAAAGGGGCTACCACTTCTTGAATGAATCATTGTAAAGGTTTCCCTAGAATAATAGTATAAGACATGATTTAGGCTTGAAATCTCTACCCTTAGATTGATATCTTAAGATTGACCAGACATCTCTTGTTTTTGATTGTGGGTCTCCAAGTTTTCCTTTGACAAGGAAAGGAAAAGTAAACTATTAAAGCAAGGTTCTCAACCATTAAATCTTTGCTACGTGCACCTAAATCATTGGGCAACCTATTGATCATTAGTCAAATATTGTGTAATCCCTTGTCAACCACTTGTCACAGTTAGTCTCATTAGAAGAGAGTGCCTCCCTTCAAATCAAAAGTAGGTGCGAAAAAGAGATAAGGAGAGTGAAAAAAAATTACATCAGATTTATGTGGTTAGGATAATTCTTTTGCAGTCAGTATTACAAGCTCATGCTTGTACTTATTCGAGACATAATCTTCTTTAATTAATTAAAAGTTGATGGCAGTTCTCATGAGGTTAGAGTAATCACATCAAGGATTAATATTAAATTCTACTTTGCATGTTCTGACCTCATTGTCGACTAAGTGAGGAGTTTGGGATCTTCCTATATACCTCGCATTATCATTCTTTACATACTTTCAATGTATCTTAGGGGCCTTCCAATGAGCCTAGCACAACGTGTGACACCCTCATGCACCTACAATGCCACCACGGCTGCTACCCCCCTCTCTCTCACTCACTCACTCACACACACACACACACACATAATGCGATTGTCTCGATCCCTCGAAGATCCTCTAGAGATGGATTATTTCGGTGCCTATCTACCTATAAAGTCTTGGGTTTGATTGTTGTAGGTACAATTGATTGGTGGGGCATCCACAGTGGTGTGCTGTGGGCTGTTGAACACGTCCCACATCAACAAGTATATCAAGATGAATATGGCTTTTGAAAGGGTTTACCTTGCGTCTCTAAGTTGATCAATGGTCTAAACACATACTTTGAACACGTCCCACATCAACTTATTTGACATGATGAAGATTGCTTTTGAAAGGGTCTACCTTGTGGCTCTAATTCAATGAATGTCCTAAAAAACCAACTTAAAGAACACAAGTTCCTCCATTTAGTGGTGTAGATATTTGAGAAATGAGAGAGAGAGATGGATGCAAACAATTAAACTATCATCCAACGTATAACGTGTAGATTGGAATCTACACTTACGACTCAAACAACCAAACCATTATCCAAGTTATCACAATAGAATAAGCACCAATCATAAGTTCTCTCTATCATCTCCTATTTGACGAGCGAAAGATAAATGCCTTGACTATGTCATCAACCCTTGGGGCCTTGGGGTCGTCGCTGTGTTGGTAAAAGCACTATGAGGTCTGTGCAAGATTGAAGAAGACATTGATGATGGAGAGAGGCAATGGCAAAGGAGCCATGGCCTCCCCATTGAGATCCTTCCACACAGTGCTTATTAGCCCTCTAATGTACTTTTGAGCATCGCCATCCTCTCCGCAACTCCTCTTTCTTGCATGTAGCACTACATGCTCGAAGCCACGTCCCCTCTCTCTTGTTCTTCTTGCAACACATCGATGTGGAAAATCAATATTCCGATACCCGAATCATCAAAAGTTTATGAGGCGTAGTTATCAAGAAGTCTAGTTGTTCCAGACTTGGAGGATCCTTTTGCTATAATGAGTAGACCTTTGCGACTGCAAACAAGGCGTAGACTCACCTTCGAGATGGGGCTCCCTAGAAGAAAGAAGACATGTAGGGAGGCCACATGTGTTCCTGTCGAGGTGACATTGTTCTTCAAATACTCCTCTACATTTGGGATGATCTTTTCGTTGAACCACTTTGCCCCAAGCAAGAATGCCTCACACAAGTCCACAACCTGTAATAGGATTATGCAAGGAAATCTTAGAATTGAGATTGAGAGAATGGCAAGAGGGTGAGGGCGAGGGCGAGAATTAGATAGAGAGATAGATATATATATATATATATAGAGAGAGAGAGAGAGAGAGATAGAGAGAGAGAGAGAGAGAGAGAAAGAGATGGTGCTCAGAATCTTTCTCAAATGAAAAATGATGTAATTCCTATGGTTCACGAGGAGCTTGTAGCCAATCTCATTAATAGTGTTATACCATGCATGGTAGCATATCTTCATGACCTCAAGGAACTCTTTCTTGGCTTCAAGCTCCCACTTAGACCTAGTGAAAAGAGTCTACAATTTAGGAAAATTTCTAATCTCTCCGATGAGGAGATGAAGGCAATCTTATTTACCTAGGCCTGTAAACATTTTAATGGCGTCGGTGAAGACGGTGAGTTCTTCTAGAGATCCATAGGCATCGTCATCCTCCTCCTCTCTAGTGTGCTTCCCATCTTCGACGTGCCACTTTCCTCCTCGGGCAGCTCTTCAACATCACCACTCTTCCCTCTTTTGGCATTGTCGTCTCTATCATTACTTTCCTTCTCCTTTCAGCACCACTCTTCTCGCCGTTGTCGCCCTCGCCAATGTTGTTGCTCTCCTCTTCTTCTCCGACATCACCACCATTGCCATTGCCGTCGAGGTCCCTCCTCACCGTTGGGTCCTCGCTGTCACGTTGTTACAGACATCATTGCCACCATCAAGATCTCTCCTGGCTGTCACGCCCTAGCTATTGCCATTGCTGTCACGGGTGTTGTCGCTGTCCAGCCACGGCTGCTAGATTTTCACCTATCTCCCGATGAGTTGTCTGATGGTTTTCTTTTGGACCAGCCCACTCGAGACCGACTATGTCAGACCTGCTGACCCCACGTAGATCTGATGGCCCAGAGCAGCCTAGTTGACCCCAACTAACTCTACCTACCCCTCCAAACTAGCCCATCCGGGCCCGACCTGCTCACCCCACCACCTACCCCTCCAACCTGTACCCACTAGCCTCATGACATCATCTCGCCCCCCTCCATCACCTGCCTTTGAGTCCTTTGAGCTCTTTCTAGTTGATGTTCTCTCTTTTCTAATGGTTCCTCTAGCTCGCCACTCCATCACGCTGCAACTTATTCAACCAACATACATCTATCTTCAATGACCACAATTATGTATTGTGGGCATCTAGCTTCGAGCTCTTCCTTAGATCTCATAGTCTCCTCTATCACCTCTCGAATGACCCACCTGACTTCGAGACCCCTTGTATGCAACATAGTCGCAGCTCGACTTGGTTGTCATCACATTGATACTTCAAAGCATTAAACCCTAACATTGTCGAGCCACAAGCATGCATCACCTAGACCTATCTTGTGTAACTAACTATGAAAATCATGTATGTCAATCGGACAAACATTGGTCGAGTTGTGGAGATCTTTGAGTCTCTTCTCTCCTACAAATAAGATGATCTCTCTCTTTAAGCCCACTACGGTCGCCTCCAAGCCCTCATCTAGAGGTTGATATCTATTAGCCCCTAACTACCAACCTCCTGACCCTCCAATGTTATCGTCAAGAGTTTTATGTTGGGGTTTATCTCAGTAGACTTTATCGGTCCATCACATTTAGATCTAGGGGGTTGCTCTCTCTAGAGATTGCGTGCTTGATCTCGCCTCCATCTTCTTGACAATCCTTTAGGTCACCACTAGTATGCCAATCCACTCCTCATTTGACTCTTGCTCTTGCTACTTTGCGGGCTTGAGATGACCTCCCTCTTGTCCTAACGGTAGTCGTACTCCCTCACAAATGTGGGTGTAATACTTTTCTTCTATGTCTCGACTGTAGGAAATAAAATCATCTGGCTACTAAGTGTTGGAAGTAATTCAACAAGCCCGCTTCTACATAGTTGACAATAACTTCTTCAACTATGGCATCCCCCACTCAATCTCATATTCCAACTCTTACTTTCCACATAACCTTGACGCCTACGAAGTATAATGTCCTTTGCTACGACCAATGATACCAACACTTCCACCTTTATAAGTCTCACCTTGTTTTCAGCCTCTTCCACATTAGGTACATACACTCTCCTTGCTTCCTCTTCGACGTGGTGGATTATTGATTCGAGGGCCTCCACTCACATGACCGATATCTCTACTATTCTCTCCTCCTATTAGTCTACCTCGACCCATCCCTCTATCACCATTGCCGATGGATAAACCTGTCCGATTAAAGGTCATGGTGCCACCTCAGCTTCTCCCTCTATTCACCTCACCTAAATTCTCTACGTTCTCAATTTTCTTACTAATTTTCTTTCTATTAGTGTTATTACCCCTGTCCTCTTTTGTACACTTACATTCTTTCCCTTTCACTATACTTTTTAAGATCTACAAATCGAATGAAGGATTGGTTTGGGTTGTAAAAATAGACAAAGTGTTTACAAACTCATTCCAGACAAACCTCATCTGACCTTTAGGCCTTTTTGTTTCCTCTACGACTACTTCCTTTCTTTTGTGGCATCATTGTTTAGGTCATCCTTGTTTCTCTAAATTATAAAAAATTTTACTGTGACTTTCTCTCTCTAAGTTTGTGTGTGGGTCTTGTTAACTGGGCAAACATCACTGTCTTTTTATCTTAGTTGTGATAGCATCCCCTCTTCCACTCTTTTGACCTTCCCTACTAGGATGTATGAGATCTATCTCATACTTTCTCTATCTCAAATCATTACGATTACATCATTTTTGTTGATGACTATACTCGTGTGAGTTGAGTCTACCTCTTCTGTGACTACTCTAAGATTGTCACTATAATTACTCACTTTATCACCAAAGTTATCACTAAATACACCACTACATCTAAGATTCTTTGTACTAATAATACTCTTGAGTTTGTTAAAATATCTCTCTACACCTTTTGCAATGATTGTGGCATCTTTCACCATACCACATGTCCTCACACTTCACAGTAGAATGATGTTGTCAAATGTAAACATCACCAGCTCCTTGACATCACTCGCACACTTTTTCTTGACATGAATGTCTCTCACTATCGTTAGACTGACATCTTTATGACTACCACTTACCTCTAAAATCAACTTCCCTTAGCTCCTCTTGAAGGGGTCATTTTTGTCCATCTCTTAATCCCTAATTCTCCTCTTTTTTCTCTTCCCTTTAGGTCTTTGGATGCACCGCCTTCATCTAAGATTTATCTCCTTCTTTTTCTAAACTTATCTCTCGTGGTCATAAAAGGATCTTTGTTGACTACTCTCATATACGAAAGAGTTATCGAGTCTACTTTCTCAATACCTATCACTATGTGACCTTGGCCAATGTTACTTTTCATGAGGAGTCTCCTTTCTTCTCCCTTATTTTGACTCCTCCTTAGGCCACTACATCTCCTCCACTTGGGTTCCCTGTGTTGATGGTTCTTGCAAACCCTCTCTTTTATTCCCTCCTGTCCACTCTCTTTAGGGTCATTACTCACGCCCACCTCTCTTCGGCCCATGTCTCTCATGGCTCCTCCTACTCTGGATGTAGTATCATCTTCTTCCTCTCCTACGATCCACTCTGCGCCTTTAGTCACTACTGTACCTAATGACTTTCATCTCTTTATTATCCTCTGCAAAGGTACATGCGCTTGCACCTACTATCCCATCTTCTAATTTATCTCTTATGATCGTCTTTCTCCCTCCTTTCATGCCTTTGCTCTCTTTGTGGCCTCCAAGTCACTTTCGCAATCATATGTTGAGACTGCACAAGTACTTGCATAGAAGGCGGCCATGGATTCAAAGGTAGCTGCATTGATTGCTCAGAAGATTTAAGATTTAGTTCCGTATGCGACTGATGCCAACATGGTGACGTGTAAATGGGTGTTTACTATCAAGTATCACTCGGATGGCTCCATCACTCGTCACAAAGCTCGTCTAGTTGCTCAAGGCTTTACATAAGTATATGAGATTGACTATATTGAGATGTTCTTTCCTATCGTCCACCTTAACTTCGTCCACATGCTACTCTCTCTTGTCGTCAATCAAGTATGGTCTCTCCACTAATTAGATATTTCTAGCATCTTTCTCTATGGTGATCTCATGAAGCAAGTCTTTATGGAACAACTGATTGGATATGTTGTTCAAGGAGAGTCATTGAAGGTGTGTCTCTTGCAACATGCTATTTATGAGTTTAAGTAGAGTCCATGTGCTTAGTTTGTCAAGTTTAGTGGTTTATTCACCACCTTTAGCTTTACCTCTTACACTATAGACCCCATCGTGCTCATAAAGAAGACAGAGGATGGTATTAGTATTTTTGTAGTCTATGTCGACAACATTCTTGTAACTAAAAGTGATGAGGCCGGCATCTCTACTACCAAAGCTTACTTGCAGCAACACCATAACATTCATGACTTAGAGACTCCGTGGTATTTTCTTAGGATTGAGTTTACATATCAAGACGGAAAGGTCACCCTCACTTAGCACAAGTATGCCCTCAACATGCTTCAGGAGATAGGCCTCCTTGGGTGCAAGTCGGAGATTTTTTATTTGTAAAATCTTGGCATGAATAAAGTAATTTAGTCAAGAATTCAAGGCCTGAAATGTGAGTATGAAATTCTCACAATAGAAAAGAATGAAGTGGTGGTGGATTTTGCAATGAAATTCACCAGTCTTGTGTCGAAACTTTGGAACTTGGGTGAGATAATGGAAGAAAGAGAGGTGGTGCAGCGACCTCTGTGGACAACACGTTCAAAATTCAATGCACTCACCTTGTCTTTGGAGCAATACAACAATTTGGACAAAATCAGTCTAGATGAAGTAATTGGTTCTTTGACCATCCACGAGTTGTGGCTCAAGGAGTGAGAACCACAAGAAGAAGAGCAAGCATTGCTAGCTAGAGCACTGAGCAAAGCCAAATTCTCAAGTGAGGAGGAGTCCTCATCTTGTTAAAGAGGTAGATACTATGGCTGCAGCAAAGGCAAAGGCCGTGGCCATAGTTGACATCTACCTCCTAACAACAAGAAAAAACAATTCAATAAATCACAAATTCAATGTCACAATTGCGAGAAGTATGACACTTTGCTTATAAGTGTCAAAGTGCAAAGAAGGAAAAGGAAGAACATGCATATGTGTTTGATTCTTTTGCATTAACAACAGAATCTTTGTTTCTGGTGGCAATTGTAGACGAACACAATAGCCTACTACTTTAGGGCTTCTAGAGGATATTCTCTAATCCCAATCTCTAGTATCTTGATATTGGAGCAACAAATTAAATGTTTGGCCACCGAAAATTTGTTTCCAAAAGAGGAGATCAATAAAATAATTGTAGTAGTAGAAGGAGCACAATCAGAGAGAAATATTGAAGGCCCTAATAAGCTCCAGATGTTAGATCAAGAATATAAAGAGGAAACAGGGAATCTAGGATGGAGGACTCATAGTATCTCTCTATAGATTTAGCAAAAGCAAGAGACCCCTAACATAAGAAGGGGTTGACAGTTGAACAAGTATGAGAAATTGGACCCACTCCACTTTATTAAAAGCTAGGACCTCAATTCTCATTAGGAAGTCGAACCAAGGACCTATGGAAGTCAAGGCTCGTCCCTAGTTAATATTAGATCAAACAATAGGACACAATAGCACAAACCTCTTTTTATATTGATTCAATATAATAGGGGAAAGATTGTATTACTCTCTATCGAGACAACAAACACTTAACAAACACGCTTTCTTCTGTGCATCTTTATCGTGGGGGGAATAGAACAAGAGATAAAGACCCACCCAAGGCTCAAGGGTGAGCCATACAAGAGTGAGTCGAAAGGATTTTGTTTTCGTTCTTAGTTTGGTTCGGGCCCCTCTCAATCTTTTTTGTATAAGGGAAGGGGAAAGAACAATTCCAATCACTAACAAGCCTTAGCTTTCATACTCTCGATAATTAAGAAGAGAATCACTTTTTCCTTAACGTCTTCGAGGACTTGGATGAAACTACATCTGGATTTGTCAAATTTAACAATAATTCAAAGGTCCATATTGAAGGCAGAAGTAATATTTTGATTAATTAGAAAGATGGTGGACTGCTTTGGCTTCCTAATGTGCTATTTGTCCCTCAATTGGTGGCTAACATCCTTAGTCTCAGTTGCTTGGATGAGAAAGGCTGTTGTATGATGATGTATGGGGGTCAGTTGACTATTTTTGACTGTGATAGTTGTCTGTTCATTGAAGTTCAGAGATCTGAAGGTAGACTCTATTTGCTGAAATTAAATGTGGTGGATTAGTGTTTGCTTACTACTAACACAATTATGAGAAATGGTTGTGACATTCTTGGTCTGGAAATCTTAGCTTTCACTCTTTGAAAGAGATGGTCAACTGTTGCCTCATATCAAAGCAACACCAGTCACCATTTCCCCAACCCACTACATCCAGAGCTTCTAAACCTCTAGAACTTATTAATGCTGATATTTACAGGCCCATTACCCCACCAACCTTAGGGACAAGTAGGTATTTCCTTCTTATTATCAATTATTACTCTTGTGTAATGTGGGTGGCTATGTTGAAGTAAAATTTCAATGTATTTTCTACATTTAAGCGATTCAAGACTTTGGTAAAGACAAAGAAGGGTGTGAAGATCAAAAACTTCAGATCAAATAGAGGAGGAGAATTTATGTCTGATGAATTTGACAATTATTGTATCTCACAGGACATTAAGAGACAACTAACAGCCCCTTACTCACCTCAATAGAATGGAGTGGTGAAGGAAGAACCAGACTATGATGTCCATAGTCTAAAGCATGTTGAAAGCAAAGGAGTTGTCTCAAGAGCTGTGGGGAGAAGTAGTAAACACTACTATTTACATCCTTAATCACTCCTTGCTAAAAGTTTATAGGGATTGACTCCTTATGAGAAGTGGACTGAGAGAAAACCCCACATTGACCACTTGAGTCTTTGGCTCAATTGTCCATATGAAATGCACTAGAGGATCACAAAGCAAGTTGGAAGACCGAAGTCAACCTATGGTCTTCATTAGATATGAGGTGGGCTTCAAGATGTTATAACCCGGTTAATGGCAAAGTCAATATCAATTGAGATGTCATTTTTGAAGAAAATTGCACGTGAGATTAGATGAAGAAAGGTGAAATTTCCACTAATTATATCTTCGTACTTGATTTTCTATCTAATTAGGGTATGGAAGAAGACTCTGATGCTGAAGCTGAAGATATGGAGTTGTTTGCACCTTGGGAGGAGACTTCAGTCTCTTAGAATGAGTCTGAAGAAAGTCAGCCTCACAAATACAAGTATATTGCTGAAATTTACTTAGAGACTACTTCAATTCCACCGAATTATCAGGTTTACTTGCTAACATGTGAAGAACTATTCTCCTACTCAAAAGCTTCTCGAGAGGAAGTATGGAGGAGAGCCATGAAGGAGGAAATGCAGGCCATTAATTGAAGTCAAACGTGGGAGCTGGTGTCACCCTTGGATAATTGTAAGCCAATTGGGCTAAAGTGGATCTTCAAAGTCAAGAAGAACCCACAAGGAGAGATCGTCAAACACAAAGCTTAGCTGGTTGTGAAGGGATACTCACAAAGGCATGGGATTGACTACAAGGAGGCATTCACACCAATGGTCTGCTTTGAGTCTATAAGAGCTCTAATTGCCTTAACAGCTTTAAGAGGATGGATTCTTCATCACCTTGATGTCAAGTCGGCCTTCTTGAATAGGGAGCTCGAAGAAGAAATCTATATAAAGCAGCCTGATGGGTTCACTGTGGAAGGCAGAGAAGGCTCTATTTTACAATTAAAAAAGGCATTGTATGGTTTGAAGCAAGCTCCAAGGGCCCAATAGTTCAAGCTCCACGAGTGTCTGACCTCTCTTAGATTTGCTAAGAGCAATCATGAGCAAGCTCTCTATCTCAAGAATCGAGTAGAAAAGTCTTAATTATCGAGGTTTAAGTTGATGACTTAATAATCACAGGTTCTACCACCTAGTGCAAAGAAGTCTTCAAGGCAAGGATGAAGGAGAAATTTGAAATGAGTGATCTTGGATCACTAAGTTCCTATCTAGGACTCAAGATCGTACATAGTAATGACTTCATTTTTTTCGCTCAGAAGGCTTATGCCTTTAAAATATTGGAGCATGCGAGGATGGAAGATTGCAATCTGGTGTTCACACCACTTGAAGCCCGAGTTAAATTCACTCTAAATGAAGGAAGCCCAAGAGTGGACTTAACAAATTTTAGAAGCCTAATCGGGAGTCTGAGGTACCTAACCCACTCAAGACCCGATTTGCTGTACTATGTGGGAGTATTGAGCAGGTTCATGAAGAATCCTACTTCGGAGCATCTCAGTGGAGTTAAGCGGATTCTCAGATATGTGAAGGGGACTGTCGATTATGGATGTCGATTATGGACTTTTCTACAAGAAAGGTGGATTGAATTCTGAATTAATTGGCTTCAGCGACAGTGACTTTGCAGGAGACGCAGATGATTGAAAGAGCACCTCTGGTCACATCTATTTCCTTCGAGGCATAGCAATCAGCTGGTCATCTCAGAAGCAGAAAAGAGTTGTCATATCCTCGTGCAAAGCTGAATACATTGCAGCTACGGCAGCTGCTTGTCAAGGTGTGTGGTTGAGTTGCTTGATTAGTGAGATGAAAGGGGAAAAAATGAAGGCAGTAAAATTGATGGTGGACAATCAATCAGCCATTATCTGAGCAAGAATCCTGTCCACCACAATCGTACAAAGCACATTGACACAAGATATCACTTCATTCGTCAATGTGTTGAAGACAAAAAGGTCGAAGTACATTACGTCAAGACGGAGGATCAATTAGTTGATATTCTCACTAAGGCACTTGGAAGGCAGAAGTTCATAGAAATGCGACAGCATCTGGGTGTGCGGAATCTTCTCACGGAGGAGCAGGAGCAAGGAGGAGAATGAAGGAGCTGGAGCAGCTCCTTCGCTGCTCGCCATCTCCGGCGAACTCTCCATCGAGAAACATTTGGGTGTAAATCATACCCGCACATCTCTTGGAGTTATAACGGCAGATAATCGGCCACATGAGATGCGGTGCCAGCTTCTTGAGCGGCCGTTACTCTCATCCTCTCTTCACCTCTGATTGGCCCCCTAAATAGAGGGCTAAGTGTTCGACGAAAAACTGGGACATTTGCGCATTCAATTTGGTGCATTTTCTATTCACTTCTTCCGTGTTCTTGTTTCTTTCTGGGACATTTGCGTCTTCAACACCTATCACCTCCGTCAGCTCCTCTTGGAGTTGTGATTGAACCACGTTGTAGTCCAGAGATGCGAGCTCCAAGAGAGGTGATGTGCTCTCTTGGATTACCCTCCAGGTTTCGAATCTCTCAATCCTCATGTGCCTCTGGAGCTCGAGGGCATGGTTGATCTGAGCGAGCTGTTGAGCATCTTTCTCATTTTACACTCCAAGAGAGGACCGCTTATTTATGGAGCTGTTGAGCTCCATAAATAAGCGGTCCTCTCCTCATTTTACACTCTCTCTAACTCATGGTCATCTTTCTTTTATAAATGCGGTTGGCTCCTAAGTATTAAGTCCGTAATTAAACCTAGCATAGCCTATCCGTTTAATGGTATAGATGTTTGTTTTTCAGATTTATTAATGTTTCTTTAACCAATTATGATCATTAGTTAGTAGTTTTATGTTGTAAATAGGTGCCAAATGAAGAAATTAGATGTCAAAATTGATACGAGCATGAGGTTGAATAAAATTATAGATCATATAATTGATTTTAGAATAAATAGATGAGAAAGAAAGTGGTGACCCATCTTTAATTAGAAGAGAAAAAATGATTAAACTTTTTGTAGGTTAAGGCACCAAATAGGTGCCAAAACTTGGCAATATACCCAACACGGAGTGAAGATATATTAATACACATGAAAGTGCCAAGTGAGAAACATTATATCCAAAGCGACATATGACAGCATGTGGCATATTATAGAGAAGGCATAATAAAAATGACAAGACTATTGACATTGCATAGGTCGTTGGTCATCAAAGGTGGTGGCAGCTCAATGCCAGCAGCCGGCGGGAGCTGGTGTGTACAGAGTCATTGACTTGTGAGAGAAGAAAGAGAAAGATAAAGACGGATATGTATGATTAATTTAATTAGAAAACATATACATATATTTTTATCAAAGTAATCCTAGTTGGTCATATTTCATTAGTGAGTTTCACTTTTACCAAAACTGGATTAAACACACCCAAATAGAAAAGAAATAAAAGCAAGAATATAATAGACCTATATCTAAATGAAAAATATTTTTTGTATAAATGTTACCTCAAATTAGTGAATAGACATCATCCAATCTCAATTTGGAGGTGAGCATCTAAAAGTTAGTCCACCTAATTCTTTGGTAAAAAGATCTACTAGTTGCTAAGATATATGACAAGTGTATGATGACTGACGTGACTTAATCATTATGTAATAAATTTAAATTTTATAAAACTAGAAAATATTATATATATATTTATGAACAAATATATCAAATATAATTTTACATAGTAATCTAAGACAATATCATGTAAAATTTTACAATTTTTCTCAAAACTTTTGGGCTAAAAAATCATAAGAAAAATTATTTAAAAATTAGAGGAAATGAGAAAATTTGAATCCTAATGTTAGTGCTTGAAGAACAATGATTTAGATGAAAATAGAGTTATGCTTGAAAATACTACATAAATAATTACATATAATTTAATTAGTAAAATTAAGATTTGGAAATGTCAAATGAATCATAATGGATTAAAGAAGAATTTTCAAACTTCAATTTAAATAAAAAATTATTAATTTAAAGATTGATCAAGTATAAAATACTAAAGATAGAGTTTCAACGACACAACAATGATTGCTGAAAATTTTAAGTGTTTAAAATGATCTTCAAGTAATATCTATTACTTCAAAAGCTCTCTTTGGATGTGTTCAACATGGATACTCTCTAGATTTCTATGTGAAGTTTAGAGGACAAAGGTAGAGGTGGATGAAGTGTTGCTAATAATTATCACTTGGTGGAATAGAAGTTCAATGATGATGAGTCCCTAGTGGCTATCATTTAGTAGAGTTAAGTTAAAGGGAGGTGGGGTGCATCTTAAGGAGCTTTATCCTTATATCAACATTTAGAACAATTGAAAAAGGTTATAATTAGTCTATTATTCAATCACATTATTCTCAATAAGGACACATTCGTCAACCAATCAAAAATGAATTTTTGAATGATTCATGACTTTTATATCTAAATCTTTTAGTTAGTTATTAAAAATGATTTGTAATTATCATTAGTCAATATTGTACAAGAAAATCATATAGTTAAACCATAATTAAGCTATGATTTTTTATGTTTGTGAGGTTTGAACCTTTGTTGATTGCCTAACTACACAGGTGTAACTAATTACCAAAATAGCCTTAAAATAGTAAACTGTAACTACATTACCCATAACATAAGGATCTTTTTGATATGATTTTGTCAATATATTATGTCTGTGTTTTATTCCCACATCGATTTTATTGAGATGTTTGAGATGAATATAAGTCTGCACTACCTTCTATATTCAAGTTCCCTCTCTCATAAACAAAATAAATCAAGATCACTTGAAAATATATTCTCATAATGATGAGTGATTAATAGATAGAGTAGTCTCTATTACTAAGTACATCACCTATCTCTCACATCACTTTTGTGAATTACATAAACCAAGTTCTTAAGGATTACTTGAGCCCAGATAAAAGAAAATTTAATTTATAAACTACATCATTCTTGGAGTTGATTTCAAATCTTCATGGAACATCTATATAAATTTATTTTTTAAGTTCTCTATATATAAATATATTTTTGTATCAAGGTTGTTTGGTACCAGTCCATAATGATCAAAGTCGAATCACAAGCCTATATAATGAACCAACTCCACAAAGAGGTGGTTGGGGAATCTTGACTAATTTGAACCATCATTTGATGTAGTTGAAATCATTTAATTTTTTTTATAACAATTAAGTACAAAAGAAAGTAAAGTTCTAATAATATCCATCTTTGCCACTTTTTATCCAAATAATTATCACATGAGTTTGTCTGTATCATTTAGCTACCCATCTAGTTTTATATCTTTCTAATGTCCCATCAGTTTTATATTTAATGGCATACATACATTTACATCCGATTTTTTTCTTTCCTTGTAGTAACTTGACTAGTTCTCAATTTTGATTTTGTGTTTAATGACTTCATCTCCTTGTTCATCTTTTCTTTCTATTCTTCACAATATAGTTTTTTTTTTTTCAGATAAGATAGATAGGCATTAAGAGAAGTAAGAAATTATATATATAAAGATAAATCTTTAAAAGGGATAAATTTATAAATTAAAAACATTAGGTATTAAACCATTTCTTCTTTTTCTTCTTTTCTTTCCTAGGAGTGATAAGTAAATCTGGAGCATTCCTTCTAATGTAGAGAATTGAATAAGATTTTCTTAGATATTCTTAGAGCCTAGAGATTACATATCAAGTAGAGGTTCCTCAAAGGCCACATTTACAAGCATAGGTTCTTGTAAAGGTGATATCGGTAATAAGAAGTTTCTAAATTTTAGTTTTCCACCATCATATTTAAGTATTTTTTCTCAATTAAGAAAATTTTCTCAATTAAGAAATTTTTCTTTACTATTAAAAAAGAATTCATGTTCACAAAAGGTTACATCAATTGAAATAAAATATATCTTTGATAAAGAACGATAACATTTATGTCATTTCTTATAGTTCTTGTATCTCATAACAACTTATTTTAGTAAACATAGATCAAACTTCTATTTGACTTGATCTGGATTGTGAACATACCACACATTCAAATATCCTTAGAATCAAGTTAGTTCTTAATTGAATATGTGAGTAATGGTGTGATACAACCTCTAGGGGACTTTTAAGTTACAATACTCAGGCTAGTCAGTGATTTATGAGGTAAACATTCATTAATACCACATCTCCAAAATACTTTGATACATTATTCTAGAATAAAATATTATTCATATTTGAATTTTTTATTGAGATTTTTTTGTGATTACCACCGACACTTAAGACTGTCTTGACATTTTTGAAGATGATTCTTGTAATTAAGGCGAAATGCTATCGATGTGATTAATGAAATGAGCACCGCAAAATGCTTGGCTTACAAAGCAGCAATCGTATGAGAGAGAGAGAGAGAGAGAGAGAGAGAGAGAGAGAGAGAGAGAGAGAGAGAGACTTTCATGGTCCACGTGGAAAACCCATTAGAATAAGCATATTTACAGAGCTCCAGAAAAAAAAAAGAGGGCACCAGAAATATTGACATCAAATTTAGACCAGAAGGTGGAAAATTCTCAGAAAAGGCGAGGTTAGCAACGGCTTACTCTTTCATCATTCTTTGCATTTAACAAAGATATTCTTGTTTTGATTGATTATGCTGAGCTGGAGGTTCTATGGGCGAGATCGCGATTGTTCCTCGACCCAATGACCTCCAAGGGTCGAAGCCCGGTCCTGCAACAGAAGGCCAACTAAGAGCTCTCAACAAAGAAAAGAAACAAGATGAAGCGTTAAATCATCCAGATAGCGAGTTCAAGACGAAGGACGGATGCTAGCATCCAAGGAATAGAATATATTTGGGTTATCAGTGTCATTGTACTCCCAAAATAGAAGAAAAAAAGTTATTACGAAAAATTAAAAAACGTTAACAAAATTTACAGATTGCCTGCTCAGAAGTTTGACTAACAATCCTCCTGTGGGTAGCCACGGTCGCATGATCGTGAGGACAAATTTCTCGGAATATAGGGTATCAAGGAGGGTAAGTGATCCCAGGGGGACTGCATAAGCCTTACCCGAAACCAGAATGAGCCTCAGTCTAGACAGAAAACCAGGGCGGATACTAGTTCCAGTAGTTACCAAGTCCACGAACATCCGGTACTCTCATGATTCTGAGTCGCTGCACTGTGCTCAAGAACATCCTGCGAGATAAAGATCACAGCATTCAAGAACAAGACGATGGAGCAGAGCCAGATAGATAAAACATCTCCCCGAGGATGCAGCTGAGGAACCAAGGTACTGATGATCCGGCTGGAGAAATTGAGGATAAACTAAGGCGGATTTTAAATCAGAAGATGGCTGCCCCAGGAACCATCAGAAGGAAGGAAGATTTATTCGACAAAGATGAAGTGGAAAAAAAAACCATCAGCCTTTAGTAACACGTTGACCTTGCGCCCACTCACTACCATGGTTACAGGGGCAGATTCCATGGACCATGTTATGACAAGCATGAGCCTTCAAGATATCAAGCCTATGAACAGATTGTGAAGTCAAGAACTCACCTTGTCGGTGAAGCGTTCACAGGAATTCCTCTGTAAAATCAGAGTGAAAAGAGAGAAGGACATGGAGCAATGTGGAAGGGAAGGAAAGCCATACCCCCACGGAACGTCACCGACGAGCATCCAGTCCCCATCCTTGTCTTCATATGTTAGGATGAAACCAGAGGAGCCGTCCAGCAGATTCGCCTTCTTCCAGGTTCCTGACATCAGAAAACATGTTAATCAAGACGTGAGGACAAAGCAGGGATGAGAGAGGTCGAAGAGGATGCCCCCCAACTGATAGATCTGTCCACAGAGTTGCGGCTCTGAAACATCTCCTCCAGCGCCATGGCAAGGGCTTCATATGTGTGGTGAGAGTTGAGGTCCACCTTCCTCCCGATGGGCATTCCATCCATATTGACCTTCACGAACAGAGAACCCCCAATTGGCCCCTTCTTCGCCTGCTGTTGGTGAGAACCCATCTCCTTGGTGGCGCTGCGGGGGATGTTAACCGCGTGACCAGTGATCTTGCAGCGGCTAGCGCCATTGCTGCAGTCTTTCTCGTTGTTGTTTCCTTCGGAGCTGTCCTTGGAGTGGTTGATCACGCTGTTCATCCGATACGTCCTGACTGGCGGCCACCCCACCACTTGGCCGCTACATAACATTTCGAGAGTGAATCAGGGAAACGTAAAATCGAAAGAAGAATCATCCGATCGGGATAGAATCAATGAACAGAGATGGTAGAAATTCAAAAGGTATTCACATCAACATGAATCAGAGAAGTGAAACTTCAGATCGGCGCAAGAAAAGGATGAAATCCCAGCGAGAAACACCGTAAGGAGATATCGCCAGAAAACAGATGAAAGCAAAATTAATTCCAAGATCAAGACGGCATAAAAAGAATTAAGAAATAATTTCAAGTCGTGTGCCACACACACACACATCAAGATTTAAGCAGTTTTATATTCACCAAAGAAAAAGGGAGAGAGAAGGGGGCATACCTCGGCCTCTGAGATCCGACATTGGGAGCCACGGAATCTGCAGTTCTCTTGTTCCCCGCCGCTCCAGAACAGCCTCCGCGATGGCCTCTGCCCACCGATGGAGACGAGGAGGCGGTCGACGACGAAGATGAAATCGGCGAACCTTGGGAGGCCAAAATGGGAGGAAAATCCTCAGCGGTGAGTATCCTACAACAATCGCCCCACGGCAACCTTGCGCCGCCGCTCCTCAGGGTTCTCCCACTGGTAGCGATCTTCCCTCCCAGGCTCAGCCCCAACTCCAGCTCCGCCTCCTCCCCATCGCGATGCTGACCAGCCTCTTCCTCTTCCGCCACCGCCAGCCGGCTGATGCCCCCGGCATCCTTGGCCGCCTGGAAGGACGGCATATCGGACGCAACCTCCGGACCTGCAGTCCTGCTCCGCCACCTCAGCGGCTTCCTCCACAGAGGGGAAGAAGAACGAGAGCAGCCACCGAATGGGGAGAAGACGACACGAAGGTGGCGGTGTGGTCGTGGCGGAAGGAGGAAAGAAGGCGGTGGAGGCGCTGTCAGCCGCTGCCACTGTACCCCCCTCTTCCCCCCCCCTCTCTATTGCTGCGCTCTCATGGTGGCGGTACTGATCGTCGTGGGGCGGGAGGGCTTTATGTGGGGCCCATTCCCCCCATTAATTAATAGTAACCGGATTCGGGTCATGGGCTGAAGGATGGCCGTCCAGATATGGTAAGAACGGGACCAAATGATGCCGGAAATGTGCCGCAATCATAACCGTCCAATGGAAGGACCCCGATGTAATGGCCCCCGCAGGGCAATTTGGGTATTTTCCACGACAATGGGAGAGAGAGGGTGGAGGCCCACCAGAATAGTCGCCCTCCGGCATTCGAGCCTATCCGACGTGGCGCGTCGTTTCCTTTTATTCGAATATAAAAGGAGCCCATTCAATCGGTCAAACAGCGGTAGAGTCAAACCAACGACCTTTATTCGTAGAGTCATTTCACTAGCTCCTCTTTAACTTCATTTTTGTGGGGCCCGATCCCTAGAAATTAAAATCCCTTGACGTTCGTGAGCTGGTCCACCGCGTCCCCCCTCTCGAAGACAGCCGCCGCACCCATTCCCGTGCCTGTCATTCATCCCCATTAATTAATTAAATAACTAACGAACTAATAAATTAAAAATAATATATATATATATGTATGTATATAGCGAGAGCGAGAGCGAGAGAGAGAGAGAGAGGGACCTATGCACATGGAGACGACACCAAAGCGGCAGTCTCTGCCCCTGCGCTTCATTTCATGCAACAGCGTCGCCACACAACGGGCCCCTGAATAAATTAGACGGATTATAATTATTTTTAGGAAAAATAAATCAAATATCAGCAGTGCCCATTGAGGGTGCTAGGGCCGGTCCGGGCCTTGCTAATCACCAACGAGAGAGAGAGAGAGAGAGAGAGAGAGAGATACCAGTCGCGCCGAGTGGATGACCAAGGGCAATGGCCCCACCGTTGACATTTATTTTGGACGGATCCAGCTCGAGCTTCTTGGCGCAGTAGACGAATTGGGAGGCGAACGCCTGGACGGAAGCAATAGAAGGCAGGTCGAGCTGAATGCCTACGAGGAGGAGGGAGTGAAATAGATGGGGGATGACGGGAAATTACCTCGTTTATCTCGAAGAGATCGATGTCGTCGAGCTGGAGGCCCGCAGATTTCACTGCGGCGGGAATCGCCACGGCGGGCCCCACGCCCATGACGGCCGGATCCACTCCGACGGCCGCAAAGCTCCTGTGTGACTCACACGGTTATTTTCTCGACGGTGAAGAGACGATCATCAGACCGAAAGTCAACCCACCGGGTCAGGTCCACAATGGGGGAGAGAGAGAGAGAGAGAGAGAGAGAGAAGAGAAGAGAACCTGAAGACGCCGAGAATGGGAAGCCCCTTCTTCACAGCCACGGATCTCTTCATCAGGAGGACTGCTCCAGCGCCATCTGTCACCTGGCTAGAATTCCCTGCCAAAAATAGAAACAGAGAACGTCAAACAACGCCCGAGTCAAAGCAAGTCCAAACCAAGGAAAAGGGAACCGGCGATGGTACCGGCGGTGGTGGTCCCGTCCTTCTTGAAAGCCGGCTTGAGCTTTGCCAGGCCCGACAGGGAGGTACCGGGCCTAATCCCATCGTCAACGGAGATCGTCACTTCCTTCTCCTCCCCAGTTTTGGGGTCAACGATCTAAAACCGGATGTATCAGAAAGCATTGACGAATAACAGATGGGTTTCAATCAAATTATCTACCTTTGTCTTCACGGGAATGATCTCATCCTTGAATCTACCAGCCGCTGTTGCGGCGGCCGCCTTCCGGTGAGATTCAACCTGCACATGTCATCAAGGGGCAGTTGCCCGAGAGGGATTACTACCCAAAACAGAAAAATTATGGAGTTCCGGGGAGTCTTGGCAGCTGGCGCTTACGGCAGCCTGGTCCTGCTCTTCGCGGGAGACGCCGAAGCGATGAGCCACGTTTTCGGAGGTAATGCCCATCGGGAGAAGGCAGTCTTGGGCTTGGGAGAATATGTGAGTCTGAAGAGACGTGAAGTATGAGACAAATGTTTCCACGGGTTGAAGAAGACACCAAGTTTGTTTTACCATAAAACTGTGGTTACCACCTTGGGATTGATGGATCCGTCCCAAGCCATTGGATCAGCTGTCATTGACTCCAAGCCAGCGCCAATTCCTGGAGAAAATCATCAAGAAAAAGATTACTAACAGTAATTAAGTCAGCGCCCATTGCCAATATTAGAGTGATCGACGCACAAGATTGGGATGATTAGATGACTTGAAAGGCTTACCGATGTCGTAAAACCCGGCTCTTATTGCTGCAACAACATCAGCCACTGCTTGAAGGCCAGAGGAGCATTGGCGGTTCACTGTTCTGAGAGGCACAGTTTCTGCATGATGAATATCACTATAATTAACCTTAGCTAAGTCTAATGAAGGATCCAAGATAATTTGGCAAAGTCTATCGATTACAAGCACCGCATAATGCACCGAAAAAAAAAAAGAAAAAAGGACAGGTTTCTGGGTGGGAGCCTCTTCTTGGGCTGTAGTCCAATTCATGAAGTTAGGGATTCACACTGGGGATTTCCCTAGGCCTCTGGAAGTGTCTAGAATAAGAAGGTAAAGAAGCCAGTCTAAATTACATTTCAATGACAAAAGTTCTTGAGCTGAGGAAAATTGTAAGTACCAGGAAAGCCCGCATAGAAAGCTGCCATCCTGCATTCACTAGCTCTTTGTGAACCTCGAGCTAAGACCGTACCAACAACGATATCGCCGACTTCACTTGGGTCGATTTTAGATGTGTCCAGTACGGCCTAGATTTAGAGTTAATAAATGAATAGAGAATTAGAATTACTCAAGAAAACCTGCATTAGCATGGGCTAAAAGTAGCCTAACAATGTGATCACGTGAGGTTTAAAAGAAACCTTGAGAACAGTCGCCAACAAATCATCAGGAAGTGTATCCTTGAAGCCACCACGCTTTGATTTGCAAAGTGGGGTCCGATATGCACTGTTGGCACAAGAGAAGAGTTAGAAAGAAACCCAAAAAAGGGGTTCAGTGCAAACTGAACAGATGTTTAGACATTTAGAATGAAGAAGTGAAATGATTGGGGAGCTAAAACTTTCTGCTTAATGACGAAGAGAAACCCATAGAGATACAAATGATCAGCACGTTTTAAATGGCTATGGCATCCCACTTCCTCCAACAAGAAAAAAACGAAGTATAGAGTAGAAAAGGCAACCAAAAGCTGTAACTTGAGATCCAACATTCCAACCACTATCAAAAATCACCACATATGGGCATGCGTTCTTCCTCACACTTATCCCTTTTCCATCCCTTTTCCCAAATTATCGGTACTTCATAAGTATGCCAATTACCTGATTCTCTTTCTTTTTCCCTAATATGTTGGTGGTAGGGGGCTTCTGTTATCTTTCCATGTAGGAATTGGAATATGTACAACGAGTATTCTCAAGATATGAAATTTACACTCCATTTTATGGTCAGCCATGAAACATGTGCTTATGTGATAATGAGTCAAATAAACCAGTTTCCCAAAGTCCTCTCTCCATGTTGCTACTGAAGTTAACTTCTACAGATAAAGGGAAAGCAAATTTCTGGAACGACAATGTCAACTTTTATTGAACATTCAAGGAATTTCATCAAAATATTCAAAAAAATGGGAACAACACACTTTTCTCATTTAATTTAAGGCAAACGATAATACAACGGGAAACTTGCAATTTTCTGGAGCCAAACTGTCCAGTTCTATTTAAGACATGGGGAATTTCAGAATAACTTGAGCCAATTTTTTTCAAGTTGGAAACTTGTCATTCAGTTAAAGTCAAAGGATGATACATCGAGAACATTCCAACAAAAAAAAATGAAAATTAAATGGCCAATGGAATAATGAAATTGGAACACCAAACTTTCAAGGGTAAACCAAAGTTTTATTTTTGTTAGTTATTTCTTCTGTCTTAAATAAAACTGGACAGTTTTGTTTCATTGGGTAAATCAAAGGTAATTCAGGAACGAGCTTCGTGGTTCTTAGGTTAACAAAAGGGCAATGCTCACTGATTTGAAAAACCTTTAATTATCTTCGACGACTGGATTTTCGACTGAATCTTACACTAAGATTAATTTTTTTCATAATAAATGACAAGAAAAACGTGAACATAATAGGTACGATTCCAGTTTTGGAGGGATAATGTGCATACAAAAGATACTTACGCTACAATCACAACGTCATCCCCAAAAGAGGCACTCCTCTCATATGCTGCACTGTCCCCCGCAGCACAAATGGATGACTGGCGATAAAATGAATTTCAGTGTGAGGAATCATGTCGAAATGCATAAAATTTAAACAGCAAAAGATGAAACTGTTTAATTGGATGCCATATAGGTGTTAATTAGAGAATAAATACAGAAGAAAAGAAGCTGATGACAATATGGAGGGTCACTAAATGCTCTCACAAAAAAAGAGCTCTTCATCTTTTAGAAGTGATGATGAATTCGGTTGTGGCACTACGCCGCTTCATTATTTAGGGGAGCGATGAATGATATATATATATATATATATAGAGAGAGAGAGAGAGAGGTTACACAGTTTACGTGGGAGCAGAAAATCTGTTTTAGATGAAATATTTTCGGTATTGCAACGATTACCCTTTCTCCCTTAAATACATAACCATGAAAAAGGGCATAATACCTAAGTAAATAGTTTCTCAAACGATTGCGATTATAACTTCTGAGTTTAGCAGAGCTGTGCATCTCTAAAATAATACTTCCACTCCTAGATATGAAAGACCCGGTTTCTTTGAGCGAGGAGCAGCAAACTTCAAAACCCGAGAGACTTTTTTCCATCTAGATCAAAACCATCACGAGATACGTGAAATTTGAGACCGACAACCGGCAAACGAATCCCAATTTTAGATCAGGCAACGAAAATAATGAAAACATCAACAGAAATTTGAACCTCGAAAAACAAGTACAAGGCCGAAGGGACATAAACGGGATAAAGCTAAAATCATCCCTCGCGACGAACCGATCCATCCAACGACATCATTTGCAACTTTCGCGAAAGAGAAAAAACCAAAAATCCAAAGTTAAACAAGAAAAATCAACGACCGCCACTATCCGATCTCATCTACCTCAAATCCAGAGCATGAAATCCATCACCGGTGCCCTTAAGGGCTCAAATCCGTCGGAAACCAAGGGTCTATGGCAAGCCTACAGAGCCAAACAGGGAGGAAAATCCAGGATCCCAGGACCGCGGAGGCTACCGATACGATCTGCGACGACTCCGACGAAGGGGCGAGGTGCTGGAGAAGAACCCTCTGCCTGTTGATCGCTCTATCCATCTCTCGCTTCCTCGGGTAATTACCACCTATCCGACGATGAGAGAAATCACTGCACAGGCTCCGGAGCTAGAAGCCAAGCTTTTGTAGAAACTTGGGATTCCGACTCCCGAGGAGGAGACGTCACGAGTCGTGCCGTTACAAACTTTTTTTTAATAAAAATAACGAAATATAATTTAACGGCAGTTGCTTACCTCTTCGGAAGGGGAAAATGCCGTAGGAGACGTTATTCACACCCCCTTGATCACATCGTGCACGCCACCGACTCCTATCGTCTCCGGTGGGTTAGACCAAATCCGACCCGATCCGATTGGTCTTGACTTCGGCGGCCGCCCTTTTGGGATCTTCGTACGTTTAGCCCCACACCATCCAGTGGCGCTTGGTGGCAGACGACGCCACGTAAAAGTTTTTGTCTGGGAACGTTTAGAAGGTGAGAAACACGTGGCATAACAGCGAAGCCGCAGCTTAACTGCCGCCTTTGCGGCTGCCAGACGCACCGACCGAGCAGGGGGAAGGCGAACCGTTGAACCATTAGCAGGATCCGGGAAGATGATTTGAGCCAGCCGACAGCTTACTGGGTGGTGGACTCCTCTCTCTCTCTCTCACTCTCGCTCGCTTAAGACAAGCTTACCGCGAGTTTGCAAAGAAGGCGGTACGCCAGGAGGAGAGAGAAGGCAGGCAGACCCTCTCTCCCTGTCTCTCAAGATGTGAGCTTACCGCGAGTTTGCTAAGAACGCGGTATGCCGGGGGAAAGAGAAGACTCTCTCTCTCTCTCTCTCTCTCTCTCTCTCTCTCTCTCTGCAGATGTGAGCTTTCCGTGAGTTTGCTAAGAAGTCGGTCTCAGGGAGGAGACAAAAGACGGCTTCTCTCTGTCCTCTTTTTCTCAGGATGTGAGCTTTCCGCGAATTTGCTGAGTCGCGGTCAACGGAGAATCTCTCTCTCTCTCTCTCTCTCTCTCTCTCTCTCTCTATCTGTGTGTGAACGGGCGGGAAGGACGTGCCTGGGATTGTCTCGTTTTGGGCCGAGATGAGTATTTCCGCCCACTTTCTCAAATCCTCTGTTGGGCCGGTTTTTCCTTTGAGAGCGCGGTGTGGCGGGGGTTCACCACGTGACAGGTGAGTCTAGTCAAGAAGGCCAAAAATAGTAATGAATGGGAGGTGGACCGGACCGGCTTGGACCGAATCTATATTTATTGATAAATTGGGTCAAAAAAGAGAACATTTACTTATCGAACCCTCATAATTGTTATATTAAAGGAACCGTAATAAGACAAAGAAATGCTGACACGGAGAGAGAAACAACGCCGCGATGATACCAATCCTTCTATGAAATGCATGCAGAACGAGGAAATTAACCCAAAACGCCGCTTCCGGCTTCCTTCCCATCGTCGTCCTCGCCTTTCACAGATGGAGGGAAAGATCCAGGTGGTTCCCTCCGCCGTCTCCTTCGCCTGCTCCGCCGCTACTGGCGACGGCGGTGCCACCGCTGCCGCCGCCTATGGAGACGACGGCCATCTGCCTCTCTCGGGCTTCCCTCACGCTCCTCTGCCATGCCCGAAACCGCTCCTCGTCGTGATCCGGAAACATTGACGGAGAAAAGGTGGAGAACGGGGCAGCGGTGGCTGCGGCGTAGAAGTCCGGCTGTAGCGGAGGATCCGCAGCCGGGGAGTCGATGAAGCGGAAGGCGGAGGAGGAGGAGGAGGAGGAGGAGGGCAAAGGGATGTAGGGGTTGGCCGCCGGCGCATAGGATCGGCGGGAGGGACGGGAGACGGTGGCCGGCGGCGGCGGGCGGCGCTGCCAGGAATGGAAGCAGGAGAGGGTGCCGAAGTACGGCTGAGGGTTCAGGTCGTAGACGTCGTAGAGGCTGGGGGCCGGCGGCGACGGCGGCCGCCGACCGGTGAAGCTGCTGTCATTCTCCTTGTTCAGGGACCTCTCTCTCTTGTGGGCGTTCTGGTGCCCCCCCAGAGCCTGGGAAGTGGGGAAATTCCTCGAGCAGTACTGGCAGCGATACGACCTTTCTTCCTTCCCGGTTGCTGGAGAGCTTCTCTCTCCATCGTCGTTCGCCATGGCGAAGGGATGCCAAAGAGGGTAAACAGAAGACGGTAGAAGAAACAGCCTACTCCCGTTTCGCGCACCAGTCGACGAGATCTTCTCAGAAACGGCAGGAAAATGAGAGAACGGAAAGAGATATCATAATATATTCTCTCCTTTGGCCAGACTTGAAATAAAGAACCCCCGAGGATGAAGCAGAAGAAGCAGAACAAGGAGAACAGTGCCACAGAGAGAGAGAGAGAGAGAGAGAGAGATGCCGGTGGGAAACGAGCCAGAAGCAGGAGAAGAAGAGAGGACAAGAGGCCTCCTGGAAGAAGATACGACATCTAAGGGAGATGGGTAACCCTATTTATAGAGCGCTCTCTCAGAGATACCGGGGAGAGAGAGAGAGAGAGAGAGATCCTCCCACATTCATGGCATTCTGAACTGGCGGACTAGAGTTTCCTTTGGCGGGGAGATGCTGTTGCACCTCCCTTCTTCTCTCTCATACTCAACACCTTCGTCCTGCTCCCTTCTCCCCCTTGATTTAGCGACAGATTGGCGTATCCCGGCTGGCCGATTCCCACATTTATCTCTTTCGCCATGGCAGCTGCGCGGGAGGGCCCTCTCCGTCAACGTCGCCGCGGACGACTTGCTTAGTTAAGAGCAGGTAGTGAATATCCCCCCCCTGTAACTCCCCTACTCGCAGCATATCTCCGCATAAAGACCAGATAGACTCGAGACCAGACAGCTTTTCTGGAGTGATGAGATGTTTCAATGCGGGTAAGCCCGTAACATTTATTGAACCACAATGGGCAAAACTTTGGTCATAGGATCATCAATGGGGTTGTAAGCGCACATAAAATCATGGATTTCTCAATGAAGGTTTGGAGATTCGCCGACGAAATCAAACAGCTCCTAATTTGTCAACGGGTCTTTTGATGCCCAGGAACCAGACCTAGATTATCACATTTAACTACTAATGAGTAGGGTAAGCTAATATATTTAAAACATACGACTTATATGTCTTATTTAATGTGATTGGTTTGACCTTGTAGACCAACTTTTTATTATCTCCATTACACAGAAATTAGAGACAAAAAAGCATTCTATGAAAAATCAGGTTACCCAATTCAATGTTAATTAAAAATCAGTGAAGAACATTTGTCTATCATAATTTTCAGGGTTGACCCCAGGTAAATCTTTGAAATAGGAAAAATATCACATTGAAAAAAAAAAAATTTGATTCGCTCCTAGCAGATTTGTGTTCATCAGGGATGGGCTCTAAGATAACTTATCATTGATTGGATGCAACATATTTTGAGAATATCGATGAGACCACTAGTTATTTATTAATCATATGTAAGCACAATAAAATATTGAAAAATTTTAGTCTTCAACTCCGTTAAACTAATAGAATCAAAAGATTTCCCATACAGTTTCATTTAGGAAGAAATATTCACAAACTGTAACTTGATATCCTAATTAAGGTGCCACTAAAAATAGTAGAATATCTGCATGATTATGTTCTTCCTAAACGTAGCCACCCTTTTGTGTAATCAAGTTATGTTAAAATTTTAGGATAATTGACCCCCCACATCTCAGCACCAAAATAAATGCCCAAGAAGGATTATCGCCCGAATAAGATGGCACGTATTGTCTAGAATTAGAAGTTGTTTAAATATTATGGGTACAGTCCAACCAACTTTATTTCCTTACTCGTTCCGTCCTGTTAGTTTATAATTAAATAATAACATAATAATAATGGGAAAATCCTCCATTGCTTCGGAGCCACGCCGGCCTAGGCACGAACTCCTCTTCCAAAAGAAGCTTCTCTCTCTCTCTCTCTCTCTCTCTCTCTCTCTCTCTCTCTCTCTCTCTCTCTCTCTCTCTCTCTCTCTCTTAACACGGCAGTGACGCCATTTCCCGGAGGGCTCGCAACCCGGGTTGGGTTTCTGGTTCCTCTACTGCGATAATGTGCGTCTGAGTGAGTGAGTGAGAGAGAGAGAGAGAGAGAGAGAGAGAGAGAGAGAGGCGATTAATTCAGAATAACTGCGAGAAATAAAAACTAGAGGGCCCTTGGATTCATTCCGCTTAATTTGACATATAAATGAGAAGACGTCATAAAAGTTTGCAGTATGATGAATCTAACTTTTTTGCAGAGCGAATAAATGTTATCGAATCTCGCCGTAGATTTACTTCTTCTGGCAAACCATACAAAGATTAGAACCAGTTGTACTCACCGTTTCGCCAACCATCTGTTGACATTGCGTGAGAACCCACGCCTCTCACTTTCAAAAATCACAGCCCAGGAAAGAAAATCAATCCAAACCCGAATCAACCTCTCGTTTATGACCAAACTAGAGAGAGAATCCGCTCCCCTCTCTCTCTCTCTCTCTCTCTCTCTTATTCTCTCTCATGGGTACAATTTCTGAGGCACTCGGCGACAAGAATATCGCTGAAACTCCGCGGCCTTCCTCTTTAAATACATCATAAAATATGAGAAGATTGTCCCAGCAATGTGGCAGAAATTTATCAAATCAAAACACACGGCCATGGTGGAGGGGAGACGACCACTCGATCGATCCTCGTCAGGAGCAGCCGAAGCATCTCCCAATGGAGCCGAAACAGGGCTTGAAGAAATCAGAGGGGGGCGACGACGGTTTGGGGTCCAACGGCTCCCTCTTGGGGAGATGCTTGAAGAAGGCCATCACCGCCCCCTTCACCCCGTCCTCCGACGCCATGGCCTTCGCCAGCTCCACAGCACGCTCCTTCACCTGTCAAATAACACAATCCCAAGAAGTAGATTATATGTTATATTCATCACCACCAGCAAAGCTCTTTGATTCGAACCAGGAAAATCAAAAAAAAAAAATAAATAATAATAATAATAAGAAGAAGAAGAAAATCATGAGTAGTTTTTGCCATAGTAAACCCATTGATTCTGATGGTGGGAAACTTATATTTCTCACTCATAAATCCCATCCTTGTCCATGCTGCAAACTCTAAGTTTGGCCTCACTTCTTCTCTAAGGTGTGTGTGTTCTTGATGGGTTTCCTTCATTGGGTTAGGGGCCAGATTCTTGAAGGGTTCTTTAATCGAGCTATTATATATGATAATGGTTACATGAATGTTGCTAATGAAGGGTTATATATATATATATATATATGATAATGATTCACCGACGAACAGTCTCACCTTGGAATCCAGCATGTAATTTATCGCATCGATCAGCTTTGGCAGCGAGAACTGGTCGACGGGGATGGGAGACGGGCCAACGCCTCTAGCATGGACCTGCTCTCCCCAAAAGGGCTGATCCCCGAAGAAAGGCACGATCGTTGTTGGACACTGCATCATGAAAAGCTGACTCACCGTCAATAGACAGACGCATCTTAAATCCAATATCATCCAACATGGCAATAATAATAGTAATGATAGTAATAATAATACTAATAATGAGAATGCTTACAGCGGCTTTGAGACCGGCAGCTGTTGTTCCAGCGCCGCCATGATGCACCTGAAGGCACAGAGGCTTCATGAGGAAGAGCCCAGAGGCAGACCATAATGCCGATCCATTTAAGGTATTTCCATTTAAGGAGACCAGCATGGAATCACAAGAGAAATCGGAACAACACAGAATTATAGAGTATTTCCATTTAAGGTTAGTAAATTTCCCGGGGAAAAAAGGCCATGCAAAAGAAAAGAACTGCGATATAATTTACCCTCTCTCTTGATGAAGCAGCAGGTTAGATGTTAGCCTACGAATTAAAATTCTGCGGTATATGAAAAAATAACATCTTATATGGATTACTCTGTCTCAGAGTAACATCCATATAACATGACATCCATATGAAATATCATCCGTTTCAGAACATATGCACTGGATCGAAAGGAAGAAAAACTTCCAAATATGGCAAAGATTAGGCAACGGATCTTAGGATAAAATGCAAAGTAGTGTCAATGAGTTAATGGATGGTAGGAGGGCATTCCATCGGACTAGCACAAAACGTATATGGCTTACCACGGCCTTACAATGTGAAAATAGCCAGTCATGGGGGCAATTGTCCAGCAGGTACACAAAATCCTTGGGTTCTGCCACTGGAACAGGAGATTCCATCAAACATATTGCCCCACATCACAAGAATAAAGAGATTTAAGATTAAGCAGAGAATCAGCACAATGCGGTGGTCAGCCCCAGAATAATAAGCACTTACAGTCTCCAAGACCACCCCAACCCTTATTAATGATGCCCCGCTGTTGAGTCTTCTCTAATGCCTCCACAATGATATTTGTCATCTTCTGGGGTTCTTGGACAGGCTGTCACAGAACTCAGAAAAGTTTTAAACTAAGCATAGAAACCTTAACCACTATGTATACACAAGAGAATTTAATTATTAAAACATGCCGATCCCATTTTACCATAGAACTCATAAAGACAACTCAAAATTTGATTGATAGAGTCCTTACGTGGTGCTATAAACCCTCTTCATGCCTTCAGTAGGCAAACTATAAGTCGCCTGTAGTGGAACCACCATGTTCATCATCTATCATTATTTTAGTTCTCATTCAATATCTAGGCGCTTGATGTAACTTATCATTATGGCATGAGATAGATCTAGAGGTGTTTGGTAATCTTCACAGGGTTATTTGCCCCTAGGCACATGATAGACCTGTCAAAAGTAACTATACTACCAACGGGTAAGGTTACCTATGAGTTTTAACATTGGTCTTTTTTATATAAGATTATCCAAATTTGATTATTATTATTAATCTTTTATTATATTTCCAAACACCAAAAAATATGGAAAACATTTCTTTAAATGATGTTGCCACATATACTAAAATTCATTTGACTGAATTTATAAATAAATGAAATCATTTATTATGTCTCCATACATAAAGTTAAAAATGAAGTTGACCAGATTGACAGTGTTGTACATTTGTCCCACTTCTTCAATAAGCAATATTCCTGTGAGAAGTTCCTACAAACTGTTATTCTTAGACATTGACTCGACTTCTTTTCTTATGGATGGATTCTGACACCATCCAAAATCAAGGAAAAATGAACAAAAAATCGATTTTTTATATGCGGACATCTAATAATAGGTTTGACCGTTATGAACTCGAGTCTTGGCATGTGCAAACCGGAAAACATTACTTGTAACCAACTTGCGAAGGGAACAAAATCTAGCTAAGATGCTATATGGCCTGGATTACTAAATCAAATAATGTAAGCGAATAATAGAACTAATTCTTCAAACATTTCTGAAGGACAATGAAAAGTATTCCTATATCTCCATATTTAGGGAAAATTGACCAAAATGCACAGCCCGAAGTTCAAGATATGAAGAAAATATCAAAATGTCCATAGTGAGTGAGAATAGTGACACTCACAAGACTACCAAATCCAATATAAATAGGCTTCTCCCCAGCTTCAAGCCATTTCACCAGTGATTCTGGAGGTTCATAATTTGATGCCAGGTCAAGGAAACAAAAACCAACAACATCGATTTTGGGTCCCCAATCTGTAAAAAAACCATAGAGAAATGGGTTTTAAAAAAGCACATAAGAAAGCAAACCAAATTCACTACAGGCATCCAGAAATTGGACATCAGCAATCGAAATTTCACATAAGAGTTAAAGATCAACATACTGACGAATGATATTTAGATCTCCCAGCACCATCTCAAACCATAAAACTAGGAGGAAAATATTGAAATATAATTAATAAAATAATGCAAGTATGCCACAGAATAAGTCAGGCCATTTCCCAAAATTGAACCTCCTCACCCTCATGTTCTCCAGGGTCACCAATAATGGCACTGATAGCCTATTATAATTTTTAAACAGTAATTAAAGGAAGTTTTCATTTTCGTGACCATCAAAGAACGCTAGTAAATTATTTAACTTTAGAATTCTCAAATTTTGTTTGTGATGCCCACTTGAAATTGGCCCTTTAGCGGGGAAATTTTACTTTAAAACGTCACAGAAATTTCGCAGTCTAGAGAACTGACAACCAAATTCATATTTTCTAATGGTTGCCCATTACTAAAATTCCATTTTTACGTGAACAAAATATCACACACGAAAATCACGGTCACAATGAGTCTTTCATTAATGTCCCACATAGAACTCCACATAATCAATGTCATAATTAAGTGCTGACAGGTCAAAAAAGATGAAATCTAAATTGATGCTTGGCGTACGTGGTTAGGAATGCACCATTTTTCGTTTTCCCAACTGATATTCTTTGAACATCTCATTTATGTATGGAAATTCACTAACCTTTTGGCTTGGGGACAAGATGAGGACTCCAAATATATCCCGTAGGAATATCTGACGTAGATCCTTGAGAGCCACTTAAATATGTGACAGGTCGAAGCTTCAACTTTTTCTTTCTGAAATCATTTATCATATCTCGTATTCCAAGCCAAATCATTGAGTCAACTACTTGGTACGAAAGCTGCAGGAGATTGAGCTAAATAAATAATAGGTGAAGATTATTCCAATTAAATGATAAACTTTGGCAGTCTAAACAACTATAAACGTAAGAATTTCACTTGTTGAATTCAGGGAATAGTCTATGTCATTAATCTGAGATGCAGTCCGTATAACCAAGAAACTAGGAAGAGTCGTATGCTATCAGAAGACGAGGGAAACATAAACTATTGCAGGGGATTCAACCAGATATTATACATAAAAACATGAGTATTGCAGTGCTTAAATATGAATCCTTTAGAACACTCATATTCCAAGAACTGAGTCGGATCATACCAACTATATTTTCACCCATATAAATTCATCAACAAAACTCTCAGAAATAATGTTTTAATAAGGCACATCGGAATCAGACCAATCCGGCTCCTAGGAGTCGGGCCCTAAAAATACAGAGAAAAGGAGAAATTAAGAGATTCTGTTTCACATAAGTCCGAGTTTCAGTAATTTCAAATTTTTCTAGAGATGATGTGAAATAGAAAAAAAAAATTCTCGTTGGCTTTTGGATATCTACATGTACAAAAAAATCCAAGACTCAGCTACTTTAGATTCTTCTTTTTTCTTCTTACTTCTCTCTGAATATTTTTGGCCACCAAAACTTATCTAGTGCTTCATAAAACCTTTAAGGATTTATTAAAATCAAACAAAGATATTAAATGTTTGGAAAATTAGATAATCAAAGAACTGAATTCCTTGATATACCATTAGCAATCTGATTAAATGAACGAATATAAACAACAATGCAAACACATTGAATCTTATACGATAAACCTTGGACAACTTTAGGGGTACGAGTAGGAGTCTCTAATGCTGAAATGATCCAAAACAGTGTACCAATATAGAATGATTGCCTTGGAGTCTCTAAAACCATATGACAAATATAATCATCAGATGGCAAATGGCTAGATTCATTCCTACGATGTAAGAAAGTGATGCGAGTTTCTTATTATTTTATGATCATTTCATTAAGAACCTTTTGATAAATCACAGCGACAATGATTTAGAACCACCATAACAAAAATAGATTCCCTTTCAAAATGATTTAACTTCAATAGTACCCGGTAGAAACTCCTTGACATAAGAAAGGCTGAAGCCAAACAAAAAATCAGCCAAATAGTTCATAATTAGGAGGGAGACGAAGAAAGTACTTATTATTATGGGGCATGAATTCCTCGAAAAAAAAGTTCAGAAAAACAATTAGGGACATGATATAATATCATGTCGCGTGGTAGACAAGAAGAACAGGAAATAATTCGGGATCTGACGCGTCAAAAAAAACAAGAGGAACTTGCTGGAACTTGAGAATGATGTGATTCTACCTAAAATTTAGGTGTCAATGTGGCAAAAAATCTACAAATCAATTGACAGACGTGAAAAGATACAAGCTTTCCTACCACATCTCACTTTGAATTTTGGTCGCATACCCATTAGAATACTAAAAAAATAGATCTATTGAAGGAACATGCACTAGAAGAATGGAATCTCACTCTATATCCAGCTTGCTGTTTAACACGGGAAAGGGGATGTGGAAACTGAGCAGTGGGCCTGGTAGCAAAACAAGGAAGCGACATAAATAAGATAACAATAAAGTTGCTAAAAATACAAGTTCACATACACATGCTTCATAACTAAAGAAAAAATAAGCTAAATTTCCGGTCTTATGTTATACAGAGATGACTCTGGACCAGAAGATCACATAATATACACATCTAGTGGCATCAACAAAAAATAGAATACACTCATATAAAGTTAATTTGGAATACTTACGTCCAAGGCATAGTGAAAAATATATGAATCGGTATTTTTAGCGCCTCAGCCACATGTGTATGCCCTGAACAAGCATTTGTCCACGTCAGGAGATGAAGTCAAGCTGTCCAACAGCGCATGAAATACAAATATTACAAATTTCACCTGGATATACATGTGAGACATGTATATCCATGGCAGAGCCCTTGGCAGGAGAAGAAATGGGAGACAAACAATGTTCCATGAATGATGCAAATTAAAATAGGATATACATGTGGAAGAAACTCAAAAATTTAGGTTGTGACATGTTTTATGTTCTTAAACAATGATAATTAATCACAAGGGTCTAAGCCAACCAATAATAACGCATGAAATGTAAACCGGGATGAAGAAATAAAATAAATATATACAAGCTGCACATTCAAGGCCTTCAAACTCCAAGCAAAAACTGGACCGGCCCTGAATTCCCTGCCTCTGTGAACAATACTCTCTAGACATGATTCTAAGTCATTTTTTAAAGATTACAATCATACAAAAAGATATATGCGTTGATTGGTGGTGAATTTTTTTTCCAAAATATTGTTATAGTATAGTAAAGAATGTGCATGGATTAACTACATCAGGAGCCCAAATGGACCCCTGACCCATGTTTTCTAATATTTTGGTCAGGCAGGCTACCAACTGGCCGCCACCCAAAAGGGGTGGGGCCCAGAGGTGACCCAAATGCGACACTAGACGGTCAAAGACTCCAGTGAGTTCCCATAATCAGTAACTAGAACCGTGAAACACAGCAGTGATCACGAGAATTACATAATTAAAGACATATCAGAATGTCGCAAATATCTGAAATCACAAAGAATAATAGAAATGCCCAAACTTCAATGTGCGAAGTACTTAGGTTTGTAAGAAAATCTCAACGTATTTATAGATTAAAATTTACGAAAAGATATTCTTCTAAATATTTTCCAATTTTCATGATAATTGTATAAACATCATAATTTAATGGAAACATCGTAAAGATCCATTAGCATTCATTATTTATTTTCACATCAAGAGCATCATTAGCATGTCTTTAATTGGGAACATTCTTGACCCATTTATTTTTAGCAGGGCCTCATCTGCCCATTTGTACCGATAGCAACCACTAGCCTATTCTTCTGCTTGTTCAAGTCCTGAAAAGAACGCTCAAAAATCTAAGAAGCTAATGAGGGATAAGGAGATATTTTAGGCAAAGACTTTCAATAATACAAAAAAAGGGCTAATGATTGATCATGTTCCCGAAGAGGAAATTCCTAAAGTTGGAAAGATGGATGGTGTTTAGAGCTAAATGAAACAGAAGCATTTAATTGTTCCTCTCAACAAAATAAAACGCGATTTTATTTATTCTTCTCTGTAACGTGAATGTAGAGAGCAACACGATCTGGGCGAAAATTGAAAGATATGACTTACATAGGGAGGACAGAGAGGAAAAGTTTTTTGACGGACAGCCAGGACATGATGATTCATTTGAGGCAGTAAAGATTGTCTTCAACGAAAAAAGTACGGAAATAATGAGACTCTTGTTTTATTCCTCAATAGTTGACACGAAGAAGACACTAGATGAAAACACGACCAAAAGATTAAGAAGACATCTAGGAGAGAACTACCGACTGCTTGGAATGGAGGAACATCACTCAAAGTATAGAGAATGAAGAATCTTGACATATCAAAATGCAACAAGAGTGATGAAGTGCCAGGAACAGCTCGCCAGGTCATGATTTTAAACAAAAGAAAGAATTCGCCAGTGATATTTTGAAGATGTACTGTTAGAAATATGTTTTCGATTTACGGTGTTAGTCCTTTACTTTCTTGTCCACTGTACCTTGTAATAAAACCATAGGCTGAACCGATTCAAACTGAATCAGACCGGTTCAGCCTCTCCCATTTGATAACAGCCGGTTGGTATAAACACCAATCAGCATGTAAGCATTTGTGAATAATAGAATTTGGGGCTTTGGCCTTCTTCTTTTTCCTGTATCTCTCTCGTGTACGCTGCTGGCGCAGAAAGGAAAGAAGGGAGGCATTCGGAGATGATCAAAGATAAACACGATCTTTAACATGTACGAATAGTAATTTTAAAAAAGGATATTATGACAGGATTCTCAGTTGCCTCTTTAAAGATCAATCAATTGTGATTATTTTAAAACATATTTTTACGATATTCACATGTGCCATTTTGAAGAGATACAAATTTCTATTTTTTTTAAAAAGTACACCACAAAAGGATACACATGTGCTATTTTGTAGACATAATACTTGTGCTTCTTAAAAAGGATATTGTGAACGTTAAAAATTCAGATTCCAATAATGGATACACACGCCAAGATTTTGATACAATTTCTTCAGGAGAATTAAATAACATGAGTTAAAGTACAAACATGCTGAATACATTCTCTATTTGATAACTCACATTGTTACAAAAAGATGTAAATTCTTTATCCTGCTTCACAATTGAAGTTAATAAATTTTAGCAGGAGTTGATAGAACAAAGATCAAATGCTACCACATTTGACATCCCAATAAATTTTATGTTTTCAATCATATGAGCGGTTCGTGTCAATAAAATTCAAAATGAAATAAAACAATGATAATAATAACCAAAGCAAAGGATAATGACAGATAAACGCACCATATGCAGGGGGGTTGGCAATTATTGCATCCGGCTTGAAAGGAATGCCAGAATCATCAGGATCCTTGCATGCAGCGAGCAAAGAAAATATGATATTTTTCATTTGCTTTCTTTGTACTGGAATTTCTGATGGAGCTGATGGTAAAAACCCTTTGTTTTTTACCATGTCTATAAAAAAATAAAAAAGCCATGCAATGAAAATTAATGTCAGCTGATCTTTCAGTGGTCTCATGTTACTAGCCTAAAAAAAAGAATACAGTTAGTAACTCACACTCAGCAAGAACAACAGGATCACCCCCCAAGGGGTAAAACTCCAAACCAGCGGTCAAGACAAATTCTTTAAAATTTGCATGAGTTGCTAGTCTTACACGATGGCCATAGTCCTGAAAGAAAATCACGTATGAGTTGGCAAAGGAAACAACTTTCTTTTTATGGAAGTCCAATGAACTACGAAACATGATTGAAGGGATGGAACAAAATAATTGCTCTAACTGCATGAACATAAGGAAAAATATTAAAAAAAATGCAAACACATCAATAGTTATCAGGTAAAGAAAGAGAAGTGCACTTGTAGCTATTATCAGAATAACAAATATGACAAATACAATCACATCAGTTTCTCATTCGAGTATATTCTTGTAGGATTGAGGTGAAGTATCTCGATTTAGAAAATGCAGATTCGTGAGATACAACAAATGTGGTAATAGCCATCAAGAAAAAAACTGACCACTGAACTAAATATGTAAAACTGTGGCCCTTTGTACATATTTTCATATTTCACATTAAACGTAAAACTAATTAAACTTGATAGATAAATTAGGGGCGTTAAATATGAAATAAGTTCAATAATGATAATCAGAGGTCCTCTTTTCTTCACGTGCTTTTCAAAAGAAGCAGATGAACCAGAGTGCTGGTCTTTTTTTACTCGATGTTATTTAACAAAAAAACTTAATTAGGTCATAACACCCTTCTTTCTGTCATGTCCACAACGTTTTAATCACGTCAACAGCATTTCAATAGCATGCCGTGAGACCAAACTAGCCTAACGCTATCTTTTCTCTTCTGAGATGACCCATCTCTCTCTCTCTCTCTCTCTCTCTCTCTCTCTCTCTCTCTGAATTTATACAAATATGTATACATATATCTGTGTATACGGGTACGTGTGCATGCATGTGTGTAGAATCTGTCTCTCATCCGCAACACTTCCAGGCTTACCACATGGTAATAGGAGACAAGTCAGAAAAATGGGGCCAAAATTTCTCTTCAGCAATGACAAAACATGTCAAAAGAAGGTGGTCAACTTGGCCAGGTTATTGAGCGTCCAGAACAAATACTATGGTGCAAAAACTATCCATTATGGTTTGGCTGACCAGGAAGGTACACATATATTTTTTCAGTAGAAACTTATACCCTTGTTGAACAATGACACCACAGGGCTGCTTGCATCCAGTAATAAGTTGCCATTAGATAGATCTATAGTGAGGTTGTAGTTGTTTTATGAGGTAAATCCCAAAATGCTGCGACCCCATGGCTCGGCCAGTTCCCTTGTTGTTTCCCCAGAGTTCTTCACTCATTGTCCATCGTTCTAATCTTCTCCTTCATCTCCTCAAGAGTTCTTCAAAAATTTATATCACAAAATTTGGAACGTAAATAACCATGTGAAGAAAAAATAGAGATGAGGAAACAACCTGCAGTCGTTTACCAATGGCAATAAATGGTTGTACATCTCCCCGTGTCCCCACAATAAGCATTACTATTTGTAACGGAGGTATATCAGTCACGTCCAAAGTTTCTTCATCAGCAACCTCGCCACTGAGGTCCTCAGACCCAAGATCAAGCGACCCTGCTTTGACACTCTCTGGTACTTCAAACACTACACTACCATCTCTTTTGACTGTTGCAATGCGATTTAAGATCTTAAGCTGAAATATTGGAGCTCAAATCAACAACTTTGTGTAGCACGAAAAACATCTCCAAAATTGCAGGAAATAAAAATTAATGAGAAGATGAATTTAAAGCATGCTGCCAAGAACATCAATCCATCTCTCAGAAACCACAAACTTTGATTAAAATTTGATTCGTAATATTAGATTAAACTTTTATTATTATCCTGAAAAAAAGATGGATAACATCGCAAAATCCAATAATTGAGGGGTCTGCCATCGATCCATGAAATAAATAATAGATTGGGTTACTTGGGGGACTGAGCTTTTGCAGCGAACTGGGGATACTGTTCATCAACATAATTGATTCAGAAAGTCAAAAAGGGTGGTCATTTTCACTTTTATTTGTTTGGGATTCTGATAGGCACATTGGGTCACCAGACACGGTTCAGTTAGTGGCATTAGTTATGGAATCGAATTCCTTTTTATGAATTCGCGATGAAGTCTTCTCCCCGAAAATTTAATGCCTTTTTTTATTAATGCGGCGTTGGTTTTCACTGCTTTCCTATAAATCAGAAAGGTTAAAGCTTAAGCAGGATAGAGAAAGACTATTTATCCCTGCAGATGGCAACAGCCCCAGAGAATAACAGTTCAAACCTTCTTCTTGTCAGAAATGTTCTCGTCAAATATTTGAGCAGCTGAATCAACATGTTGCTTCCGCCTCTCAGTTTTTGATCTTCCCAAGTTTTGACGACTTGTAGATGCCTCTGAGTTTTCACCTTCTTTTGTATCCTTGGGCATAGTCTTCGATCTAGGCAGATGTTCATCAGCAACAGCTGCAGAGAAACGTCCAGAGTCGGTACGAAATTTGGAAGTCTTTAAACATAATACGAAATGAGCAATTCAGACATGCTGCATTAGGTGACACAAATTCCAAAAAAAAATTAACATACGTGGAAGCATACATGTGAATTGCAAATCGTTTACGTATCCTAATCTTTGATTAATTTCAACAGTAGCTACTAAAAAAATGCATGATGCTAGGTAGATGGCAATTTATACGTTCCTTTCTGTTGATGTATCTCCGCATCTACCATCTATATTCTGGGGCCATTACCATAGCTGAAGGACAGGAGGATTAGGAACAAGGACAAAATATCGGAGAGACTTGGCACAACATCTTCCTAAATCCATCAATGCTTTCTATCCTCCTTTTCTTCATTCACGGTAACTTTCATGCATTCCTTTTATTTCATACAAAGCAACCATAACCTCCAGAGACTTTTCAATTAAAAGAGTGTTACAAGCAACCACTGATGAATCGCTTCAGGTTACTTTCTATTCGTTCACATCTTCCCACTAAAACCCAGTGAAAAATTAACATCCAATTTTAGTACTTTGCCAGCCAGACGGTAAAATTTGGTATTATATAAAGCACTAATATATTTGAAATACGCCCACTGAAATTTACAGTGGCTACATAAATGTGAAAATGGATATCACAAACTAAAGCACCAAAAACAAGTCTAGAGAAATCGACGCAGAAGGTGAAATAAATATGTTGTAGCATCTCTACCGAAGGTGACAGTAAGATAGCGGAAAATATTTGCTGCAGCGAAAAAGGCTTGGCGGCCACCATTGTTTCGGGAAAACAAAGCCCCAGACCCAGACCCTATCCGTGAAACTCGAAATGTTCTTACTCCAAGAATTCTAGAGCTTAGCCAGCCTTTCAGGCAAATTATGGGAGAAGCGGAGTCCGTCGATATCAAAACCTCAGACGCAACGAACCTTCTTCAATTTTCTAGAAAGTGATCCGAACAAAACAAGAACCTACAACAAAAACGCTCCCCCCCTCCCCTCAACAGTTCCCCTTCCCCGAGGCGGCAAAGAAGGCGATAAAATGCCCTACCAGTGGGGACGGCTGTCGAGCCCTTGGGATCCTCGTCGATGGATCCCTCCATCCCCCTCCCCCCCCACCTGCAGTCCGCCACGCCCTGAGGCGGGGTTTCCTTCGCACGGCGAGCGAGAGAGAGAGAGAGAGAGATCTGATACGTTTCAAGACCAAGGTGTGGTGGGAAGATGAGCACTGACTGTAACGGTTAAAATGCCAGAGTGTCCGTCTTTAAAAAACGTATATCTTATAATTCTGCAAAGCTCTTAATTCGGATCCGTGGCGCAATGGTAGCGCGTCTGACTCCAGATCAGAAGGTTGCGTGTTCGATTCACGTCGGGTTCAAATCCCCAGATCCGATTCCCTTTTGCAGTTTGGATCTGCCACCTGGAACCAGATCCATCGGGCCCACTGTCCATTTTTGACGGCCCAGATTAGATAACACTGTTGAAGTTTGCATTATGTCGGGTATACTCTTCCTTTTCTCCTTGAGTCGTCGGAATTATTCGTAAAAAAATTTCCATTAATCCGACATCTATGAATAATTAGCAACCCATCCTTCAATTCTTCTCATTTACCCCGACGAGAATGATCTACGGAACAAAGGAACCTTACACTTCGGAATAACGTAAAAAGAGACTAATTCTACTGAAACTGGGCCCTCCGCAGGGATAGATAAGGAAAAGGTAAAACTGATTGGACTTCATCGAAATTTTGTGCAGCTTGGATCGGCCGCCAGAAATGGGCTTCATCCAGCCCACCGGTCCCCTTTTTTTTTACGGCCCAGAGAAGATACAACTGGCTCATCGATTATTTAACCCATAGAAACCTTACTGGGCCGATTTTGAATGATTCAGAATCTCCACGTGTCCGACTTGAGCGATCCAGGTGGCACTGAGCCGATCTCGTAACGGATACTTAATCAGCTTGCTGGATCCCATATTCGGTTATTCAACACCCCCGCCCCCCACGATCAATAATGGACGCTGATTCTATGCGGTTCGATGACCGGGAATGCATCCACGTGGATTCTCTGATTGGATTCCGACACCCAACACGACAGGTGTCAGCGCCTGGTTATTCTCCGCCCCCGGTTTCTCTCTCCTCGCCTTGGAGGACCGACGAACAAATGTGATGCATATATAAAGATTTCGGTGGTGGGAACTCTTAGTCGAGCAGGCAGAGAAGAAGAGCCTCAAGGAGAGGTGAATCTCGCGGAGCTATCTCCTTCGAGGATTGTTCCACTGTCACCACCAGGGTGGGAGCATGGCGAACACAGCGGGGCTCGTCGTCCCTTGCAATGGTAGAAGAAATCGCTCTTCCTCTGCCGGCGTCTTCTCTTCCTTGGCTTCTGATGAATCGTCATTTTGATATCGTCCCCTGATCGATTTGCTGTGTGCTTCCGACGGGTTCGCGGAAACCGAGCAGCGGCGGTGGCGTGGGAGGCTGGAAAGCCCCTGGTGATACAGAGGATCGAGGTGGCCCCCCCGCAGACTATGGAGGTGCGGATCAAGGTCAAGTACACGTCCCCGTGCCACACCGACGTATACTTCTGGGAAGCAAAGGCAAGCACTCCCGCAACCCCTGATCAACCCAATCCATGTTACTGTTTATTGCTTTGTCCAATCTGCTTCTCTGGAGTATTCTCCTCCTTGTTTTGTTTCATCTTACGGCCGTCCTTGATTGGCATCATGATGGATCCTGTAAAGGGCAGGATTCTGTTATCGATTTTCCTCGTTGGCCGTTCGTAGGAAGCGAATCAAAATAGAAGAGACGTAGGAAAGTGTGGTACTAGTCATTATTGGTGTGTCGGACTGTTCGTCAGTTCTACTTACTTTCTATGTTTATCTACCTAAACAGATACAATTTACTAGTCTTTTTATCTCCACATGAAACTTTCAAATTGCTGCTAGACTCATGTCTGAAGTTCCCAAGCTAAGAAATAATTCGATTCATGTCAAAATAGTTGCTAGACTCATGTCTGAACTTCTCAAGCTAAGACGAAATTCAACTCAATATCAACTCAGTCCAGACTCTCAGGCCCGTTTATTGATTCAGCATCGACTCCCACAATTTTATATCCAAAACTTTCTTTCATACGCTTCCATCCATTGAAAAACGTTACCTGTGTAAACCATCCAATCTTAGCCTATACCAGGAACAAAAGCTTGGATTTAGTTTCTGCTTAGACCAGATAGAAAATGCTTGTCCCTGAAATCCCACGCATGAAACTTCTCACTTTCAACCCTTGAGAAACTCGCTAACATATGGACCATATTTATACTGGTAAAACATACCGCCTAATCCATCATCCTTTGGGAAATCTCCATCAAGATCAGCTTTCAAAAACGTTCTGCCTGACGAACTACAGAAAAACAATAGAACAAAATCGCTTTGATATCTTTTTGTTTGGACACTATTCATACCGATTTCCCAACTTCATGCTTAACATCCGAGGAAGAATACTTTCTCCCATCTCCCTACATTACGGCTTTCTCTCTTCTCTCAGTTTTTTTTACAACCGTGGGATTGATTATCAAGGTACTTCTGGCTTCGATGCCATCCCCATATACATATGTCACGATCTTCTTCTAGACCTGAACTTAGTAATTTCATCGCCATCCATCAAAAGATTGACAGAAGCTCCTACAGATTTCCTCTTCCCAATGGTATCATGCTATAGGTTTTTCTCTGGCATCGATGAATTCTGCAGATGTTGCAGGCTTGGAGGATCACCTAATGGGCCTTTGAAAGATAAGAAATTTTCTGAAGAAAACTGCAATTGGAAACCCGCATTGTTCAGAAGATACCTAATGTTTTCATTGAGATATCAATGTTTCAATTGCATCCGATTCTGCGTTCCCGTTATATTTCCAAAATCATTCTGCGCATAACCTATGTTTTATAATATATAATTCGTACATCGTATCGTTTCATGACCATCAAAGGTATGCCTCTTTAATCTTCGTCCTGTCTCCTTATAATTTTAATCTGCCATAATTTTTGGAATTTTTTTTAAAGAAACATTAAGTTTTGGATTGATCATCACAAATCCTTGTCATAGTGAGAACCAAGACTATGTTTTTGTTCGTCAGTACTGAAATCGGAGACTGCCTGACCCAAGTCCGACCTTAACCCAATGTTTCAAACAGAAAAAAAATTCAACAAGTTCGATGGATCAGCGTTGATCTTAATCCACAATCATTTCGTCCTGCTGTCATATTAAAACCAGGATGAATACAGAAAAAATAGAAGGATTTTTTCATAGGGTACGAAGGGGAAACGGTCAATACGGTCGTTTGAGCATTGTTTGAGATGATCATTCTCATATAATATCAAGATTTTTTTCGAAAATGTCACCAAGTTCTCTCATAGCCTTTACTGGTAAATTGTAAAAGCTTCTCATACATTTCTTGGAATATACTCTACATGCAGATGGCGCTTTCGGTTCGTCGAGTATGTGTTTATAACAATTTTAAGGATTGTACAACTCATGATCTAATTTAATATTTATGGTTTTCTAAGACTTGGTCTTCTGTATTTCAGGGGCAGACGCCACTATTTCCTCGCATTTTTGGCCATGAAGCAGCCGGGTACAATTATTGCGGTTTTTTTCTTTAAAAAATCTGTGATATATTTATTTACATTATTCCATGAAAATATCCACGTTTCCTTCATAGAAACTGAAATTATGACGTTGACTTCATTAATTATGCTATAAATATCTGAAGCTAGTAATTAATCTGTAATTATGACCATTTTTCTGCTAATCACGGCAGGATTGTGGAGAGCGTTGGTGAAGGCGTTACAGACCTCCAGCCGGGGGACCATGTCCTCCCTGTGTTTACTGGGGAGTGCGGCTACTGTGCACACTGCAAGTCAGAAGAGAGCAACATGTGTGAACTCCTGAGGATCAACGCTGACAGGGGAGTGATGATCGGCGATGGAAAAACTCGGTTCTCGGTCAACGGCGAACCCATCTATCACTTTCTCGGCACGTCAACCTTCAGCGAGTACACAGTCGTCCACTCCGGCTGCCTCGCCAAGATCAACCCCTCTGCACCTCTTGACAAGGTCTGCATTCTCAGCTGCGGCATATCGACATGTGGACCGATCGTTACTATTTTTATCCGGTCCGTCTGATCCGATTATGGAAGCCCTGCGTTGACTTTGCCTGCTGAATCCTCCAGGACTTGGAACCACACTGAATGTGGCTAAGCCGAAGAAGGGCTCCTCGGTTGCAGTATTTGGGCTGGGAGCTGTAGGACTTGCAGTAAGTGGATCATTCTTCAACTTCTCCAAGGATTACGGAGCGCTCCCCATTTATATTTTTCATGGATTTTTCATCTCAATTCTAGGCTGCAGTAGGCGCAAAGATCGCTGGAGTCTCGAGAATCATCGGCGTTGACCTGAATCCGGGCAGATTCGAAGAAGGTAAACCGGCCTGAATCCCGGAGAAAACATCAGGTTCTCGGGTCATCTTCTCGCAATCCACAGATTCTGACAGTCCCTCCAAATCTTCTCAGCCAAGAAGTTTGGAGTCACCACTTTCGTCAACCCGAAGGACTACGACCGACCAGTGCAAGAGGTCAACCCTCCATCCTCTCTCTCTCTCCCTCTCTCTCTCTCTCTCCCCCCTCTTTCACTCTCCCACATTTGACTTTTAACTTTTGACTTCTCCCCGGCCTCCCCGACTTTGACCTCTGTCGCAGGAGCTGGAGGTGGAGAAGTTCATCACCGACAGGGTCCCCTTCTCCCAGATCAACAAGGCGTTTGACTACATGTGGAAAAGCGAGGGCCTCCGCTGCGTCGTCGCCATGGACGAGTGATCGAGAGGAGGAAGAAGAAACCCAAAAAAGAAAAACCCAAAAAACAGAGGTACGACAGCGAATTACCCGCCTCGTGAATAAATAAATATGGAAATATTCATATAAACAGAGGTCACTTATACTTCTCCATTATCCTCCGGGCTTCTTCTAGGGTTTCGTCGTCGGAGGCGGGAGGGCCGCCCCCCTCAGCATCGCTCGGTCCCTCCTCACTGGCATTGAAGGCGATGTAGGCGAAGTATATCAGCCCCATCATGGCCTGTTAGAGAGAGAAAGTCAGCACAGCATAAGAACTCTCCGGGCTCCTGAAGAACGAAGATCATAAGCATGAATTATGTGAAGAAAAATCAAATTTAATCGAAGAAAAAATCAGATTTCAAACGGGTTTGAGCAGGTTCGATGTGGGTTTTTCGTGAATCGGACGAACTGTGCAGAGCTCATCGGAGTGAAGGCTAGTAATGGGTAGTGATCGGACATACCACCACAAATAGTACTGTGGAGACCAGGGACTTGAGCAGGAACAAGGCCACCACGGCGGCGACTGCGGCGACAGCAACCCTGGCCGCCGGTCTGGGCACGGAGTCCTGTTAATCTCGAGAGAAGCACGTTGACTTTGGGCGACCGAGAGTTCAACGAGGAGCTGGTTGTAGAGAAGGAGAAAGGTGGAGCTTACGGGAACAAGGTTCGCGCCCGCCTCGACGCCGTCCTTTGCGACTCTCCACGCCGTCGTGAGAACTGCAGGTAATTGTTTCTACGCAGAATTAGACCAGGCTCACTCGAAATCGACGTCCAGTGGTCCTGAAAGGAGGAAGAAAAAGGGGGAGGAGGAGGAGAAGTAGGGCTCCCCGGCGATGGTTCCCCTGGCTCTCGGCGATCGAGGAGGAGGACGACGAAGAAGACGACCTTTGGCCGCATTGAACTGCGACGAGGCGACGATGGGCGCCCGGCGGGGGGAGCGGCGAGGACTGAACACGGGGTTCCTTCTGGGGGGCGCCGCCACGAGCGGGACGACCCGTGTGGAGGAGGAGAGGAGGAAGGTGCCGCAGAGCCGGCGGCGGTGGTGGTGCGGGCACGCCGGCGAGGACGGCGGCGGCGGGTGCAGAGACGGTGCCACGACGCAGGAGGCGAGAGCGTCCATGGCCGTCACAAAGAAACACCGAGACGGATGCAGCTCGTCCGCATTCGCGGTCCTCCCAGCAGAGAAGTAGAGAGAGAAGAACAAGAGAGAGAGAGAGAGAGAGGATTTGCGACCAAAATCGAGTCTTTGCATGTCTTGGAAAGGTGATAATCCAAAGGGGTGGAAATGGGTGGCGAGGATCTCAGCTGGGATGTTCAAAACGCTCCCGTTTTCATTATTTTTATAAATTAATACTGATGATGATATCAGGATTTTAGTAGCAGCTTCCCACTTCGAATTTTAATAAAGACATTTTTTTGGGAAAATATCGCTCTAATTTTCTCCAATCAGAGCGATCGCCCCTCTGAAAATCGGCCGATAGAGATCATTTAGAGAGAGAGAGAGAGAGAGAGAGAGAGAGAGAGAGAGAGAGAGACCCGCATGTGAGAGGAGCCAAGACAAGGTGGGGCCCACCGTTGGGCCCAATAACGATCCGACTCGATAAGTACGGTTCTGATCACAGAATAGGTCAGAATCCCATTGTCAAATGAGAAACTGCCACGATGCAAGCACCCAATGGAAGTCATACACGTGTCAAACTCTCAAATACCTCCCAGTTACCGTGGTCTGTCTTTACGTCTGTCTCTCTTTCTCTCTCTCTCTCTAAATCACTCTCACTGAAAAGGATGCTATTTTTTCCATTTTGGATAATCTTAGCCGTGCTCGGAATATCATGTCGAACCCCAATAGAGGCCCACGATAAGCCCAACTACCAATTGTTGGCCCACGGCTGGAGGCCCACGCCGCCTCCCCCAAGGGGCCCTCCCCTTCGCTTCCCTTCCCTTCATCGGACCCTCTGCGCTTACTGGAAAACGGCCGGAGAAGTCGTCCCCTGCCCAAATCGAAGGGCGGCGCCGCCGATCTTCACGGCCGTGCCCAGGGGAAAGCAAGCGCAAGGACGGCGACGGAGAGGGAGCAAGGCACAAGCAGCGGAGGCGGCCGCGTGGGGGCAGCGCCGCTCGCCCGACCGCCGCCGAAGACCATGCCGAATTCACCGCCGTATGATCCGCTCGCGCCGTCGCCGTCGTCCCCGCCTCCTCCGTCCATCGATCCGCCGCCGCCTTCTCCTTCACCGCCGCTGTTCGCCACCGGTGAAGACAATCGTTAGTCCGTGACCAGAGAGAGAGAGAGAGAGAGAGAGAGAGGCTTTTGAATGGCAAGAAGCTCAGGCATCAGATCCTCTGGCAGAGAAGAAAATGAGGGAGGAGAGGAAGGGATTGTCAGCTGTGGCAGAAAACGCCATCATCTTGTCGCAGGGGCCCAGTCAATTATTCACGGGAAGCTCAATCTCCTTTCCCAGCCGGGGCCCTCCGGAGGCTTGGAGTCTCTCCCCCTCCGGCGAACTATTAAGGGTGCCCGAGTCCTTCAACCTCTCTCCTCCGCCACCACTCCACCGCCACCAGCATAGCAGACCTTCACCCCTCTTCGTCTTCGGATATGCTGGGCTAGAGTATCCACAGAAACTGGCTGGTGAAACCCGACGAGGAAACGACCCCAGCCAGAAGGTGTGAGCTACCCACCCCAATCATCAACCTTTGCTTTTCCGAGTTAGGTAAAAGGTACCCAGTCAGAGTGCCGGACGGCGGCCGGTGGCTCCGGCGGTGACTGGATAAGGTGGGGTGAACATAGAGCGTGAGATTCTTTTCCCATCAGCTCATCAATGGCTTCTCCGTCCGACCAAGGAACCAAGTATGGGGGTATGCGGTGGGGACAGAGGTCAAAGGGAAGGCGGAGGGAGGAGACCTGGTCTCCTGATACGACCTAGAAGGACGAGATATTCAATGGCTGACCTCTTTCAGACTCTGGCCTCCCGCCGGTTATGGAGGTGATATGAAACCGACCTGTCATAGAAGCTGGCAGCCACTGACAGCAGCTGAAATGAAGATGGATGGGTAAGCTAGTGGGGGCGAGAGGTACCTTGGGTCGCCGAGGACGCCGGCGTTCCTGGTGATCTGGTCGATCATCCCCGCCGACTTGGGCTCTATGCTGGAGGCCTTCGCGTATGTCGCCCCCACACCGCCGCCGGAGGGGACGAAGAAGGCCCCATTCACCATGATGTCCCCTTCCGTCCTCCAGTCCCAGCCTCCCCAGGCCTTCTCGTCCGTGTCCACCCGCTTCGTCACCTGCGAAGAGACAGAAAACCCATGGCCGCTGAGCGGAGACCAGAGGAGAGAGGAGAGGACGACGGAGGCGGTGGTGGCGGAGAGGAGAGAGAAAAAGGACGGCCACCTCCTTGGCATTAGGGTTGGAGGGGGCAGTGTAGCGATTGCCCTGGCTGTTGATGGTGGGGCTAGCGCTACCCCCGATGGCGTACATCTCCCACTGCGAGAAATCGTTGTTCACAATGTGGATGTACCCCAAACGGCAGCGCGGCATCCTCTGCACCAGGGCCTCGCCGAAGTGGTTGAAGGCGATGGTCACCTGCATCCCCCTGTCAGGCGAGTAGTCGTCGCTGTGGCCGAGCAGCATCACGTCGTCGTGGTGGGAGAAGTAGTTGTTGGAGATTGTGATCCCCGTTGACCCCATGATGGCGTCAATCAGCCCGTCTGCGCAGTGGGAGAGGGAGCAGTGGTCGATCCAGACCTTGCGCGAGCCGTAGATGGAGATCCCGTCGCCGTCCGACTTCCCCCGCTGGCCGGCGTGCGTCGGCGTCGACCTCACGTCGGCCGGTCCCGACGGCACGCAGTGATGGACGTGCACATTGTGGATGATGATGTTGGAGACGTACTGCAGAGTGATGCAGCCGGCACCTGTGATATGGACGTTCGCCCCCCGGCCGTCGATGGTCTTGAAGCTGTTCACGATGAGCTCCTCCTTGAGGTGGATCATCATGTTCGCGGAGAAGACGATCCAGAGGGGTTCCTCCTGAATGACGGCGTATCGGAGGGTCCCTGGCTTGGGTTCGACGGGATTATCGTCCGACGAATCATCGACGACATAGATCTGGCCATTCTTCCCCCCTAGGGCATCCCTGCCGAAGCCGATGCCGCAGTCGGCCAGTCGCTGTCGATTCTTTTGCCAGTTCGGATCGCACCGCCAGCAGTCGTCGATAGGGTTCCCGGTGAGGCACGAAGAATACGCCGCCGTGGTCATCGACCTGCGCTCCATCAGAGCCCGTCGCGCCGACTCCTTCACCTTCCTGCAGCAAAGAGAGGAAGAGAGACACAGAGAGAGAGAATGAGAAGGCCACACCAGAGAGCAATAGCAGAGACGGCGGCAGTGGAGGGAGTACATCTGGAGGTGCCGGACCACGGCCTCCGGGTCGGGGAAGACGAGCTGCAGAGCGGTGGTGTTGGAGACCGGGGAGACGACTCCGCCGGCGGCATGCGCCACCGTAATCAGCAGGATGAAGAGGGGGAAGAGCCGCATTCTGCTCTGGTCGGACAAACGAAGGGATTAGGGCAAATGGGGGAAGAAGGCGAGCGAGGGCCGCAGCCCAACGACGAAACGCGGCGGCGATTCGTCGCCGGCGACACCAATCCTTCCCGGCGCAGGCAGGCGGAGGAGCGGCGGCGGACCGGCGGAGAAGGGGGGGGGCGGGGGGAATCTCGGCTCCCCGCCCTGCTCCACACTCACACTCCGAGCAGGCGACGGTGGCTTTTCTTGTTTGTTTTTTTGTTCTCTTCCCCCTCTACAGCGTGCGCGGTACTGTCAAATGTCAAGTAGGCCGTACTTTTCCATCTGGGCCCCCTTTCATCTCCTAAAATTTTAGTCGAACCTTATAAAAATCATATTTTGATGGCTTTTGTGTCATCGAAATTTAATCAGCTTTCTGGTAAATGCGCAATATTTTCTTGACACGTCCACTCATGCATAATTCTTTATGCGGTCCAGGAAAAATACTTTAATATAAACATGATATTTATTTATTAAATCACCGGCAGCTCCACGTGGTTGCCAACGTTTCCTTCACTAGGGTTTGTAAATGCCACGTGGCGTGCATCCAGGGCCCACCATCTCTCCGCCGAATCTATCCAACTCTCCAACCAGTGGGATCTGTTCCCTGGGAAAATGGGCTCCGGGCAGCGCTTCGATGGACGGCCCACTTATGATTTGGGCCAAACCCATGGGCCACATCGTTGGAGTTGAGTCTAGAAGGCTCCTTGTCCCAGTTATGCCCTTTGGACATTGTGGGCCATTTTAATTGGTCTCGCCTTTTTCAGAAAAGGAAGGCTCCCGATAAATATTTTTGAACGATCGCCCCTAATAAACTTGTACAATTGTGTTAATGGGCATGCTGGATTCAAGTCAAATCTAATGGTTAGCTAGACACTGAAAAACATGAATATCATAATTTTTTCATAATTGTAATAAATTGCGAATATAGCCATTTATTGCCAAAAAAAAAAGTCAAAGATAGGATTAAATTTATAACATTACTCAGGTTTTCTCCAAATTATTTTTAAAAATAATATTTTTTATTTATATTATTTATTTAATATATAAAATAATCTTAGCAAAGATGTTTTTAGGGGCTATTTTGGGTTATATTTCAATTTTTCTAAATGAATGATACTATCTTGGGTCATTGGTAAGTATTTTGGGTTATATTTCACAACCTTTAGTTTAATAATCTATATCGTAAGTCAATATTATAAGCAATTGACGTAAGTTAGTGTCACATAACTTACATGGTCTTGTATATGCTCTTGGTTTCAATATTTACATTATAAAATTTATCTATAAATAATTTTTAAATTAGTAATTTAATATTTATTGAATCATCAACATACAAAATAACTATTTACATCAAGTTAAATGTTTTTAACAAATATTAAAATTATATATATATATATGATGCTCAATATACTTTTATAGTTGAAACAATAGAATGTAATATTCTCAAAATATAAGTGAAAAATAATATGTTAATACGTGTGAAGAAATCTCACATATGTTACTAAAAAGCAAAGTTACTCATAGGATTCAAACATGCCACTTGAGCATTGTGAAGACAAAAGTGTTAAGATGAAGAACGTTTGGAAAAAAAATCAAGAAAATACAATGTTTGATGTAAGATTCAAACTCAAGAAACAAACTACACAAAGGTGAGAAAAACAATGTCCAAAGTATTTGAACATCATACATACCAAAAACTTGGGACAAATTTTGAAATTGAGATCACTATAGTAATTATATGAAAAGTTGATTAAATATTCAGAACAAAATCACACAACCATTGACTAAAGCAAGATTCAATCTTGAGTCCTACATGACAATTAAGTTACATCATTTGTAAGAAACTATGAAAGAAGCGGAAAAGTTTTTGTCACATAATTTGCACAATAATATGTCACAAAGGTTTATAAACAAAACGACAAGTTCAATGATAATATCTTAACTCAACCCTAAAGATAAAGATGTTAGTTGATCAATTGAAAATATCTAGACACATTATCAAAGACAATTTATATTAGAGTAGAAAGATATAAATTGAAGTTTGATTGAAGGTTAGAAGCATAGATTACAGATGATAATTCGTCAACAAAATATCTAGAATAAATACAAGTCAAAAAACTACTTTTGAGCATGACCATGAAAGAGAAAATGTTTATAATTATTTATAAATATTTAAATAATATTTCATAAACAACAAACATAAGAGTACAAATCGTTAGATATAAAATTCAAAAACTATATGTGAGAGACATATGTATTTTGAGGCAAATAAAGACTCAAGGTCAACCTGTCACACTTGAAATGTCAACACGTCACTAGAAATCGTAGACTAAATGACAAATTCAATGATATTATCATAACTCTACCTTGAAGACAAAGACATTCCTTGGTCAATTAAAATTCTTCATACTCAATATCAACGACGACATACTTGAGAGTTGAAAGATCTAAATTAAAATATAACTAAACATCATAGGTAAAAATTTTATATAGTGACTTATTGTTAGAAAATGTAGATCAATCAAGATGATTCTTTAAGTAAAATCTTGAAAGAAGAAATAATTTTCAATCAAGTATCAATCTCCATACAAGATATCACGAACAATCATTGCTGGAGTAAAAAGATCGAAATTAAAAAGAACTTAAAGTTCACTAGTGCATTAGTAGAGCAACAAAAAGATATTCAAATTAATATGATTATTTTCATATGTTAAAAATGATATAAATTTGTTAAGCGTAAATGAAATGAATTGAGAACAGATGAAATTAACGTTGAACAAAGAATGAACATTCAATCTATATCACTCACACGAGCCCAAGAAGAAGATATATCCAATCATCTATAACAAAACGACCATATATTTTAAAGAAGGAATCAAAACTTCATCTTACTCAATCATATATAGTAACTTATGAATCAAAAAATTGTATTAAAAGGTTGTCTCTTTCTAACATCTTAACATAACTTAGATGGTGAGTAGAGTGAGTAAGGCTAAAGCACAAGATGCTAAGACTTGAAATCCATCCATAGAAAATGTTGTTCTTTTAGGAGAAATGTATCTTGACTTAAACACATGGTGTTGTAAGTCAAAAACTGCCCATGAGAGGTGGGATCTTACAAAAGGTGAACTAACATAAAATCTATATATTTATCATCATTAAGAATGTGTGAGAGAGAAATCAAAGTGATTGTATCAAGAAGATAGGGGTTTAAGTTAAGTTGCATATAAACTTGATAGACTATGTTATAATGTGTGTCAACACATACACATAGCTAGAAACTATAAAAAAATTAATCCACCCATCTGGGTACTTTACTTAGTCATAATGAATCTAACAATATTGTGTTAACAATCAATGAGATTCATGCAAGACCTTTATAAATGTCATCTATTACTTGATTGCATATATTTTGCACAATCATACATATATCTATTGCACTCTCATACATAATGTATCATCTCATTATTTGTTATTGTGCACATAGTGTTAACCTATATTTATTGTATCATGATGCAAATGATATATCTACAAATGATTGTGTGCACTTAAGGACAATTCAAGGTTGCATAAGAAGAATCTCACTCTACCAAATGAAAGGTGTGACATTGTTAAGATCTCATATCCTAATTAAAGATGACGAGACAAGATCAAAGAGATTGAAAGGGGAGCTTAGGAGGAAGAGCTAAGGTTGAAAAACCTTAACTTTAGGTTGAAGGGACTTTAGAGTCCTCAAACTCTCCTTTGACCTTTTTTCTCCAAAAGTTTCCACATAGTCCCTAATTCCCCTCTTAAGTAGGGAGGTACAATGACCTTCAAGCCCACTTACTCTTGGGCTTGGGCCCATTTATTCTTATATTTATAAATGAGGCCCAAGGACTTCACACTAAACACCTTGTCCCCAATATGCACTTCAAGGAAGAGTCACTAGATGTTGAAAATTATCTCCAATGTTACGATAGCTTATGGTTGATCCTTTCATTAGATTAACACTTTTTGCTCCCTCATTGATTAGTAGACATCTATGAGTTACTCCAATTAGATTGTCCAAATGAGATTGTAGTTCAAGTAAGGTGGAGATGACTAACTCTAGTGTTAAGGGTTGATGATGTATTTAAGTTTTGAGATGAAAAATATTATGTATTTATATTGTCGTTAACCATTCGAGTCAATAGACTATAGTACCCACTCACTCTATGACTTGAAATGGTATGAAGAATTTGGGCTCAACTTCTCATTACAATGTTGTGCAAGGAAACACAAATGGTACAACTTGAGCTTTAGGTACACTTCGTCACCCACAACAAACTTAAGTCTTACCATTGGTGATATGCTTGTTGCTCCATCCTTACTTGAGTTTGTGTGAGTTTTTCTTTAAGTAAGTCTAATGTGGTATTCCATAACCTTCCAAAAATGATACCAATTAAGACCAAATCAAAAGACATGCAATGGATCCCTATCATATAAAGCACATAAATGAATAAATTTTAGAGAGCAATAGATAAAGTATTGTACTATAATTTAACTTAAAATAATTAGTAATATTAACTACTAGGCTTGACATAAGAAAAGTATTGTAATTATGTCTCTAGGTAGTAATTGATCATCTCTAATTATTCTTTAATTTATAAGTTGAATGACATGATTTATTTGAACTTAATACCTTGAAATCGACAAACTTTATCTCAAAAGGTGTTAAGAAATACTTGATTATAGTTTGATATAATATATCTTGAGAACCCAAGTAACTAGACCACCTCTTTGATGAATAAGTTGATGATGTCAATTATTGAGGAGTGTTGAGCTGTAATGAAGTGGGTTGTACTTTGTGAGGCTATTGACAATAATACAAATTTAATTCTTAGCATTTAATGTGAGTAAACCCTTGGTGAAATACATTATTAGATCATATCACATCTTTTTTAAAAAAAATAAGTAAAGACTACAACAATCTTGTTGAGAAAAGAGAGTTTGTCTTGTGGAATTAAGAAATAAGACATTATGTCACATACTCTCTAATATGTTTCTTCAATTTGTATTAAGAAAAGTTTTACAATTTATTTGTAGGTTCATAGAAAAACTTTGAATGACCTTTGAGAGGTATGTTGTGATACACACCCAAGAGCTTAAAGATCAATTGAGAAGTTGTTAGGAGTACCACAAGTTCTTTGTGTAATAGTAATCTATTTGACAAAGTATAGTTAGGGGAGGGGGGGAGGAGAGGTTTCCTCTTAGTGCCCATAAGTGCCTCTATAACACATGCAAGTCATTTGTCTTTACCATTCTCCTCTCTAATTTGATACATGTCAAAGAGAGATGATTGAGTCATGATCAAAAAGTGTACTTCAATGAGATTTAATTTTTGAGATAGAGCATTGGTTACTATAACAAGTTTGGATATCTATTAATATAACCACACTTGTAGTAAATTTCAAAATCAAATATAACAAGTTTGGGCTTCTATTTGAAGAATTGAGGGGTGACATGACACTATTATATCATAAACTTGACAATGTGGTGATAAGTGAATATGATGAATCATCAATCTGACAAGTAGTGAAGTCACTTCTAAATAACAAGTATGATCCCCATCAACTCTCATTCATACACAAATTTTATAGTATTCTATGAGGCTAATGTGTAACTATAGTAAGTAATGTGGTGTCTTGCTCATGAGAAGATTGCACAAATGCTTGCCCTGCTGTGTCTACCTCAAATTCAAAAGATTATGTGAAATTTGAGAAAGCAAGCACTAGGGGAGATGTCATGACGTCCTTGAGGCATTTTTATATTGTGGAATATTTTTTTAAAAAGAATTGAGTAAGTAGTTGAAAGAAATGACATAATTTATGATGAACTAATAAAAATATTTAGTGAGCCTCAAGAATGACTATAATTCCTTCACTACTATGGGGGTTAGCCACTATTTCATTGCATTGATCTTTGTCACATACTTTCACTGTTACTATTGACACTTAATGCTTGAGAAACTCCACACAACATTAACAAGTAAATATTTATTGATGTTGACACAGTTCATGAGTAACAAGGAGTAAGAAAACTTAAATCGTGCCAAGTGTGCTCTACATTTGTCCTATAGTACCCAAGATATTATAAAAAAAGACTGACATATTTTCATAAGTGAGGGCAGAACACTTGGTCCATTAATGCTTAGAATGTTGATGGATCATTTTTGAGGTTGAACAACATTACTAGAAACTCATAATGACCTTAATGGGTCTTGAATATACTCTTCAAGATGTCATTTCATCTCATTATTGTCTGGTGATATCCTATTCGTAGGTTCAACATGAAAAATACTTATATGCTATATAAGTCCATGATAGGTTTAAATAAAAGGTCAACTATTTTTTTCTTGTCATAATTTTAAATGAACTATCACAACATGACAACAATTCATCATGACATTCATACCTCTTCATATACTTATGCATACTCATATTGATTTAAAGTACAATAATCATTGATAGTGAACTCTACATCATATTGATGTCAATACTCATTCCTTTTCGTACAACACAATAGATATGCCAAATCAATGATTGAATTAACCTTTGGGACCCAATGGGGTGTTGTCCACTTAACAACTTTTATTTTTTCTTGATTCATTCACAAATTGTCTATCTCACAATGCGACCAATGAAAGTCACCTCTTCTAGTACAAATCATGCATTTTATTGACTTGAGGTAGAGATGGCACTCCCTCAACTTCTTAAACCTCTCTCATACTTGCGTTTTATGCTCCAACATACTTGGTTATAAATAATTCTTATATAAATAAATTATAACCAAATTTAACAAATAATTATTAGATCTCATTAATCAATGTGTAGAACATGATAGGGTCATTGCTAAAGTTGACATTATTATCAAGAACTTCTAAAATTAATAATGTGTCAGGCACTTAGTATTTTGACTAATTTTCTTTTCTTATCCAAACTTGATAATAACCACTCTTCAAGTACATCTAGAAGAAATATATGGCTCTATCTAACCTTTCAAATAACTTATTACTATTAAGTATTGCATATTTTTTCTTCATTATTACTTTGTTGAGTACAGAAAATCCACACACAACCAAAGGTGGATGTGCCCCACCTTTTGGAATTTTTTTAAGTGTGGTTATTGTATAAGACATATCTAGAAGACATATTGTATGAGATATAAGTGACCACACCTCTTGCATGAGTTTAATCACATATTCTACCTCACATCAAGGTAGTAATTTTTTCAAATAGCCATGACATTATATTTATATACTTCTATAAGGTTATGATAATTTTTGAGTGAGAGCTGCCTACGTGTGCTAGTGTCCACTGTCATCCATGTTATTGCTATGTTGGCTAACTCCATCTAAGTGTCTACCACTTACCTACGTGCCTGCCACTGATGTACAAGTTAGCACGCCTACCTTAACATCACTAATGATTGTGTTAGTTGGTGTCAAGTGGACCATACCTTCAAGGTTGGCACCACAGCATGTCTACTTTGACAGTGAGTTTTGTTTGCTCATTTTTACCTGATAATCGGAGCTTCAATCATAGTCAATCATTTTTCTTCTCATAGGTCACAAGGAGGTTTCCTAACCCTTCTTCAAGTTATCTTAGAGTTGTAGTACTGGTGACATCTTGAGGTCTTATGAGCCTGGAAACTCTAGAAACAAAGTAAAAACTTGGACCTCATGAGAAGTACACCGTTTAGACATAAGCTACATGTTTGTCAAAATTTTGCAATGAAAACGAAGGCGGGCACTGCTTCAGCCACCGTCTTCCCCGCGAACCACTGGTGGTGTCCACCCTGGCGGAGACGAGCGGCAGTCAACCCACTTACAGTGAGATGATTGCCCACCCTGAACACGGAGATTCCAAAGAAAATGACCCAAAGTCAACCTTCCAGTAATCTTAGTCCGATTGGCCGGCAGGACGGTAATATTCCCGACAACCTTAGAGTCGGCTCTGTGAATCGCTGCTCTTCCCGGGGCCTTGGGTTATGGCGGCGGCTGGGAATTTTTCATCGGACATTCATGTCTCTTGGGAGGGTGGGGGGGTGGGGGGGTGTGGGAAGCAGTGGACTAACTGTCGTTATTGTCTAGTTAATTAACAAAATGGGCGGTTAGAAAGAAAGTTTCATGTAATAGAAAGTAGGTTGTAAAGTTTCTGGTCAAAGGCTGCCGTATGTCTCCGTTGCCGGCAAGGAGAACGACCGGCGGCAACACCTCAAGCAGATCGTGCAGGTTAGAAGTGGAGAGGTCAGCGCTTTGTCCCCATGATTATGGGGTCTCTCCAGCACGGTGGCCGCTCTACGGGCCGCTGTCTGCTGTTGTTGGTGCTGGTGGCTTCTTCACAAGGCGTGTCGGGTAATCTCTCTCCCTCTCTCTCTCTCTCTCTCTCTCTCTCTCTCTCTCTCTCTATCTTTCGTCCTGTGTCTCGCTGTCTCTGTCTACATTGGACATGAAGGAACGGCGGAAAGAGAAATACCTCGAATAGAGACCGAGTGATAGATTCAGGATCACGAAGGTGCAGGAAGGAGGAGCCCAAGAGGGACATGTCAAGTGAGGTTCAAGCGGATTGGGGAAAGAAGAAAAAAAGGAAGAAAACTTTCTGCTTTTTCTTCTCTCTCTCTCTCTCTCTCTCTCTCTACATTTATATATTTATATAAATATATAACTTTCATCTCTGTTGCTGATCGACCTTCACCCACCACGTTGGACAGCGAATCGCCCTCGTTCACCATATGGACGTGGTTTATTATTGCTGGGTAGGGCCTGCCTGCATGAACTCTTCCCGACCTTGAAACATGCATGATGCTCTTTCTCTCTCTCTCGCTAATCAGAGAGGTTGATCGTCCTTGCTTGTCCCGGCTGATCGACCTTTACCTACCGAGTTGGACAGCGACGCTCCCTCGCGCACCATCTGAACGAGACTTATTATTGTCGAGTCGGGCCTGCCGGTGTTATCTCTCCCCGACCACCAACGATTTATGATGCTCTCTCTCTCTCTCCAGCCGTTCTCTCGTCAGCAAGAATGACCATCCTCGCTTGCAGAGAATGACGGCTCACTGGATGGTCCTCCGGGTGGGAAGAAAGCCGACTCGAGGAAGCAAAGAGGGGGCGAGTTGTCCTCTCAAAACGCGACCCTGGCTTCCACTTTATAGGCAAATAGCTGGCCTCTCTAGCATCTAACCAGATTCGTTCCGCCAATTCTTTCTTTCTTTCTCGATCAGAAGACCCACAGTACTTTCAGATTCCTAAACAATCAGCCTTCTAACTCAAAGCCTAATCTCCTCTCTCTCTCTCTCTCTCTCTCTCTCTCTCTCTCTCTGTGCCTCCTCTCTATACGAGAAGGCAGCACTCCGGCCGCAGCCTCGGTGGAAGGTGGACTGCAAGTGATGCTCACAGATCTCTTTCCCCGTTCTTTCCGTTGTTTCTCCATGGAGACCACAACGGTGGCGTCAGATTGAGATCCTCATTCCAGTGGATTCTCGGTCGCTATTTCCTTCCGTGCGCCCCCCCGCCCCCCCCGTCCGTTCCCCCTCTCAAAGACCGTTCCTCTTATTTTCTTGAGAGCGACGTCGTGACTCTTGATCCCGCGAGCAGTCTCGCCGGAGTTCCTCAGCACCTAGTCGACCCTCTTAACATTCAGTGGAGAAGAAGACGGAGGTAATTTCATCGAAAATCTAAACCCTTCGTTCAATAGTTGCCACCATTATCTCCATCTGTTCTAAAATGGAACATGATGGAAGCCCTGGTTCGATTGGGTAGAGAGGTAAAGAGGTTAGGATCGTCTGCCGGAAATTGAGAGAGACCCAAAAGAACTTTATCTCCCCTAGTGCGCTTAGCATGGTCTTCCCCGGTAGAGAGTGAGTGGCAGGAGAGTTGGCAGGCCCCAGATGCCACCCAGCATCTCACATCTTGCAACCTCAATAATTGCTGGTATCTTACACTCGTTCTTATTTACAGAGTGTTTATGGCTATTGTACGGACATTATAGAGAGAGAGAGAGAGGGACAGACGAGTAGAATCAGTAAATAGTCGGTGTCATGTCTTGAGAGTGAGAGAAAGAGAGACGAAGAAGGCAGGGAGGGAGGAGGTGGGGACGACTACCCTCACAGGTAACACTCAGTCTTTGTTCCAGTCGTTCAATTACCCCACCCCTTTCCTCCATACTATATTTATGACTCCTCGCCTCCCCTCCATATCTAGCTCACTCCATCGACCCATCGCGCAGTATCTCTTCCACCTTTCAACTTCCGGCGGCCTCTCTTCTCCGCCCTCACCCAGCAGGCAGTATTCGCCGGTGACCAACAGCGCGGTGCGATGGCGGACTCGGCGTCGGCGAGGCCGAAGAGGACGTGCAGCATGCCGGAGAGAGTGCAGCTGCACGTTTCCATGCTGGCCCTGCAGTTCGGCTACGCCGGCTTCCACATCGTCTCGCGGGCGGCCCTCAACATGGGGATAAGCAAGCTGGTTTTCCCCGTCTACCGCAACATCATCGCTCTCATCCTCCTCGTCCCCTTTGCCTACTTCCTCGAGAAGTAAGGAAGGCCGCCTCTCTCTCTCTCTCTCTCTCTCTCTCTCTCTCTCTCTCTCTCTCTCTCTTCCACTGATTGGGATCGCCGTCGTTTATGTATTCTTATGGCCAAGTTTTCACATTCGCATGCAGGAAGGACCGGCCGGCGATTACGCTCTCCTTTCTGGTCCAGTTTTTCTTCTTGGCCCTCTGTGGGTCAGTGTTGACGAGCTACATGAATCACTACAGCTATTCTCGTTGATTTATACTGACGAGTTGGTTCTACTCATCTCTTGCGGCAGGATAACTGCTAACCAGGGCTTCTACCTCCTTGGATTGGATAACACCTCCCCCACCTTCGCCTCTGCCATACAGAACTCCGTCCCCGCCATAACCTTCCTCATGGCCGCCATTCTCAGGCACTGCTGCGATCATCTTCCTCCTCAGGCTTTTACTTTTTACATCTGATTCCTTCATTATAACTGTAAAAACCCCTCCCTCTCGTTGTCTACGGATGATCTTTTTCATAAGAATTTTTGGCGGGTTTGGAAGCAGGATAGAGAAGGTGAGGCTCAACAGAAGGGACGGCATCGCCAAGGTCCTGGGTACCCTGGCCTGCGTGGGCGGCGCATCGGTGATCACCTTGTTCAAGGGGCCGACCATCTTCGGCCCGTCTCGCCTGACGCTACCAGCGGCGCCGGTGGCGGGAGCACACACCTCGCCTCTATGGCTGGGCGACGCCAGCGGGAAGAACTGGACGTTGGGCTGCCTCTTCCTCATCGGGCACTGCCTATCGTGGTCGGGGTGGCTCGTTCTGCAGGCCCCAGTCTTGAAAAAGTACCCCGCCCGGCTCTCCGTCACCTCCTACACTTGCTTCTTCGGGGTCATCCAGTTCCTCATCATCGCCGCCTTCGTCGAGAGGGACCTCGCCTCCTGGACCTTCCACTCCGGCGGCGAGGTCTTCACCATCCTCTACGCGGTAATCGACCTCTTCTCCTGAGATTGACGATTCCTACAGCCGTGGTGGGTGAGCACGATGAAGGAAACAGCTGAGGATGGGGGAGGCCCTTTCGGCCTCCTCCTCCTCTCTCCTTTCGAGCTTCCTTTTTCGCTTCTCTCTGCCTCTCCTACGCAGGGAACCCACAGAGTTGTTGCAGAAATAGCATAAGCTATTGAATTCATAAACACTCCGTCTCTTTTACGTGATTATTTTCCAAGATTTAATCATTTGGACGCGCAGGGATTCGTTGCCTCCGGGATCGCCTTCGCAGTGCAGATATGGTGCATCGACAGGGGCGGCCCCGTATTCGTCGCGGTGTACCAGCCAGTCCAGACCCTCGTCGTCGCCATCATGGCCTCCATCGCCCTGGGCGAGGAGTTCTATCTCGGAGGGTAGGTTCCTTCTCCCCTGCGGACGGAGTCATCCTCTCCTTCTCACGCTAAAACCTTACAGCCTCGTTGAATCCTCCCATGGGTTCCAGGATCATCGGAGCAGTTCTGATAGTGGCCGGGCTCTACATGGTTCTCTGGGGCAAGAGCCAAGAGAGGGCGTTCGATGCCAAGGAGAAGACAAAGACGATCGCCCACAGCTCCGATCACGACGGCCACACAGCCGCGACGCCGACGTCTTCCAATGGTTCCTCCCTGACCCAGCCGCTGCTGCCGTCCCCTCCGCTGGAGAACGTTTAAGGCGTCGGTGCCGGTGGGTCGTAGTATCCCAAGAATATCTCCATGAGAGTCTGTCTAGAAGAGGACTGTCGCATATCTAGAGAGTCTGAGAGTGTATCCAACGGTTGTGGGCAGCCCACCACTTCTCCTTCAAAGGGAGATGGAGTCGTTTCTGTTTGCCCTAGCTTCTTCCTCGGATTGTAGCCCCAAAGAGCGACCTTTGAGGTGGGTTCCCCTCCCTTTGATTGAAAAGATATCATCTCTTGGCCTGCACTAAAGCGAAACCCTCCGTGAGGAAGAAAACGGCGAACCCAGACGAGAGAAGGGTAGACGACCACTCATTGCGCTCTCTCCGCCGCCTCTCCGTCCTGTCCTCGCTCGTCTACGGGGGCGGTGGCTCGACCCCCTTGGCGCGAGAATCTTCCCCCCGCTGCCCTAAATGTATCCACCAGTAACAGCCAAACAGAAGACGACTGGGGAAGAAGACGACGGGAGACAGAAACGTGGAACAACGCAGAGAAGCTCGCAAGAACACGATCGAACTTAAAATAACGTGGATCCGGCGACAAGGGGACCTAAATCGCCGGAAGTCAAACTGGTCCCCCCTCTCTCTCTCTCTTCCCCCAAGGTAGCAAGTCCAAGTAAGATCTAACTCTACGCCGCAGCCATCTCCACGTGCTTGTCCCCTTCCTTTTGTCTCTCTCAAGCCAATGCAAACATGCATGGGTGGGTCAACCGGCCGGGCTGAGCTAGATAGGATCAGACCCATTCTAGGCCGCTGCCCACTTGCCCATGTTGATCAGGGAAACCACGTTAACCACGAATATGAGTGAGAGTGGGTTGCATGGTTACTTTATTTTTCTAATCAACGATTGACTATTCCAACAAGCCACGTCCTGTCTAAGTCAACCAACAATCTTTTGAAGGGTGGTCGTGGACTGTGATCATGAGTTAAGGTCATAAAGTCTTTCAACTTGGAGCGAATTAATTCCATTTTTATAGCCGCATTTTTTAGTATTTTTGAAATAAACAAGGGACTGTTCTTACGAATATCACACCCAATATTTAAAGAAAAAAACACTGAAAATACTTACTATGGGAAATGAGAGCTCAATCGCCACTCTTAGCTCACAAGGTTGTGAAACCACATCATCACGTTGACTTTGTAAAAATATGATTATGATTGTTATTATTGCACGATATAATCAGTACGCCATCTGATTGTGGGCCATTCACACAGCCAATTGTTGGTTTTCTGGGACCTCCGCACAAACCCGGCTTATCCATTCAGTTTGTTCGTGAATTTCTGTGGTTCTCTGCAAGTTTTACGTCATAAAAATCTTCTCTGATTAGTATCAAGCAACAAGCACGTGAAGAGAGGGATGGAGGTTTAGCTTGTTTGTCGAAAATTGGTAGGCCCATTTTGATAGTTGTGGAGATGGGCCTGGACGGCCCAATTGCAAGTGGCGAACCAACGGAACCCATTTCAGGCTTGGGATGATGTCACATAGGTTAGACTTGGTATGATGTGATCGTGACCGACGCGTGGGCTCCCCTGACTGTTGGATATCTTTGCACCCAGATTAGATCCGGTCACTGATATCTGGTCTGGTGTGACCTCTCGCGATCGAATCATTAACTGGTTCCCCTTCAAGCGGAGTTCTTTCCTATTTGGGGCTAGACTGTGCTGAAACATTGTTTTCAGCCCATCAACAGGGCAAGCGTGTCAGAGCTGGGCCTACGAACACCACCGAATATGAGTTGGATGGCATGCGCAAGATGATGAGATGTCCGACCGCCAAGTACTATGATGATGGAGGACGGGTGTGGGCACATGCCAGGTGTCATCTCATGCATCCACATGTTCTTTCTCTCCCTCTGTCTCTCTCCAAGCTCTCTCTCTCTCTCTCTCTCTCTAAACTCTAGTGTCGTGGGACCCAGGAGATGCCCGGTAGAGGATAGCATGGCTGCCATGTGGATTGAGGGATCTCGAGTGCCATCCATGCTCGTAGGGTAGCAACTAGACAGAAGGGAGGAATCGATTCGACTGATTCCCCTAAATCCGCGTTTGGCATGGAGGTAGGTACCGACCGACACTTTGTAGATGTCATAAAAACATATTAATGATAAGAAAACCATCCTTATTTGATCTCTCTCTCTCTCTCTCTCTCTCTCTCTCTCTCTCTCTCTCTCTCTCTCTCTCTCTCTCTCTCTCTCTCTCTCTCTCTCTCTCTCTCTCTCTCTCTCGCTCTCACTCACTCACTCACTCACTCACTCACTCACACACGCACACACACACAGAACAAGTGCTTTCCAAAGACATCTTCAAATCGTCCTCACACGCTGGAGAGAGCGAGAGAGAGAATCTGCTTATAGTTTGATAAATAAATTCATCCGATGATAAAAAAGTAAGCGATAATATCTTCATATTCATAAAAATCGAGTTTTTCTTGCATATATGTCCATCTTTCCACTCTAGGTAGACCATAGGATGAAGGTTGTGGAAAATTAAGTGGCCTCTAGAGAACATAGGGGTTTACTCTCTTCCTAATATTCTCTTGACGAGTCTTGACTTATTGAATTAAGAGGAATTTCGTGAGATAAAACCACCAAGTAGTCCTTTAGCCATATCCTCACACATTTATGAGAGAGAGAGAGAGAGAGAGAGAGAGAGAGGAAGGCTATCAAATGACTCATACCGCTTAGGATAATTAGGAGCGTTGACATAAAGGGTAAGCACAATTCTTAGCATTGGGCTTTAAAACCAAGTCTAAACATAGAGGATAGGTATGGCCTCCTGCATCATACCGGCATGTGGTTGTTCCTAATTAGATGTATTAAAATTAATGAAATATATAAATTATTCAACTACTTGAAGATGTTTTATTCATAAAACATAGTTGCCACCTGCTGAGTAATAAATTAGAGCTAATTATGTTGGTTAACAACATTCTGTGATCCAAATCCTGCTTTGAAGGGGGCATTAAAGAAAGGGAACATCTTTCTAGTTAGAAACATGGGAGGAAGACGTGTGGAATGGTGCATCTGTGCAACGAAAAAAAAATAAAAGGACCATTAGCGGTCTCGTTGTGCTAAGTTCTTGCTTTTAGGGGGAAAGTGAATTCTGCTCCGAGCTGGTTTAGTCTACTCTACTGACCTTAAGGTGACACGAAAGTCACAGAGAGAGAGAGAGAGAGAGAGAGAGAGAGAGAGAAGGTGTGCGTGTGGAAAGGGAAGACGGGTTATAAGAGCGGGGAGCAAGCCGCAGATCGCCGCACTGACTCCTCTTCTGACAGCGAGATTCTCAAACTCCAGATTGCATAGAGTCAGCGAAGGCAACCGGCGTTCAGACAGGCCCGCTGATAGGAAGACATGGACGAAGACCACCGCTTCGCCCTTGTCCCGCCATCTCCCTTTTCCCTCAATGGCACCACCGACTGGGCTTTCTTCCCCCAAGTCCAGGTAGAACTTTCTCTTTCTCTCTCTCTCCCCGTTCGCATTTCCCTTCCGTTGGTCTTAACTAGTGGTGTAATCGGAGGGACTGCCTCTGCGTGTGACTGTTTCAGATGGCGGAGGAAGAGGAAAGGTGGGGAGAAGAGAGAGTGGAGGAGGTGAGGCAGGCACTGCTGTACGCTACGTTGGAGCTGGAGTCGACCCGGCAAGCCGCCCAGGGGCAGATCCAGCGCATGGAGTGCGACTTGGCCCGCCTCCGCGACCTCCTCGGCACCGCCACGAGAGAACGGGACGAGGCCCGGGAGCAGGCCCGCCACGCCCTCCTCCTCCGGCACAGCGGCGGCACAGCGGCGAACGAGAGTCCTCCGGCCAACGCCCATCAATACGCCGCCACCGCCCGATTCCTCCAGCCGGAGTTCAGCCATGCAGGCGCGGGGTTTGGGTTGTCGCCGTCGTCGTCCTCGCTGTCCTCCGATGACAGCAGCTTGGCCGTCTCCTCCACTCCACCGAGGCCGTCGGCGGGAGAAGTAGAGCTATTCGAACTGGTTCCGGCGGGAAGACTGCCGGAGAAGGGGCGGTTGTTGGAGGCGGTGATGAAGGCGGGACCGCTCCTCCACAACGTGATGCTGGCGGGTCCGCTGCCCAAATGGCAGCACCCCCCGCCGCCTCTTGGGAGCTTGGGAATTCCCCCCTTCTCCGTGACAACGAACGGCGCCGACGCCATGGCTACGGCGGGGGAGGATTTGAAGTCACAACTAGGGCAACCACAGGGGCCCTGCAACGGGAGGAAGAGAGACCTTGAAGGAGAGGAGGGCATGGTGATGAAGGCGTTGTCGGAGGCTAGAGGACAGTCTCCACCTTCTTCCTCTTTCTCTCCGAGGAACGGCAGCCGCGGCAAGCACCGGAAGACTGGCCCTTTCCTCTTCCATTGACTCTCTTCCTCTCTCGTTTGGACATTTCGCAGCGTTGTAGCAGCATTCTCTCGATAGCAATAGTCAACCCATGCTCCTGTCTCTGCGCTGCGGCCTGAGGGATGAATCCCAACGCAATGACGAGGGAGAGGTCTCCAAGGCTTCCCACTGTCCGCAACAGAGATACTCCCCGAACTCCCCATCGCTTCCCTTCCAAGTTTCCTCTCTGCTTCCAAACCCATCCTGAAGAAAGCAGATCCCCGACTTTTAGAGAGGGAGAGAGAGAGATGATTAGGCTTAGTGGGCCTTGTTGGATTTTGTGATCCAGCGTAATGGGTTGACGGAGACGTCACTGGGTCCAGATGGAGGAGTGAAAAAGGCCCGAAGCATGAAAGGCTATTTCTGTTATCGACCTATCTCAGGCTTGGTCTCGTGGTATTCTCAAGTTGAAAATTGGGCACCTAGAAGGCCACATACAGAGAGAGAGAGAGAGAGAGAGAGAGAGAGAGAGAGATGAAAGGCTATTTCTGTTATCGACCTATCTCGGGCATGGCCTCGTGGAATTTCTAAGTTGAAAATTTGGCACCTAGAAGGCAGGATACAGAGTGAGAGAGAGAGAGAGTTGTGGGCCGCCCACAATTGGGCAGAGGGGGATAGATAGACCCAGAGAGAGAGAGGAGAGGGGGGGGGAGAGAGAGAGAGAGAGAGAATTGTGGACCGCCCACAATTGGGCAGAGGGAAAGCAGTATTGATAGAGTGATTGATGGAGGTAGAGATAGATGGATAGATTGAGAGAGAGAGAGAGAGAGAGTTTGGCGGACACGACTGAGAAATGAGGCGCCAGCATGAGGACTGTTGACCTTTTCAGGAGAAGGTGAAGTGTCGGAGGATCCGACGTGCTTTCGTCTCCCCTCTCCCTGGCCTTCTTGAAGGGCCGGCTTTGAGCAAAATCAAGTGGAATCGGCTTCGTCAAGAATAGGGCAGGTGATCTCGATGCGGTTGACAGAGATCTTTCTTACACGAGAATGGTACGACAGTGTTCCCCATGATTGACGCAATCTAATTCGGTTGACCTTCCTCACCGTGAAGTTGACTATCACCGATAATGACTCCCTCGTTGATCGTGTTGTTTTAGTAGTCAACTGCATGAACGGCGCCTCCACTGAGTCACCACTTTTGTAAACACTCCCAATTTGATACTCCACGGTATTGACTCATCACGAGCTCGCAACATTCGCATCCACGTGCGGTTGACTACCCGAACCTCGAGAAGTCAACGGAGGTTGGATTGTGACCAAACTCGGAGGAGCTCCGTCGGCGACTTCGACTGTTAGGCGGCCCGTTTTCACTCATCTAGAAGGCGCGATGACATCTGCGAGGAGAGGGAGAGCCTCTCTTCTTACCTTTAACTTTCTCGCTTCTCTCTTTCTCTCTTTCTCTCTTACTCTCAGCCTCGGCCACGAGGGGGGAACAGGGTGAAGGCCTTCCTCTCGATGGGTGGAGGGAAACCACCGGTGCACTCCCTGCCGCCGCCTCCGCCGCCTTTTGGGCCTAGGCAGCCTCCTGCGCTGCACGGTGAGGCCGTCCGGTAACGACCGTCACGCTTCTTAGGCCCGTCCCACTGCGCCGCTCGTAGCCGTAGCCTGCGGCATCTGGTGCAACTACGGACAGCTGTCTTCATCGCTCTGCCGCTGCGTCGTCCCCACATGTCTAGTTCCTCTAGATTCACCCAACCTTCATAGGCACTGGACTCTCTCTCTCTCTGTGTCGCTGTCCTGCTCTCTCTCTCTCTGTCGCTGTCTTCCAGTCCCTCTCTCTATCTATCTAGTCATCTGCGGCGGTTTCTGGCGTCCTCATGAGGCCATCATTTCTCATCTCCCCCACAACCCGTCAACTGGAGTCAACGAAGGCCCGTACGCTTCCTGGTTCGACAGAGACGGAAAAATAAATCTCGAATCATTTGACTGATTAACCTAATGATAATATATTTATTTTACGGTAATATTTAAATTCTCAACTCGTCGTCGTCTTCTGTATCGTCTCTCTCTCTCTCTCTCTGTCTCTTTCTCTCATTAGGTCACTGGCAGCCAGGCGCATTGACTCCGCTAGAAATGACGTCATATACCCGATTTGGTGTTTGCGATGAAACCAGGAGCATGAGGTTGGGAGAACGTGTTAGAACAGTGACGCATTAAATGATACCGATAATTGCCGTGGTTATTAACTAGATGCTGCTATTTTTGGTAATTATAACTAGTTTTTGGTTGGAGGAGAAAACCACTGATGAACATAAGGAACCGATATAGTCCGAGAGATCATAGCTGGGGAGAAATCCGGTCAATAGATATAATGCCGACAAGAATGGATGACAGTTAGTGCGCGGCAGGAAGAATTTCAGAGGCATATGCAGGAAATTCTACAGCTTTTGCTTCCCTCTGCAACCTCAAGGGTGGGCGTGGGGGGAGGTTCTTGAGCAGGGTTTCGGGCTGTACAGAAAACGAGGAGGACTAAGGTCAAGAGCTCGAGCTGCCTGAGCTGTCGTGACATGGCGCCGTCGAGTGGATTATGACCCGAGCTCCGGACGTGAGCCTGCAGGAGAAAATCGGACGAGACCTCAATCCTAAGCGGGAGGAAGAAGACGACTGGAACTGGACTTTGAGGAGAAGAGATGAGGGGGGACTCAACTTTCTTCGATCTTGATGATCTTCTCCTTCTCTTCCCGGAAGGATTCCGTCCTCGGGGAGGGGCATTCGGCGGTGGGAGAAGGCTCTGTGAATCTCTTGCTGGTCCTCCTGGAGGAGACGCAGTCCGGCCCAGCTGAGGAGATCCTCCGGCCGTCGGGAGCTGTAGGGGACTTCGTCGTCGTCTCGTTCTTCGTCTGCTTGGCGGCGGAGGTCTTCGACGTTCTGTGCAGGCACCTTGAGATGGTCGAGTCTGCCGGCTTCTCCTTGTTCCCCGCCGGATCGGGTGACTTGCAGTTCCTGAATGACGGGAATGGAGTTGCAGAGAGAGAGGAAGAGGATTCAGCGCAGGGAGGGGGATGGAAAGATGAGTACCTCTCTGCGTTGTACGAGGACGAGCGCTTGAGAGTGGGCACGAATTTCTCTTCGCCTTCCTTGCGCCTCTTTGTCTCGATCAAGCTCCCGCTGAAGTACTCCTTCTCTTCCATCCTCATCACCGCCGCCCCCATTCTTGGATTCTCCGACAGGCAATCGAGCTCCCCCAGCGTCCTCGAGCTTGAGAACACCGGCGACGGGAACTTCACCTGGGAGATCCTGGGTTTGTAGGGGGAGACGATGCCGATGCCATAGTTGTCCTTGACGGAGATGGACCCGCAGGTGATCAGCTGCATCAGCACGTCTGTGGCCTTCAGCTTGGCGGCGGCTTGCAGAGGGACCTCTTCTTCCACCATCCTGAAGCTGCTCGTTTTCCTCGCGTCGGCTCTGATTAGGGATTCCAAGGTCTCCGTCTTCCCCCCGGAGGACGATGCGCTCGAGGATGTCGGAGGGGGGGAGATCTCGTCGGCGCTGATCTCTGAGCTCTCTTTCGAAATCACAGTCCGGATCCGGCGGCTCCCATCGAACTTGAGCTCGAAGGAGGGCTCATCAGTGGAGACGCCTCTGGTGCGGGTGGGAGGCGCCGCCGGCCGTCCCTTCCGAGCTCCGGCGACCCTGTCGTCGGTCTGCGTAGACGCATTCAAAGCTCCGAGGTCCTTGTCGATGCGAAACTCCGCCGGACCAGGGGAGGCGCCGCCGCAGCCCCACGGAGAATTCCCCTGCGACTCTGGCGAGATGTTCCTCGAACAGCTCGGTTGGCGCAGTGTGGGGGAAAGGTCACCGCCGTCTGGTGCCGGGGTCGGCGGCGGCGGCGGCGGCGCCCTCCGCCGCGGAGGCTTCACCTCTTTGAGAACCACTTCAGGGCAGGTCGGCGAGCCATCTTGGCTCGACGGCGTCGGAGAGCCTTGCTGCAGATGCTTTGGGGTCTTCGGCCAGCCGGAGTTGGAGTTTTGATGCGGCCGATCTGAACAGCACCGAGGAAGAACGGGAAACTAGGTTTCGTATCGTCGTGTTGATGAACATCAATCTGTGATCCGAAGCTCTGGCCGAAGAATTACCTGAAGGGGATGCATTCAAGATCTCCGAACCCTTGAGGACGTACTCGTTGCCTTGGGCGGGGAGAATCAGATCGTCTTCCGAGAGATCATGCCACACGAAACCGCTCTTGTAGCTCCTGAAATCATCCCCGGCAGAAATTCAAGCGACATTAATGGAGAAATCGAGGGGAATTATGTTCCGGCGATTACCTCTTGCAAGACCAGGAATACATCGCGGCCATGCCCTTTCCCCTCAGCGCATTCAGCCTGTTGATCACATCTACACAAAGAACCAGAACGAAATCAGAGATCTCTCATCATCTCCCTGAAGAACACCGACAGCAGAGCCGCCTGCAATCTGACCTCTCAGGTAGAGGCCCTCCGGAGAAGAAGGAACCTCGATGAAATGGGGATGCTCCAGATGCATGTTCCTGCACAGGTAATAAACCACCGGGATCCTCCTCCCCTCCCGTCGCTGCTCCTTCTGCTGCTGCTGCTGCTCATGCTTCGGCGGCGGCGGCGGCGGCGGCTCTGTTCGTACCCTCCTCGTCCTCCCCTCCATCGCCAAGCTCTTCGGATCGGAAGTGAATCGGAGCAAGGAGAGGGAACAGGGGGAAGCCGGACTTCTACGGATGGGGTCGTCGTCCCTCTGCGGGACGAAGCATTAAACCTGCTCTGAGCTGGTGGCAGAGAGGGTCAGGGTTAGAGGATCCCGGGCATTGATGAAGGAAGGAGAAGGGAATGAACCAACAGTCGGTGAAGAATTACCAGTCGCCGACATTATCTAAATAGCCCTCCTCCTAAGCAAGGTCTAAAAGATGGCACCAACTGGACATTTCCATCCTCTCTCTCTCTCTCTAGAGGGCTGGACAGAAGAGGAACACCACCACGTGCAGTACGGCCGCCGCTAGGGAGGAGGGCCATTGGGGGGTTCCTGCTCCGCCACTGTTGAGGCGTCGAACTTGGCTGGCAGCCGCTGCGCCGCCGTGGGTTTCGGGCCCCAGGCCGGCTCTGTGTCGGCGCGCAGCGTAGCAGCCACTGCACGGCACCAGCTGCGTCGGAGAAGGCAGCGCCGGTGCATTAAGGGCGGAACTGGGGGTGAGGGGGAGATCGGACGATGGTCCCTCTCCATGCCTGTTGCATTAAACTACTCGTGGTGGGACTGTGCGCTGCCTCAGCTCCCATCTCGCAGTTATTACCCAATTGGAAGCAACAGAGGGAAACGACGAGCACAAGCGGCCGGAGCCACCGCCGCGGCCATCTCTCCTCCGCTCGGCAACTCTCGGCGGCGAGCCCAGTCCCGCCGCTACCCGGCGGCGCCACCGACGGGGCTGAGTAGTTGACACCGCTAAAGGCGACAGATCCAGTCTGCCCAGTTTGACTCCCCACGCCAGAGGGCTCGCCTTTTCACGGGGGGGGGTCGTCCTTCGCGGGGACTTCTAGCTGTCGATACGACGCCGCAACGGGTGGCAGCTAAGATTCCGCGCCACCGTGGCCGTTCCTCCTCCGGCGATTGGTTCTCGGAGACGTTCAAATCCTCTCACCGTGTTTAAGACTACCTGTTTGTTGAAAGTACCACGTTATATATTCCGTCAGCTGGGGGTAGCTATAAAATCCACTCCGGGGGAGCAGCCCGGCATGTGCCCGGGCGTCCGGTCGCCGGAGAGGCGCCGCCCCGCCTCTGACAAGGTCATTCTTTAAGATGTGCCCCGCCGCCCGAGGAAACTCCTCAAAGTCAAAGTTCCACGTGCGTGGGGCGCGGTTGACTCTTGTCCCGCCGGAGCGCACTCCTCGGCGTGGCAACGCCTGCCGCACGCCTCTGCCGCTGCCGGTGGAAAGCGGCGCACGGTGGACGACGGCATAATGAGGGCCACCGTGCTGCCGCCGGCGCGTGCGGCGGCAAGGCGATCATCATCGCAACGCCACCGTCGCGGGCACTGGCGCGCGCCTTTCCACCGCGTGTTCTCTCAAGGCCCTACCTTTGGCTTGCTCTCCGACTTTATTCTGCATGAAAAAGCTCATGAATTGTAAAATAAATAAAGGATAATTATTTATTATCATTATGCCCAATTTATCTACGAGACTGAATCGTTAACCCCCCACGGGTAGTTTTTTAAAAACCTTAAAATTTGTAAAAATCAGAGAAAAGTTCGAAAGAGATGGCCTTGGGTTTGACGTAGAACCGTGTAGTCGAGGAGTTTGAAGTGGGTGGGATCCAGCTCCAAGCCTGTTTTAGCAGGCACGGGCCCACTGGGACTTGAGAAAAGTCAATTGTAAAAATCAGGAGATAAACTACGATCATCAGCAGGGTGCAGGAAATGCCCCAGTTTTTTGATATTTGGGAGAGTTGGGGTCCTCATCGTCATTTAGGACTTTTGCAGGAGCTGCACTGTGTTATCGTTCACTTCTTCTCTTTCTCCTATCTCGAAATTCTACGAAGAGTAAGCCTTCAGCTTGGCTGCCCATTGGTTGCCGGCGGTTGACCCGGTGCACCTCGCCGGACCAGCGTTGGCAGGGGGTGACGGCTGGTGGCCTGCCCAGTCTCCGCCTCTTCGAGTCCAGGTCTGGTCTGTGGGAGCCCACCTGACTTCTTCCTTGTTTCAGAAGGAGAAGGCCCGGTGGGGGGGATCTCTTCTCCAGTGATGCTCCGCCGTGGGTTGACCCCGCGGGGAGCTCGGTTCTTTGCCGGCGGGAGGAAGCGGGGAGACTTGGCTTGTTTTCCCGATCGCTCGCATCTCCCTGTGTTCCTGCATGGCGGCTGCAAAAGGCTCAGCGCGGAGGACGATTCCAGCCTTTTCGAAATTTGTCACCTAACGACAAATCTACTCGAAAGAGAATGAAATCAATGGAAAATGAGGAAATAGAAAACGGGGCGACTGTGATGCCTTCGTGCCCGGAATCGCCGGACATCAAATGCGCTCCGCCCTCCAACTCTCTCTCTCTCTCTCTCTCTCTCTCTCTTCTCTCTCTCACCCATGATTCTCGCCTGCTCTCTCGTTCCCCCACCCCCTCCTTCGTCCATCGTCTGCAACGACCACCCAATTCTGAGTTTTCGTTCACCATCCCCGTTTCCTCCTGAATTTCCAAGCTCGAGGGAGCAATGCCATGCCGTCGACTCCGGTGAAGCGCGAGATGGGGACGGCTGGTACAGCTTCCCTTGTCTTCCTCAGTGCAGTCGTGATCCTTCTATCAGCGCATGTGCCAGTGGCGAGGTGCCAGGATGACGACTACAACGCGGAAGGTGGTCATGCCAACAACGCAGGGGTGAACCAATTCATCACGGGAGTCATCTACAACAAACTCTCGAACCTCACGGGCATATTCGCCTCCGACATCGGCAATCGTTTGGGATTCTGCATCAAGGATACGTACGCCATGGGATCATTGACTTTTTCTTACGTTTGATCGGGTTGCGCGCGGTGGGGGTTGGATTCTTCTCGCTCATAATGCGCCAACCTGTGTTTCAGGGACAACGATTGGAACGGAGCATTCAATTTCTCTTCAGATTTAGGGTTCTTAGCCGATTGCATCAAGCAAACAAGAGGTACCAAGAGGTCTTCCTTTGTTTTCTCGTTGTAGCCAATGGCACTGAGCAAGCTAACTTAACATGATTATCTACCTTGCGGAAAATTTCTAGCACCATGATCGTAAGCAAGGATTAATGACGACTAGTTGGCTTGCAACACACGTCACAAGCGTCATAATCCCCGATGAACGATCATTCAACCCTCAAAATCATTGTAAATAGCAGGTTTCCATGAAAATATGTGGTCTTGTTCGCCAAATTAGGTCATAATCACAGAATAAGCAACCACTTGTTGGCTAATTTTCAGTGTTCGGAGAGGAGATAATAATGAAGGTTTCCGTCCATGATAGTAGACAGCCAGATAACACATACAGGCTGTTTTAACCTCTAAGCATTGCCAGGAAGATGACATAGGCAAAGGCAGTAAGTCTAAGATCATGCGGTCATTCAGAAATATAATCAAAGATAATTGATATCTGCAGGGCTTTCGTAATTCCTGTCCGAAGGGTGTCTATCCAGGACCTGGTCTAGTTTAGATCTTGATTCTATTCCAATTGTTACTTTTTTATTCGGTAAATAATGCAAAGGATATATTGTATTGCGAATCATGATCAAGAGGAAGACTTGGGTCTCACTGAGAATTCATTCTACGCAATATGCTCAATCGATCGAAATGCCAGCATCTTAGCTTCGAACTGATCTGAAATTTGCGTTTGACTTGGTTCCAGGGGAGCTCATGCAGAGGGTATGCACTGCGGCAGAGATCAAATTCTATTTCACCGGCTTCTATGAAAACGGCGGCAAGAGTAATTACCTGAAGCCCAACAAGAACTGCAATTTGACCTCGTGGGCGTCTGGATGCGAGCCCGGATGGGCATGCAGTGTGGGGATAGATCATAAGATCGACCTTTATTCCAAGACCATGCCTTCTAGGGTTCTCGACTGCCATCCCTGCTGCGCGGGCTTCTTTTGTCCTCGCGGCATAACCTGCATGATACGTAAGCTTTGGCTTCACCTCGCTTCATTTTATAAACATTCGCCATGAATAATATCACCTTCTTTCATGTCCGTGTTAAAATATTTCTGGTGATCTGATTTTGATTCAAAAAAATCCTCGAAACCCAATAAACAGAGGTCACCGTATACCTCTGTTGAGAAAATCTTCAAATCACAGCCCGGGTGATCGGGAAGAATTTCTGAGGTTTCCCTACTTATAAAGATGAATCTATCATCATTTTATGTTTATAATTAGTTTCCAATCATTACTTAAATTCCCTTGAGATGTGCAACATGAAGTGCGCATCTTTATCTCGCGTTCGATGGCCTGAAAGATGTTTCTTGCTCTTGCATCCTATTTTTCTTTCGTCTCGGATGAAGCCTGCCCCTTGGGTGCCTACTGCCCACTCTCAAAACTCAACAAGACGACCGGCATGTGTGACCCGTGAGTAATTTCTGCAGGTTCATCTCCCTGCTATTTTTACCATCTGTTTCTGCCCTGAAAGCTTTGGCCTCTCTGCTTTTCCCAATTCAGATACCATTACCAGCTACCTCCTGGGCGGCCGAACCACACGTGTGGGGGAGCAGACCTTTGGGCGGATGTCGGCAGCAGCAGCGAGCTATTCTGCCCGGCGGGATTCTACTGCCCAAGCACCACGCGAAAGGTTCCCTGTGGCAGTGGGTATTGTTTCTCATCCCGAAAGTCAACGCCATATTATCATATTACTTTGTCTGGCTTCTTCGCCGCAAGGAGATTTTCCAGAGCAGCAACTGTGAATGTCCACAAACATCGTGGTGTCAGATAATTTTTTTTTTTGACCAAATTGCGTTACAGCTGTCGGGTAGTATTGTTTTCGAGATGCAAGACGTCGTTCTGCATTTATTTTTTAAAAAAAAAAGGATGTGATCTGAAATTATTGTTCTTCATATATGACGATACTTGTTTATGGAAAATTTTCAGGCATTACTGCAGGCTGGGTTCTACCTCTCAGAAAAGTAAGTGACACCTAATCCTGATTTGACTTTGAACTGATAAATAGTGGGTGGTATCTACAGCCAGCAAGAACTGATCTTTTGACTTTGAAAGTGAATGTTAATTGATGAAGTTGACTTCGTGCTGTTCATGATTTGTGGGGAAATATAGATGACCGAACATCAAAGATATCTGCTTATGATCTACTTCATTCTATTAGAGAAACCCGTGATCTATCAATCTTACAGATGTAATTATCAACTTGACATGGATTGTGCCATACCTTAATTGTCATCATCTTCCCATAAAAAATGGAATGGAGTGGATATAAACTCCTCCAAAGAAATCGACCTCTAGAATACCTGGATCATTGAGCATGCAGATCTCTCAGTTCATTTTAAGTTGGAGAGTTGGATAGTAACTTTTTCTGACATCCTCTGAGCATTTGCAGGATGCTTCAAGAAGAGTTCATGTGCGCCGAGATCATCAAATCAAGATATCACCCTTTTTGGAGTGCTGCTCATCGTAAGTAATTGTGCTTTTTATTTGGGGTTTGAATTTAGATTTTTTAACCACGACGAACCCTGCCTGATCTTTGTTTTTCTCTGTTGGGTTAACTGGGGTCGTAATTCTGACACCGGAGCATTTATAAATCGATAGGTTTTTGTGATCCATGCTTGATATTTTGGTAGTACTCTCAGGGAAAGTTTCTCGTCAAACACCCCCAGAATCTCCCACCTTAGGTGTAACTTTACGGATATAGTCTAACTACGATGCATGGAACTTGGCGCTCTTCTCTGCGTCCGGTAGATCGCCCTGGGTTTGCTGCTGCTGATCATCTACAACTTCTCCGATCAAATTCTTACGAGCCGCGAGAGGCAGCAAGCCAAGTCCCGGGAGGCTGCGGCGAGAAGCGCAAGGGAAACTGCGCAGGCGCGGGAGAGGTGGAAGGCCGCGAAAGACATAGCGAAGAAGCATGCCGTCGGGCTGCAGACGCAGTTATCTCGCACGTTCTCCAGAAAAAGGTCCATGCGGCAAACAGAGCCGATGAAGATTTCCGGGTTGCACAGATTTGGACAAGACGATTCTCCATTGCCGCCACCAATCCCAAGCTCAAGCTCGTCGTCGTCTCAGAACAGTAAGGAACCGAGCAAACTGACGAAAATGATGCGTTCGCTCGAGGATAACCCCGACGGCGACGAGGGTTTCAACCTGGAGATCGGAGACAAGAACATCAAGAAGAACATGCCGAAGGGGAAGCAGATGCACACCCGCAGTCAGATCTTCAAGTACGCGTACGGACAGATCGAGAAGGAGAAGGCACTGCAGCAGCAGAACAAGAACCTGACCTTCTCCGGAGTCATTTCCATGGCGACCGACACCGATATCAGGACCCGGCCGATGATCGAGATCGCCTTCAAGGATCTCACCCTCACTCTGAAGGGCAAGAAGAAGAACCTCATCAGGTGTGTGACGGGGAAGATAATGCCCGGCCGCGTCACCGCCGTTATGGGCCCCTCTGGCGCTGGGAAGACGACGTTTCTCAACGCGCTGGCTGGGAAGGCTACGGGTTGCGAGACGACGGGCTTGGTCCTCATCAATGGGAAGATCGAATCCATTCATTCCTACAAGAAGATAATCGGCTTTGTCCCACAGGATGACGTTGTGCATGGGAACTTGACTGTGGAGGAGAACCTCTGGTTCAGCGCAAGATGTAGGTACGAGACATCCTGCAGCATCTACCATAGATCGTTTTCTCTGCTGCTTTTCTTCCCCCTACATGTTTGACCTGCTTTTGTCTGCGTTCTCAGGAGTTTATTCGATATATATATGCATATATATGTCCAAGTTCAAACTAATTTTGTTTCATTAAATTATGATTAATTTACATCAGGCATTCATTGGATTGCCACCATGTTCACATCTGCCCATGATTTATTTTTTTAGATTTTACATTTACACGATTGCAGTGGAAAAAATTATCCATTGCTCTCATGAAGATGATTAAATTATGATTGATTTGGCAGTGGGTATTCATCAGAATTCGCATCTGAATGTGGTTTTTCAAAAAAAGTTCAAATCCATACGACTGCAAAAAAGAAAAAGAAGAACTATTGCTCCCTTGAATCTACTTTCTCAGCTAGCTTTTATTCCTACTGTACTGACTGATTGTTTCCTCCTGGTTGACATCTTGTTCTCGTAGACTTCCTGATGACTTGTCCAAGGCTGATAAAGTCTTGGTCGTTGAGAGAGTGATCGAGTCACTTGGGCTTCAACCGGTGAGGGATTCCCTGGTTGGGACGGTGGAGAAGCGGGGGATATCAGGGGGTCAGAGGAAGCGTGTAAACGTCGGATTGGAGATGGTGATGGAGCCCTCCTTGCTGATCCTCGACGAACCGACCTCTGGCTTGGACAGCGCCTCCTCCCAGCTGCTTCTGAGAGCTCTTCGCCGTGAGGCCCTCGAAGGAGTAAACATCATCATGGTGGTTCACCAACCCAGGTATCTATGGTGCAACCACTGAATGAGTGACTATCATTAATCCCCATGAAAATCATTCATGCGTCTATGAGATGATCAGAAAATTTTCGACTTCACCAGATATAACTTGTTTTCTTTTCTCAAACGATGTCACAAAGCATACTCTTTTACTTCTTTTCGCAAAACGTGATTCTTTTCCTCAGCTACACCTTGTTCAAGATGTTCGATGATCTGATACTCCTGGCCAAGGGAGGCCTCACCGTGTACCATGGCTCGGTTAAGAAAGTCGAAGAGTACTTTTCGAGTCTTGGAATCAGCGTTCCCGAGCGAGTCAACCCGCCCGACCACTTCATCGACATCTTGGAGGGCATAGTAAGGCCCAGCACGAGTTCTGGCATCAACTATAAGCAGCTTCCTCTCAAATGGATGCAGCACAACGGCTATGATATTCCCTCAGACATGCTCCATAATGCCGCCGACGGACTGGCAAGGGGCGGAAGCTTGGGCAACGCATCAGATTCAGTGCCATCAATCGCTGGGGAGTTGTGGGGCGATGTCAAGTGCATAGTGGAGCTGAAGCGAGATAATATAGAGCATAATTTCTCAAGATCTCACGATCTGTCGAACCGCAGGACCCCTGGAATTTTTCGGCAGTACAGATACTTCCTCGGAAGGTGCACATAAAAGTTGAACCTTTTCATGGGTATATCCTAATTTAGAAAAGAATCCTGTATGATTTTACTAAAACCATGCAATCGGGTGTCGATTTTTGTATCAACAGGGTTGGAAAGCAGCGCCTGCGAGAAGCGAGAATACAGTTTGTTGATTTCCTGATTTTATGCCTGGCTGGGGTGTGCTTGGGGACACTGGCCAAGGTGAATGACGAGACATTTGGGGCGCTCGGTTATACATACACCGTCATCGCCGTCTGTAAGTTCAGCCATCTCTCTAAAGTCGGCCGCCCTGTGAAAATTTCTGATTGACGTGTGATGGTGCGATTAGCTGGGCTAGACATGAATGTAGTCTTATTTTTTTAGCACTCGGCGTTCATTATGGTTTTGTTTTCAAATAAATAAATAATTTTGGTGATGAATTAAAACAGGTTAGGCTGGGATATTGCCAAGAAAATTTAATGTCAATCAATTAAAACAAGCTAATTGACGAGAAAAAGCTAATTTTTATCAGCATTTTGCTCTCATCTTAGATCTGAATGCTTTGGACTGTATTTGGATAATTTATCCATAGGCGTTGACGATCCTTGCCATGCATTCCACTAAAGACCTGTCGATCTATGGTGTGTTCTTGGATAATGTGGGAACGACCATCCACGGTTGCTCCATTACATTCATCTGTATGTAACTTGGTCCACAGTGGAACTTATTCTTGAGGTTGTCATGCTTGCTGCACCATTTCCTCAAGAAGAAGTGGCCAATTGGTTCCTATTCTATTATCGGATGTATAAGTGCAACTTATGAGATTACTTACACTATAATATGGTCACATTTTTATTTATTTTTCTGCAGCTCTTCTATGCAAAATCGGAGCGTTGAGGTCTTTTTCACTTGAAAAGTTGCATTACTGGCGGGAGAGCGCCTCTGGAATGAGTTCACTGGCCTACTTTCTGTCAAAAGACACAATAGATCACTTCAATACGCTCATCAAGCCTATAGTTTATCTCTCCATGTTCTATTTCTTCAACAACCCTAGGTCTTCAATCACCGATAACTACATCATTTTGGTCGCCCTCGTCTACTGTGTTACTGGCATTGCATATACTTTCGCCCTTTTTTTCCAACCGGGCTCTGCCCAGCTGGTGGGTACAACTCTCCGGAACTTGGTAGACTTGACGCAACTTGTTCTACCCATTAACACCATGTCATCTGATCCTTGCAGTGGTCTGTGCTTCTTCCCATAGTTCTGACTCTGATAGCCACTCAACAGCAAACTTTGAGCATAGGAATGCTGGCTAACTTATGTTACCCAAAATGGGCACTGGAGGCCTTTGTCATATCAAATGCTCAAAGGTATGCATGCAGCTAATTCACATTATTTTTTTATTTTTTTATAATCACGCGTCTTTAGTTGTTATGGTCAGTGTGAGACTGTTCTTAGAACTCTTCCCCATTCACATGCAACTCTATTTCTGGACTTTTTGTCTCATGGACAACGACCCTGAAATCATGTTGAAATATTGCAGCATCTTTCTAAATGGGGATTGATCTGAGAATCATAACATCTGTAATTGGTTCCTGTTCGCAGGTATTCTGGAGTGTGGCTCGTAACTCGGTGTGGTTCTCTTCTCAAGAGCAACTATGACATCAGTGATTGGGCTCTCTGCATATTTATCCTCATTGCTTATGGGGTGGTCTTCCGTTTCCTGGCCTTCTTCTGTATGGTCACCTTCCAAAAGAAATAAGACTATTTTAGATGTTGGCCATCGTCTTTCCCTCCCTTTGGAAAGCTTTTCAATACTCCCTGTGTCTACCATAGTCAGTGGCCTATATGCACTGGATTATACTTACTAGATAGGACCTTGTTCTCTGGAAATCTCTGCATGATGTAATTTTTTTTTGTGTACCTGTACCCACATTTTTTATGGTCTTCAACGCCTGAAATTGGAATTGGGTCTCTCTCTCTCTCTCTCTCTCTCTCTCTCTCTCTCTCTCTCTCTCTCTCCTCACTAGATAGAACCTTGTTCTCTGGAAATCTCTGCATGATGTAAAAAAAATTTGTATACCACATTTTTTATGGTCTTCAACGCCTGAAATTGGAATTGGGTCTCTCTCTCTCTCTCTCTCTCTCTCTCTCTCTCTCTCTCTCTCTCTCTCCTCACTAGATAGAACCTTGTTCTCTGGAAATTTCTGCATGATGTAAAAAAAATTTGTGTACCTTATTTGATCTCTCTCTCTCTCTCTCTCTCTCTCTCTCTCTCTCTCTCTCGTGGACTGAAGGATTGAGGTATGGATGATAAATTGAATAAATGGTTGGCTCTCCTACTTTCAAACAGATATCTTCCAGTTCCAAGTGAGTGGATAGAATCAAGATATGCCCATGCCTACTGTGATTTATCCATCCGCTGTAGGTGGGGTGGGGTTGGGGGAGAGGCTGTGCTGGATTTCAAAGGCCTCATTTTCTAAAAATTGGTGGGGTAAGGTTTTTTCTTTGGATAGGACTGAAGCTTTTTAATGAGGTCTTTCAATCATGCCATGTAAACAGACTAATTAATATTCACGAAATAAGGCATGCTTAAGAAGGAACACACATCTAGGTGTGTGGGGCAGCCCGGTTTTGCCCTACTTAACTCCGATATCATCATTTTGATACTGAATACTGATCAAGAGTGTCGTCAGAATTTCTCCCTTTTTCTGAAGACTTCTGGAATGGTTGTCAAAATGATGATATCAAGATTGGGCAGAATGGGTGAACAAAACCAAAGAAGAAGAAGAGAGAAGATGATGCAATAAGAAGAGAACTGAAATCTAAAGGTGGTATAGATCTTACTCCAAAGGACTTCACTGGCCATAGGACCTGGAACTTTGAGAATTTATTCATGAGTATTAATATACCTTGTCTTCCAAAAGTGAATCCCTGCAAGTCAAAGAATGGTAGAGTTATAAATAAGTAAAAATAAATAAATCATTGCTTGATTAATGGACTTGGGTAATTCCAGTCCTGACAAAGGATTCAATCATTCCAAATCATGAACTATGTCGTAGAAAAACATGTCATTTTTACGATTGGCATTGAAATAAATACAAGAAAAAAAAAAAGAAAACCTCGAATTGAGATAAATCAAAAATTGAGAATTTAGGGGCACTGATATCAAGATATCCTGTGCTCGGGCCCCTTCATTGAATTTTTGTGACAATTGAATGTTGAAACCTCCTCAAGAAGCAAATTTGATGAGAAAACACAAACACTAACGCAAAACAATGGACAAAGGATATCAAGTAGCGGCTCAGCTCTTCAACTATAAATAGAAAACCTCAAGACTGAAAACTATGTAACCTAGAAAACGAAAGATAATTCTCCGTCAAATCTGAAGCCAACAGAGAGCTGGAGGGAAAAAAGTATGTCTTTAATCAAAATCAGAAAAAATATTTGAATCCTTCTGGTACTAAATCAAAATCAGAAAAAAGTATGTCACAAAATATGAAATCATCACAGTAATTACAGCTTCTGTTGACCTCGTTTCCCTTTCCGGTTGAAGGTTTTAAAACCACCCTGCAGCGAAGTTGCTTCAGCAGGAACATATTCGGGTCCTAAGAACAGTGGCATCAAGGTCCACAAAAAAAAAAAAAAGTCGATACTTCATCCAGAACAGGTATTTCTATCACGGGCTTCAACAAAGACGGCTGTCGTTTGGCGAGGGATAACGAAGGAGCCTGATGATGGTTCATATGAAGATGTTCTGGTCAGGCCATCTCCTGAAGTCAACTGCATGAAAGGCCCAATTAAGATTCAACATAACGCTGATTGAATCCTCCCTATAACGCTGATTGTTGCGGGAGATATTCAGTGCCAATGAATAATAACATACCTGCACTGGATGCAATAGAAGACTTCTTTTTCTCAGTGCTGGGATCGAAAATGACACTTCAGCTGGACGGGCATTGAAGATGATGGTGATAAAAGAATAACTGCACCGTCAGGTAAAATAGAGTTAAAGACGGCATATTTCTTTACTGATGAAATTAAATGGAAGAAAAGTATTGATTATGGTTGACTGACACAGGGTCTAATTGGGCTATGCCAGGCTGGTCTTCGTGCCCATCTTCAATGCTCATAATGATGACACCGGGAATCCAAGAAGGGCCAGTATTGTGGAACCGCAGCCTCTCCTAATAACAGATGCGTCATCAAATTAGCACAGGCGTCCCACCAACTATGATTTTCACGTCCAGGACAAAAACTGCAGACAAGTGCCCATATGGCTACATCTAGGTGCCATTCTCAAGCAAGCGAATTCCAAAGAAATTCATTAATTCTAGAAGAGCATAAGCAATGACTTTGAAATTCCTTTAGAAATCGAGAACAAATATGTTGACCAGATTTCCAAGAAATATCCAGCATTATTTTTCATTTTTCTTCAAACGGGCCCAGGGGAGGGGGGGGGGGGGGGGGCAACTTTTTAATCCTTAGATGGAAGAGTGAAACAACTTCTATTGCTCGAAAGTCAAAAGCAGTATAATCTTTGATAGATGGTAAAATTTTGACAAGGAAAACTTAGGTGTCTGCCAATAATCCTATTTTGAGTTATTACTTTGGACGTTTCCAAAATAAATTCATTTCTTACCTGGATAGCATTGGCTGTCCTCAAACGGAAAAGTGGTGAAGAGTACCTAATCTTTAAAAGATTCTTGAAATTTTCTACTGCAGCAAGAATATGTTCTTTCTGTGGCTTGAAGGAAGGATTTGCCAATCGCGGCTTAATTCTGAAAAATTAAAGATTCACAGGTAATCAAAAACTGGCTTTGACTTAAAAAGTATATCTAATAATCGTGTCCAACACCGAATACAGCTTTTATCCTGGACAAAAATGAATGAATTATAAGCAAAAGAATAAGCATTTACAACGGCCAGTTCTTCTCATTCTTTGCTTTAGGAGGAAGTCCTATCCCCCAGTTGTTAGATTCATAAGTGAAATCCAGCCTGAAAAATACGAAAAAAGCACCATAAAATGTGAAAGAATAAGTTAAGGAAGTATCTTGGACATAAACGCGATAAGAATTTATAATTCTCACTAAAGTTTTTTCAGAATATGTCTATCCATGTTGAATTATAAAGTAGCTACCGAGATAGTTTTTGCTATACTCCCAACAATTCCAAGCATGGGGGAAAAACATCAGAATTCTCAAGGATAAAAAGGCCATACTTATTGAACCAATCTCCAGAGTTGTATGAATCTCGATCAAGTGATTTTGACCTCAAAATCTCATCACCAGCATGGAAAAAAGGTATTCCCTGAGACAAAAAAAAAACGATGGTCACGCTCAAGAAAAGTGTATCACACCAATCCAATGAATATTTCAATATGGCAGTCACATCGTCTGTCCCCTGAAAAGGAAAGAGGGGCATTTTTTTCTCTGTTGAGAGAATTTTGTATTCAATAACATTAATGCTCCTAAAATAGACTCTGTTTGAGCCTAACACATTCCAAGACACATGCATGTTATTGTCAACACGGCTGTAACTCCATTTCATTTATTCAGAGAGAAATGGAAAGCCCATGGGATTACTGCAATACCTTTATTGTGCACAAGATATAATTTCCTCATGAGCGGTACTGCTACAGCACTAAAATAGGATCGGCAATGTATCAAAGGTGAAGTATGATCTATCTTGATGGCAAATGAGACCCAGAGAGATTGCAGTCTTTTTATGTATTTAATTAAAAATTAAAAAAATATCCTTTTGTTCCTCGAAAATACTATGTTAATGCACGTCAAGAATTGTGCACTCCATTTATTCATGAGCTCACATGTTTAAAATTTTCTTCCACAAGAAAAATGTTTTCAGTTCTCGTGACGATTAAGACTTCTTCACATTGCTATATTCTTGGAGCTTCTAGGAGTCTATTCTGCAAAAGTGGAGTTACTGTAAGGCGATTAAAAGTTTTATGGTCAGCAGAGAACATTTTAAAAATATAGAATCGTGACAGACAACGAAAACAGGAGAAGGAAAGACAACCTGAGAGAGTGCAATTAAACTTGTTGCTAAGTGGTTTAACCTGCATCTTTCATCCAAAGACATTTTCTCGGAAGTCTGCTTAAGAAAAAAGAACGAAAAAGATTTGATTAATAAAGACACTTCATAAGATTCTATGTTCAATTATTCTGAAATTTGGGCACATACCTTCAAGCTGACAATGTCAAATAATGTCTCATTATCATGAGCAGAAACGTAATTAACCTGGAAAAGGTTGAGAATTTAGATGTTATGTCGATCAAATTGCCTCACAGGTTTTACAAAAAGAACTAAAACGAAGATGTCTAAGGCAGGGACCCCCTGAAATGTCATTTTTCCAAACATTGACTTTAGAAACGTTACATCACAAATACAATTTTGAAAGAAAGAGACAGTTCCGTGACAATAGAAAGCGAATGCATGCACTGACAGATGATAGCTTCTGGACAAAATGATTAGTGCGAAAGTTTTTATTCTTACGGTCTCTGTGGGGCGTGAAGCATATGCAACTGGCGTCCTGTCATGCGTCAGTACTTCAGAACCTTTGATCTGGAAAAATGAAAAATGATAATTATTAAAAAAATTAACAAGAGGCTCTTCTCTGGAATGAAACAGCACAATCATAAAGAGGGAATAATAAGAGAAACAAAGAAAAAATAAAGACTGTGTCATGCTAGTTTCATCCACTGTACACAAAATTAGAATAATCGATTATGATTGCAATTTTCTAAAGAAAAAAATATGAGAAAACTGAGATTTCAGATGACCAAAACAGGCATCCCCGAAATGGACAATCAGGACTCAAAAAGATAATCAAAGTCTACCCAGACAGTCTTGAAGGGTACTATACATTGCAGAGCTTCTCATCTTCCCTCTGGTAAAACTGCTGCCCCATCGACTGGAGCTACGCATTGAAGGCACACCAGAAAAATCCCTGACTTCTTGGAAGAGATGGCTGCTGCTTAAGGTTGGCACGAAAAGTTTTCTCCTTTCATATGATAGTCTCTTGGTTGTGACCCAGCAGTCTCCTTTTATATTGATGAGAACTATTACTGTTCACGGGTTTAGTATTCACATCTGAACAGTCGTTCAAAAAATAATTTATCATATTTTCCTTCGTCACCTAAGAAATGGGGTCAAAAATGCCTTTTGCTACGTTTCTTATTAAGTGTTAATAGAAGAAGAAGGGGGCTGCACTGGATTGAGATTTTTTCTCCTCAGCCTCACCTTAGGGTTTCATCTAAAGGTGCTGAGCATCATCTCCCCCCCCCTCCTCGCTCTCTCTCTCTCTCTCTCTCTCTCTCTCTTACAGTTTCTTCACATGATTAGAGCAAAAAGAGCTTGAGATAATTATGCAGAGATTAGGCCTTCAAATTTTCCAGGAGTCCAAGGCATATAAAGAGATAAACAACACTTCTCCAAGCCCAACGAGAGATAACCTAGAACATTTTACTGCGTGTACAACTAGAACGAGCTCATATTTGTGTCCTCTACAGTTTTTCTATATTGAATGAGGTATCTAACCTCCATGTTTGTGCCCCTTTTCCCATGTTCAACCTTTCTCCTATTATCCGTCATCTTTTACTTTCTGTCTTGAAGTGTTGTGTGAAGGAGAAAGATAAGAAGCATCAAGGGACAAAGATTACTGTTAACTTATTGAGGTCATGCATAGGTTGTGCACCCCAGAGAACTGACAAAGAGACGGCCTAATCTCGTTTGATACATCGGTGTGAATTACAACCATACATATCTTCTTGGCAAGGTGAGGGAATGACGCATATATCGACAGAGACTACCACTCCTTACATGCGAACGATCTCCTATATGGGAAATGAAAACTAAAGAACAGCATAACAATGATAATAAAATACCATAGTGACAAATTATCAAGTTCATGTGTCAAGGATGGTTTAACTACAGCATTATTTTCCGACTATTTTTCAAAATGGAGCTCATATTCATTGTAGGTCCAACAATCTAAATTCTATGGAAAGAACAAAAAAATACAGATTGAGAGATTTCTGATCCACGTCAATTATCTGTATCATCTCACTGGTTAAGTTTTTAAGTGAGTGACTTATATATGGCAAACTAGAATTCGTGGGCAGTAAAATTGATAATGATGTTAGATGATCGACATGCCAACATACACAAAATGAAATACATCAAGATCGTCAACACGTACCGATTCTCCTAAATGTGAAGTGAACACAAAGTCTTTCAAATTAGCAGCCAGTCCTGCCTGAATTGAAGATAACACAAAATAGTCAAATTCAAGTAAAATAGTAGAGTGCAGATGAAACGATGAAAAATTAAGAATATCAAAGCTATAAAACAATATAAATAGGAAAGAAATTGTAGAGTATTTTTCACGAGTTAACTATTAACCATTATTGGGGTACATAAAAGTTTGATCATTTTCAAAGAGGATAATAATTCACGAAATATCAATGCCAACACTAAAAGAGATAAACGGGTATATATACATGCACACAACCGGAATTATCATTTTTCTATCATTAATAAAACGTGGTTCTGACTACATAGAGGAAAAGCAGAAATAAAATTGTCAACAACGTATGTTTTCGGTTCACTTGGTGCACCACATTGATATTATGACTCGACTTGCCTGAATGTAGTCCAGTGATGCTGCCAGCATAGCATCTGTGATAGACTTATCACCATGGTCATGGCCATTAGGCTGTGGACAAAGCATGGTACTTATATCAATTATCGGGATAGGATCTTATATAGCAGTTGGAAAACAAAATATTCATTCTAAAAAAATTATCTAAAAATCGAAAAAAAAAATTGAATAATTATGTGAAATCTTGTCACACCTGTAGTCTCCTGAATTATTTCCAAAAAATGTTTGTCTGAAAGGATCAAGACTAAAGTGTATGCTTAATTGCCTTGGGAGATATTCTTGAACCGAAAATTTCGCGTCATTCTCAAGTTTTTGGCAAACTCGTATCCAACATTGTTATATCAAACCTTCCAGCAAATTTGTCAAATTATTTCTTACATGTTAGGTTTTCTAAGCAACAAGCTTCCTTCAACTGCAAATGTAAGTGCATTTGAAGATCAGGGCTTCAAGATATCCTCCATATCCACCCATTGCTAAATCGTCATTCCTTCAGGACAACAAAATCAATATGCATGAACCATTTAATTGATAAAACAACCCTTGTTGCATCAGTTTGTGAAATAGGTGGATAGACTGTCAGATTAATGAGGAAGAACCGATTTGGAATTTGATAATTGAGAAGCCGCAAAAATATAAACTGTTCTGAAGATAGCGGATAGGGGAATCTTTTATGGTTTTCTGACAGATTTCATAGGCAAACAAAGTAATACTCTCAGAGAAGCCTGAAGTTGAATTGTTAGCTTTTGAACGAAGGGGCCTTTATTGACAGAGAAAACCCAAGAATATACCACGGCACAACCAGAATGCGAAGCAAAAATTAGATAAAAGATGTCCACCACAATTAAATGAAGCGATTCAATTCTTACAACAGTAAATCAATAAGAAATATTAACCTGCAAAGAAAGACCAGTTACAAAACCTTGTTGAAGAGGATGGCCAAATGGGGAGCCACCAAGTATTGAATCTCGTATCCGATCATTGAAACTGATCATTTCGTAAATAAGGGAGTGACATAAGTTTAAATTGTTATTTCTAAAAGAAAAAAAATCACAGGCACCTAAACATCAACAGAAACTAAAGGCATGGTCGGTGACCAATTGCTCACAAATATATTTTCCTCAAGAAAGAAAGCAATAAAGAATGTCTAGATAGAACATGAATGTTCACTGGCAAATCATTTGCTCTTTCTCTCTAGATGAAAATTTCAGCGGTGATTTCACATGAGGATAGATGACGCATCCAATGAACTGATGTGAGGTATTTGATTGTATCCTAAAATTACTAACATCTTTTCCCATTTTACAACATAAAGTTGCAAGCTGTAATTTAAAACTTTAAAAAAGGGAGCGGGAGTGCACACAGACAACTGATGCAAGAGAGTTGTCAACCAGCAGAATCATCAAAGACGCTTCAAATGCAATTGGGTTGGTTGGGGACAGCAACACTATGAGGAGCTAATGTGTGATTACAGGAAGATCTCAAAACAGTTGATGCATTACAAAGATTAATTTTCCATATAGCCATTTCTCAAAATTTCTCGAAATTTAAGTGCAGACCCATGATAAAAGATAAGCTGTTTGTCTTTCAGGAAAATATTTGTTTCACCATGCCTAATGGTTTAATTCGTTTCATACACAAAATTGATGATGAGTTCTTATGAGATACGTTTTGTTGAGTAAAATCGCTACAGGATCATTTTTTTGCCTGTATTGCTACCAAAAGCCAAATTACCTCCCAAGGCCAGTTCCAGAAATATTGAACTGCGATGCATTTACTCCACGTCCATTTTTGGCAACCTCGCCAAAATCCCAACCCTCACCATATCTGGATTACATAAAGAATCCGTTGATGCAAATTTGGTTAGGGAAGTGTAAATAATTATGTCAATTTCGAACAAAGCAAATGGTCAACACACTAACATGTATATTTTGGAACCATCTACGCCATTCTGATCCTTTGACAGGCTTTGAAGGGCAGATTTCGCCTTAACCTGTTTCCAAAAGAGTAAGCATCAAGGAAACCATGTGTAATGTTACACAATACCAATTCTTCTTGAAGAGGCAGAAGAAATGGAGGGGGGCTGAACTGAGGACAAATGGAAAATATTATTCTACATTTGCCTCTATATATGGATGCACATGTACTATATTGGAACACCTACATGAAAACATCAAATGAATCCCAGGTAATAATATATGAAAAAATAGTTCTATTCAAGAAATAAAAACTACCTTTTCGTGTGAAGATTTCTACATAGAAGAAGAAATTCACTTGGAGCCCAATAAACACGGATAACATCTTAATGATCTAAGTATATGATGAGCAATTATCAACATGCTCTATGACATTTGTAGAAAGAGAATAATGAATAATATAAAATAAACAATCATAAGAGAAAACAGCAATATGACGCTAGGATGAAGACAAATGTGGAAGTACAAAGACTGTTGATACTGTTGACAAGCTACGCATATAGTGTACATTTGAAATAAGTGAATAAGCATATGATACATGATCTAAGATATTGCAGAATGTGCAATTAGCAAGCGTAGCATGTACCAAATCCGACAGGTCACTGATGCAGATGAACTTGAATCATAGACAAATTTCATTGATGCTGTGGTTAAATACCCACATATTTGTTCTCTTCATTCCTGTTGACTTTCCTCTAGTTCGTTTCTTTCTTGAAGAATGACAGATCTTCTCATGGAAGAAAAAAAAGGGCTTCTATTCACCACATATGAGGAAAAAGAATTCAAGAAGGTTTTCGTTTTTTTTTACATCGAGACAGGGGTATGTTATTTCTAACACATCCATGGGAGAAGGTTCTAGACATAGAGCCTAACATCCCGAGACATGCAGGTGATGTTCATGTGCTTCTTTAAGTGAAGCACGTGATACGCCTCACCCAACTGCTAATGCAGTATTTACATTATATTTCAGTAATTCCTATCCAAAACAACTGAAAGGAAGAGGGGTGGCGGAAATGATTCACATGGGATTATATGTATTTCTTAATTTTTCGGGAATCCTAAAATGAGCTCAGCCTTCAACTGATATATTACAAGATATATCATAAGCGATGTGGTCATGTAAGCGGTAAGCAACCGATGGGAGATACTTCCAGCACTTTCTTCCACAAGATGAGACGTAATTCCATATCAACAACCGTGGGCTACAACTTCCCTATCTTGAGCAACTGGGAGGGCTGGTTGGGAAGGGGTAATTAGTGGATATCAGTTTCTCTGGGAATGAGTTATTAGTTTCCCTCCATTCTTTGAATCAGTAATGATTCAATAAGATTATAATCCAAAATATGAATAAAAAGAAATGTCAATTTTTAGTGATACTTGTCAAATGATTCAATTACATAAAATTTATAACGTCCTCAGAAGAATTCTTATTACTTCTGAGGACAAAACAAAGATAAATCGTCTAAACTCAGATGTCAACCAAAAGGAAGTCGAGCATAATATAATAAAATTTGTTGATTTATGTAACAGACTAGCACATCTTGGACCTTACACATACCATGGTACTTTTCATGATGTGTCCCATGAGATCAAACCTGAATCCATCCACCTAAAAAGAGAGACCGAAATTCTGATGAGACTTCATAAACAAAATTATTATATGGAGATCATTCTATTAAGCATAACTAAAGAAATCTATTGATAAAAAAATCGTATAAGAAGACAACAAAATTATCTTGCATGACAGCAAAGCCGACCAATGTGATAGATCATTTACTCTTCTGAAAGTGGTAGCACCATATGCACGAAAAAAGGAGAGAGAGGGAGAGAGAGAGGTTTACATAACCAATATTATTGTTAACTAAATAAATTAACTGGATTAATTTTAATTAAAATATAAGTATTTATATTATTATTTTTAATATTACATATTATATTTTAATTATGATCTTATTTATTTTGTGTATAAATTTATTATTTTTTAAGTAATAGATCACTGAATTTCTGCCCAATACAAAAAACTTTTGGCTACTGAATGGTCAACACCACTAGCTGATATACAAAGTAAGACCCTTCTCTTCATTATCAAAGAGAAAAAGCCTCCCTCATTAAAGGTCTGAAAATCCCATCTCCTACATTACACAAAATGGAAATAAACAAATTTTACGCCTTAAACCTAGTTGTTTCATTCATCACAAATAGCCAACAGGCTACCATGAAAGATAACTAACTGAACCATTCGATCTTCTATTAGCGCCAATCATTGATGTTAGCTGCTGGATAACTAGTCAACAGTATCAAAGATTTGACATCGAATTCCTAATTTTTATTGAGATTCCAGTAAGCAACTCATTTACACTGCATTCCTTTGGTCCTCCATAACACAGATTCTGAACAGAATTTAACTAGCCTTTATACTAAATTGTGCCTTAAAAATATTTACCTCAAGAGACTCAAATACTGTTTGTTGACCTCATGCCAGTATATATGCTTGCCAATAAGTCGAATCTTCCACATCAAACTCTTAATTTCACGGGAAAACTAATTAAAATAAAGCGACGGTTCTAATAATCGAAATTGAAGACAAAATGGTTTCAAAAAAATAAATAAGGGGAGAAAAAAGGATCCAATTACCTTGTAGTCAACAGCCCAAGAAAGAAGATCATCAATAATAAGGCGCTCCATCATAAAATGTTCACTTGCTGTATTGTTTATGCATGTGCTATGTTCAATATAGCCATCAGCATTTCTACGAAGATAGTATCCCGGAACAACCTAGAAAGTCATCGAGAGAGTGGAAAATTTAGTGAGCACAGGAAAAAAAACTTTGTATACTATGTATATCACATAGAAATTACATTGAAAATGGGATAAAGACATTTTTCCTAGATATCAAGCAAACAAGTCAAAGGCATTCTCCAATTAGAAGCTCAGATTAAGCTTCTACATGATTATCCCTCTGCATGGGTCCTCAAACCATTTTGATTCTGCTATCAATTTTTCTCAAAGAGCTTGTAAAAAAAATCACGATATAATGGAAAATTGAATACAGGGTTGGCCAGCATCTCTCAGCATAAAAAAGCCCTTCAAAACGAGCATCGCCAAAAATGGTTGATTACTTTAAGGCAGTTAAGAATAAACACTGATCTCGTCCAAAAACAGCAGAAACCACTCACTGGGATCTAGTCATGCTTTGGTTTGTTTCATCTTACCTTATGTCTGGAATCTCACTTTGATTTGTCAGACTTGGTATATGGTAATGACAGGTCAGTCATGACTCTGATACTGATCGATAGCTATATTTTGAATATTTCGCCTTAAGTGTTTTTTCTCTCATTCTGTCGTACAAGCTACTTCCTTTTCCCCCATATCTTGTCATACAAGCAACATCCAAGAAAAAAAAAATGACTCTCCCTTATCCAACAGAACACATGGATTAGTTATACATTTTCAGTACTTCAAAGTCAGCCCACGCGGGAACATGCAAAAGCAACTAAAATGACAGAGCTCACAGTTTATAAAACGCAAACAGAAAGCCACTGACCTTTTCAAGAACAGAAAATTCATCCTGGGGACCACTAGCACTCACATGGTTGTAGACAACGTCCAACACAACACGAAGACCACTCCGGTTTACTGCCTGTGTGAGTAACCCAAAATAAAATATTCAGGCAAATGAACTAGAAGTCATTGCGCATAAGCAACTGCGGTCCGGATGTACACCATACCTGAATCATTTTCCGGAATTCAATAGTACGATGTGCACCAGATGGATCACTAGCGTAGCTTCCTTTTGGCACACTCCAAAGAACAGGATTGTACCTGTTTAGAGACGTGAATCTGCTAGTTCAAGAAGGAAATTTATTAGGATGACATTTAGAAAAGGTACTTTCATTACCCCCAGTTATAACCATCCTGATCTTGGATAGCAGTGATTTCAGCTTGTTGCTCTTCTGAGTCTGGAGGCAGCGTAGACAATTTTTGTTCATCTGAGAATCAAGGGGCCTTCATTAATTGGCTAGGACCTCATTCTATAAGGAAAGATCACACAAAATCACTTCAGAATATCCGCTCTGCTTTTACTTATAATAATAACTTGATATGACGTTTAGTCACATTTGGGTTAGAAGCGTACGGAGGAAATGGAGAATTTCGATAAGAAATGAAGAAATCAACACTTAAGTTTTTAGGAATCCTTTCATAGGCCAGTCTGGAGATATTGGTAGCAAATTATTTTACAGAGAATCAAAATTCCTTTTCAACGCCATCACCATTGATGGTTTACCAACGACTCCAAGCAAGATAAATGATAATATCTTCATCATTTTCAGATAAGGAAACGTTACACCGATCAGATAATAGATTCAGTATCAGTTAAAAAACGTCAGGAAAATGCCCAAATCAGATTGAAACTCAATACTCTCACCTATAGCATGTTATGATAAGACGCCCAGGTCGTTGATTTATGCCAAGACAAAGACAACAGGTCAGCAAGACTAGTAAAATGGAGGATTTTCAAATTCCTGGATCTACTCAAATATTTGCCCTTTTTGCCGATTTTCTTACATTTTTGAAAATTTTCAAAATTATTATTTTCCAACAATGATCACCAGGTATGTAAAGAACTACCCTATTGCAGGCTAATCCCAACCTAGAACTGAAACTGATTAAGATTGGCCTATGTCTTTATTCCGTAGAGTGTCAGGGAATTCGTGTGTGATTTTCGAAGTTTTGTTATAGTTTCCTAGAGAAAAGATAGGAAAGCTCCAAATTATTCAAAAATAAGATGCTACAGATACAATCTAGTAAAAAGTAGTCATCCTAGGACAAGAATAGATGGAAATGCAAAACATAAAGGAAATAAATTAAAGTCCATAGAGCATAAAAAAAAATTCATAGCCAGGAGAAACAATAATCTTCATAAAACGACCATGAAGAACAAAAATCAAGTGACAGCAGGAGAGATAGATAGAGATAGACATCACACTTACCGATATATTTCCATTTGCCCTTATCATCGTCAACACCAGCAAAATGAAAGCTTGGCAATAGATGGACATGAGTCAACCCAGCATTACTCAACTTCCTCAAGTGATCTATGCCAGCTGAGTGCTGCCAGAGACATCAATATGATTTTAAAATGGTTTCTTGACCCTAAAAGACTAAATTTCAGTAAATAGGTGGCATGCCAACAAGAGAAATGGTGAAACTTAACAGATGAATTCCATATATTGTCTATACAAGCATGCGCAAATCTTAATGAGAAGGTATTATTCATGATCTTTCTTGCCCCAAGACGACACATGCTGGACGAAGTCAAAATTAGACGTATCTCTTGTTTCCCATTAAGATCTACTATAAAAGAATCTAAAAATTACGTTATTATGGAAGATCATGCCCAGGTGTTCACAAATTCTCCAATTCTCTGATGGGTATATGAACAACCCTTCTACATTCATATGATAAGGCAGACCTTGCTAATGTAACCAAGTCAAAGGACTTAGCAGTCAAAGGAAAAGTCACCGGTTGTTGCCGTGACAAAGTTCAAGACTGGCTTCTACAGTATAGGAGTGTATGAACTTAACTATAGCCTTAATCAAGATTTGAGCAGAGATTCAGCTGAAAATCAACCAGTCGAAATTCGCTCAAAAATATTGAACTACTTTCCACTTTTGAGGTAGGTAGATATAGTCTGATCAGGATATAGTTCGATTAGCATAGTTGATACAAAGAGTCCATTAGATTTTGCAATAATTGCACCTGCCCAAATGCAAGCTCTCAATGACAGAGATCTTGAAGACATAGAATATGACATAAACTTCAACTGACCAAACGAACCAACACTACTGGTTCAATGAGGTGACATGAAGGAAACGAGAATTTGGTCAATAGAATTAACTGAACTTCCAAGCATTCATAACAAATCTTTTGCCCGATGAAACACAAAAACGAACAGCACCAGGTGTGGAAGAGGATCATCTATAAGAACTGGTGATGTTTAACTCATGGAGACATGATTACCAGCAGAAAAGCGTCGGTGACTTTTTTTCAGGCCATGAAGTGACAGAGGAAGGATAGGAAACCAGCAAGTCAATTTTTTGATACGTGGCTGGGAAGGAAGAAGGAATGTTAATCCCATAAATAACAAGCTATACGTGTTTGTATTGGAAAGAGTTTGGTAAGTTTCAAAGACAGTAAAACAAGGCTAAAGAAAATACTCGGTCAAAGTGGCAGCACAATGGGGAAGGAGATGTCTGAAACACAGATCAGGGCATAGCTGAGGAGAAATCATGGATTTGGTTGACAATGAGGATGCAATTATTAAAATAAATACCAAGGAACAAGACTGGCAGGTATGTATTTCATGAAAGGATTGAAAAATGACAATAGCCTATTCATTCTGGACAAAAGCCCGAAAAGAACATCCCTTCAGCAACAAGAATGAAGATACACTCAACAATCGTTTTCAAGAAATGCAATAAAGAGACAAGGAATCTTAATCCACAATTCAAAATTAGTTGGAGCCAGGAAGTCTGCATCAGGGAGAGATATCCTGATTAAACGTTAAGGGCAAAGTCTAAAATTCTTTAAAAAGAATCATGAACTTCACTTGGTAAACTTTAGCCCAATCTAGGTGATCAAAAATGTATGTTGTAGAGTAAAAGTTATGGTTGTTATACAGATGTGAGGAGATTTGGTTGACAAAGCTAATGCAATACATTGGATTGACAACATCAGTGGCAGACAAAACAGAAGCAAGTGGTTGGTAGATACTCCTGCCAAGGTAATGCTCCCATCATTTCTTCTACAGACTGTTGTAGTTTCTCCTGGATTGGGCAAAGTAGGATGAAATTGGTTCATTCGAGGCCCCTAGTATCTGATCTTCAAACCTCGGTGATTGGTAGCTAAAAACGATCGTAGTTGATGTGCTAGAAGATGAATGAGTATTCGGCAGTAGATAGTTTATCAGATATGGTAAACGTGAAGAACTGAAAAATAGGGGTAGGATACCAATTCCTGAGTGATGCCATTCACGCATAAATAAAAATCAAATGCAATCTAAAGTTTTTCACACAAATCATAAAGGTTAATTCACAACCTCACATGTAAAAGCAAGATAGCCTCCTCGAAATTCAGGATTCACAGTATAGTCCATGGCACTGCAAGTTTAAAAAGACATGACATATGATACATTAACTGGTTCACATAAAACAGCACAAATTGGAGATAAAGCAGTAATTTCAAACATAATCCATAACAAAAATCATATAACAGGAAAAAGGCAAAAAAATATTTCTACCGGTTTCTTCAATAGAATAAAATGCGTCCATCTACATTCCAAGTTCATAAATTTCGATGAAAACAGATGCATTCTTCTTCATCACCCAATTACCATCCAATAGGACCAAACTCACTCCTCCAACAGCCTCCATACTAGCTATTATTATTCTAAATGCAGGCTTTCGCAATCACTGCCCCCTTTCCATGAATAAGAGCTTACAATATTTTGTTTTGTTTGTTCTACAAACCTTTTTAGTCAACTTAAAGAGTTGGACGTGTTTCGAAGATAGTAGTGAGCCACGTTAATTAGATCCTCGAAACATTGCTTTTCCGAACTCAAGTGAATTATTGATATCAGCCGTTGATGCAAAAATTTTGACGAGCTAATTAAAATCTTTGAAATACGAGGTAACTTCAGTTAATCCCCTTCTTCATGAACGTCAAACGAACTGGGCTATTGGCATCTGGGTGTCTTGGCAAAGAACAGACCCAAGAACTTTATCCCATGCATAGCCTCACGGTGTTCTCTGATAAAGACTCAAGACAGTTTACAAATAATAGAAAGCGTTAAAGGCGTAAACGAAGGGACGTCAAGCAATGTCAATAGGAACAACAATCAAGATAACAATCTAACCAGGAGGTAAGATGAGAACTAATTCCCTAATGTTACTGGTTTTCAGTAAATTCAATGTCTAGTCATTCAGATCAAGAATATCCTGAGAATTCGGAGGACAGGTTTCAGGGATTTTACTCCATCCCATACACAAGATACATCCAGAAACTACATCCAGACTGATTCAAATGAGACACTACATCCAGACAACATCGGCCAGTCAGAGGCTACATATGAATTCAGAACCTAGGAAATGAAAAAGGCAAAACAAAAAACCCTAACAACTTTTTATTTGCCAGTGGACCTGTACAATTCTGAAACTAGTACAAGCATACCAATACAAGCATTCTGGAAAACTGTGGTACATTGCAGGCGCAAAAACAGAGAATAATGGAATTACAGCTTCACCATGCATTAATAATCATGACATCAACAGTAATGGATGAGGAAATTGCAAACAATGTGACTAACCTGAAATCCCTAATGTGTAACTCATATATACTGATGTCAGAAAAGGAAAGCAGCTCTGGCTTTTCATTGGCCAATTCACTCCAACCCAGTGGCTTTAAGCTACCACAGTCAATGTTGACCAACAAAGTTCGTTTTCCATTTGATGAAATTCTGACCATATTATGAAGGAGAGTATTAGAATCAACAAACATTGACCATATTATGCGAAGAGTCTAGTAGGTGACATATCTCCAGCATACCCTCTAGCGTATGGATCATTCACCATGCATGTCTCAATTTTTAGAGTGCTTTGATGATAGGCTGAAACCTCGAACACGTAGTAACAACCTTCTCGACTTATTGGGAGCCTAGTATGCCAAACACCAATCTCCTCTTTAAGTTCAATACATTCCGATGGATCCTGATTGAATTGATCGTCATATATATATGCACGTACAACCTGCATGGATCAGAAGGCATGTAAAGGTCAACTGATAATCACACAAGAGATTCCCTCCAAATTTATAACATACATACATGTGCTGTGGGTGCCCAGAGATGAAGTGATATGGCCTCTTTACTAAAGACTGCACCAAGGGGACCAGTGTAGGAGAACAAGTCATCTAAAACACCAGGCAACTGGAGTCCAGTAGCGTTGACACATTTCCCATGAGCTGTGTAAATTTATTAAAAATAAAAATATCAAAGTCCTGAAGGTGTAAAGCAACATAAAAATAGATCAGCGAGTTGAAGTAACCCAAAGATCAAAATCAATAGCATGTCTACTGGGGAAAAAATAGTAATATAACTCAATACATGGTGTGCAAAACTTCCGAATAACAAACCACAGAAGAAACGATAAGGATAGTTTCACTCATCCATTACCTTCTTAACATGACAATGAAATTTAATTTGGGAAAAGACAGCAGGTTGAATGAAAACTTCCAATTGCTTTTGTCAGGACCGGGGCCCTCCTATGACCACTATGAGATGATGAAGAAGAGAGTAAACTGAATAAGAAGAGAAATGAGACGATCACAGATACATGGACTTCAAATTTTGATATGGAATGGAAAACATTATTTCGCGGCTATATTGAGTCAGAAGTGTTCAGTAAAAGCTACATCTATAAGATATGAGGCGCTCCTTTAAATATAAAGAAACTAGGACAACATGGCCAGCACATAAATTTAGGTGCAACATGGTATGCAGGAAGTCTATCTGTGATCATACAATAACATAGGCGGATTAAGAATCCCCCTCCTTTTTTCTTGTTTCACGTCCAAGAATTAAATAATGACATCACCAATTGTATTTTCGTAATTGGGGCTGATGAATCTTCAGAGTGATCAATCTCTTCCTCCTAAAAAGTACACTAAAAGAAACAAGGCAAAGAGAAAGTATTTTCTGGTGATCTTTAGATCACCTTATTACAAAGGATAGTAAATAAATTACTGTTCATTTGCAGTCATATGCCAAATTGGTATTGTTTCTTGTGTGGCGAGGAGAGCAAGATGACCGTCTGTGTATTTTGTTGATAGTTATAATTTTAAAATATAAACTATTGACATAAACTTTCACTGGTACACCTATAGCATGAACTAGACTTTTTAGTCATATTTTGGAACTTCAATTTCAACTATCAACAATACCAACTGCACTCGCCTTGATTTTATAACAACCATTCAACTAATACCAACTGCATTTATAACATTACTACACTCACCTTGATTTCGGTAAAATATATTCAAAAAATTAATTACATTAGTATGATCACTTTGTTTAATACAATATATATTTTTTATTATGGATTTAGTATAAATTAAATAAATAATAATACCACATATTATAATTTAATTTTCATAAAAATAATTTAATACTTAAAAAACTAAAAAATAGAGCGGAAATCAGGAAACTGTAGAAAAAAATGATCAAATATAGAATTCACTCAGAGACAACTTTAAAACGTTCTTCAGCATCAGGATGTACATCACATATGAATCCATAGCATTATGTTTGGACAAAACAAGTATAATTGGTATAAAACCAATGAAAAAAGAAACAAGTGTCATAATCTTAACAAAGAAGTCATTGATTCTTACCATCAAAACACATAACAGCTAACTGGCATTTAAGAAGTTTTTCAGCATCGACAGAGCTAGGAATTCTGAAAGCAGAATAACTTCTTATATGCGGAAATTTCTGTTTTACCTGAAAAATCATAGGATACAAATTTTAGCATAAAACCAAGCATCATCCCGGCAGCTAAAAATGAGTTAATCGGCCCCCTGCTGAACAATAACAAAACTAGAGCATAGGCTGAATATGGACATTTAAGAAGGTTATGCACAGTACCTGGAATTTTGAATTTCCCACTAGGTCTGAAAAAAAATCAGAGTGAATCTACTTTTATGGCTATTCTAGAATAGAAAAAGCAAGGAGTGAACATTCGACTCCAGATTAGGTCCAACTGATGTGGCTAGAGGGCACAATTCTAGAAGAGAAAGAAATGGACAGGAATACAGAGACAAGAGAAGGCAAAAAAAGGTAGGAACTTCAAAGGTATTGCATGAAAGATACGATTATAAAAATTAACTAAGTCTTAAATTGCCAGACTGAAAAAGAGGCATAGGAAAATTTCGGGCATCAAAAAGATAACTCTCTGAAGCAAAAAGGTTGAAATTGCCGAAAAAATGTTGAGAAAGAAAAGTTTCTAAAATTAGATGAGTTAATGCAATGATGATACGGGCTTTCTCTTCTGTAATATAAAGCTACATGTAAAATGAGAACCATAGAGCTTCAAAAGCTAAGGAAAAAAGGAGGCATACAAAGTAATTAGGCCTATAACTGAAAGATAAGAATCATTGGAAGAAGAAACAGCAGTCACCAAAAGGAAAAAAGATGTGTCTGTAGAAATCCATTATACTGGGTTCATACAATGAGAAATTTGAATGACTATCATATTTCATCGTTATAAAAAATGTAGGTGTGTATTCATAGAACTAAACAAATGCAAATTAACCTTAACTATGCTACCTTCATTCACTAAACAATGTCGCTAAAAATAAGGCACACTGAATCAAAGGTGAACAATACTGCTCGCCAACTTTCCACTTTGGTATTCAAGGCCACTAAGACCATGTCCATCGATTCACTGCCTAGGCAGCATAAATAATTTCTTAATATATTTTTAAACGATTTGAATGTTATGTTTTTTGAAAAATAAAATAAAAATGTCTAGATGTGCACAAAGTCTGGACATCACGATAATAAATATTCTCATAAAATAATAGATTAAAATATGTATTATTATGAATTAAGTAACTGTATCGAAAAGAGAAGGCCATTTAACTGTTCACATGTCTGTATTTCAAGGGATGAAATTGAGTTCAAAGCAAATATGGCAAATGAGGAAACGCATGGCATCGTCGTTCATTCTCATTTGCAATAACATGGTGTTAGAAAATTGAATTGACATGGCAATATTGACACTCACCTCGACATTGATAGACACATCAAAGTCACATCTTCTCTCTATGCAGGGTAGTTAATAATTAAGCAACAACCGAAAGACTACGTTTTCCCTCGTATATATGAAAACTATGGTTTCCCTCATATGTACTGGATCATTAAAAATTGATGTCAGGTTTAATACTGGTGATTGATATACTTCTCCTTTTAAATTTATTAGAGATCCTTGCTTACCCAAGATTAATCCATGAAAAAAACCGAGAATAATTGATTCGTTGGTGTCGCAGAAAATAAGTCAAAGTTGACTCTAAAAGCTCTAGAGATACCAAGTAAAGGGAAGACATCACATTGCGCCAAACTTGAGATCAAGAAGTAGAGAAAATATTTCCATTTTAACGCTATACCCATATTTTTCATTTATCTAGTGGTAACTTACATTGCCTGGCAGACCACACATGTCCTGTTCAAGTTGAACCTTCATATCATAGCCTGTAAGCAGTAAACGAAGGTGGCTGTAAAGCAATTGAAATCTCTTACAACAAGATGAAAGAACCGGGAAAAACTGGTGACAAGAAAACACTCAGCTAACTCCAACTAAACCCAACTCATTATAATTTCATCCGTTTTTCAGGACTATCATCCCTGAAATTAGCTAGGAGTCACATAAATTATTTTCTTAAGAATCGTTTTTATGTCTTCAAGAGAGATCCACCTATAGACTTTTATGGGACAGTTTAAATCAATCCATTTAATTTTCAAGTAATAATGAAAATTTTCGTTTTTTTACTTTCAAAGTCTCTGAAAGGTGTTACGTTGGCTACTTCACCAAAATCAAGATAATATCTATATTTCCTCAACGATTTTAAAGCTTATACATGGTTATATAAACCAGATGGGAGAAGTAATGAACCAAAGTTAAAATCAGAGAGTACTATATTCTGACAACAGTGTAATAGAGTAACTGAAGCTTAACACTAACCGGTTATATCATCATTTGAAACGCGTAAGTTCGCCATTTGACTAGCAATGAGATAGACTGATGAATTATTATCCTTGACATCCCAAGCAATGTGAGACCTAGAGGCCCAGTGTGCCCTTGCGTATGACAGGCTATCCTGCACGTCAAAATGTAGACTTAATAGCATGTCAAATAGAAAGTACACTGTCACCAGACGTATAATTAATGTGATGAATTTCAGGTTTAAAAAGATTGGTCGACAGCTAAGCCCAGCTAAGGAAGATAAATACAACAATATTACGGATCACAACAACAATAACAAATCAGAAATTTCTTATCACGTGATAAAATACAGAAAAATAACACGTTGTCAGCAAAATTTAGGACAATCTGTTTTCGATCCCTCTTGTTGACTTATAGTACAAAAACTAGGAGCATGAAGCATAATATATCAGCTATACTGATGATATTCTATATGAAGCACAATTTCCTCAAGTGTTTTTGTCACTAGGCCCCTACTAGACCAACTTCTGTCCCCAAGTTCCCAGAACAAGGAAAACAAAATGTCGTCTATCTCTCACTCTCGAGATAGATAATGCAACAAGACCATTTCTCCTCCAAGCATAGGCAACCTCCCAATCAAGCGAGCTGTCCTCTTTCACTAACAAAGAATGTCAACCTTCTCAGATTTCCACCAGGTTTTTATTCTGAGGAAAGTATGACAGTTAGCTTTGCCTCTGCAGCTTTACAAATAAACTATGAAGAATCGCCCTCCATTTTTTCCTTAATGATCTGAAAAAAAAAGGTAATTTGACGTAAAATTAGGTGTTATAAATCATAAAGTATTAATATCATAACATAATCCTTATTAGTCAAAATTCTAGAGAAAGATGATTTGAGTGGCACTCCTAGTAAATTCAAGTGGTACATCTTATGCCATTTTTCTGCACTCACAGGATTTTGCCTGGTGAAAAATAAACAGGAATATACTTGTGCACCAGTGATGACCATAGACTGCTTTTCAATTTCTTCATGTTATCGTTCATTGTTCCCTTAAAATGCTCTGATTGTGTCTTCCCCCAGATCTCTGGTTATCATTAAGCTGTTTCTTGGAAGCCAATATTGAATGCTTGTGCTACAAACCTTCAATCAGAAATCAAGGAAGATGGACCCTGAAAAATCTTATTCTCAAGTTATTTGTCCTTTTTCTGGTAAACAGGACAAAATTCTGGCGTGAAAATATGTCCTAGAGCTATTTGTACGTCAGAGTATTGCACTTAAAAATGCTCTTGCATTTTCAACTCCTCGCTCTCATGAAAAAGCTCTCTGAAATATGATCCTTCTTAGAAAAATAATCTCCGAATTTCTCTCTATTTTCATAGGCTCGGGGGAAGAATAAAAGGATGGACACTAGAAAAACCGCGAAGAGCAGCAGACCGACAGGCAAAAACAGAAAGAGAAAAGTTCGATGCTCTATGCAGCACCTTGATAGTGCCAGCTGCTGAAGACAAAAGCAAACAGAGACGCAGAAGACGGCACCTTAGCGATGGAATTCTGCGGATCCGAAGGCTCTCCCATAAAGACACTAGGCTGGGTGGAGCAAGAAGAGATGGTCAGCTTGCGCAGTCGACGAGGCAATGTTGAACCGTTGATTCCAACAACCCCGGCGCCTAAAGCTCCAGACGAAAGAAGGTGGACAAAGCGGGCGAAGCTGAGGCCGCGTGTCTTGGGAGTAGTCGGAAAGCCAGGGCGTCCCCGGCAGTAGGGAAGACGAAGAAGGTGGGTCGGTGAGGCGGTGGTGGGGAGGCGAGGCGATGGCGATGGCGATGGCGATAGCTGAAACATTTGAATCCTTTCGGAGTGGAGATAGGAAACGACGGCGAAGCTTCAGATGAATACGAGAGAGAAAACAGAGCAAGTAGATGGTGGTCTCCCCGCTTCGCCTCCCCCACCACGTTCCCAGGAGAACCCCCTTTCTCCACTCTGATCTGCGACGGGTTGACCTCTTCCCCTTCCCGCTGCCGCGTCCGACGGAGCGCTCCTCCGGTGCCTTCTTCGTCGACTGTCCGCGGAACTTCTGTCCCGCCCTACTCGACCGTTTTCTCCAAGAAAATGATAAGCAGAGATGACGGTCACAGTTGAACCTTGCTTCATAAAATATAACAATATTTAGTTTTATTTATTTATTTATTTATTTATTATTATTATTATTATTTTATACAACACAAATACCTAATCATTCCCTCTAGTTTTCAGAAAGTGTCCCCATCTGCACAAGCCTTTTCGTTTTTGTCCTATGTGTCTCACGTGACAGCTCATCAACCCCCCCCCCTCTTTCTCTCTCTTTCTTGATAAAATATAATAATTTACTATATTTATACGAATAAAGCTCTAATAATTCCTAACATTTTCAATAAAGCCTTTTTCTGTCACTGCAGTAATGATCGCTCATCATCTCTCTCTCCTCTTTCTCTCTCTTTCCTGATAAAATATAATAATTTATTATTTATACGAATAAAGCTCTAATAATTCCTAAAATTTTCAATAAAGCCTTTTTTCTGTCACTACAATAATGATCGCTCATCATCTCTCTCTCCTCTTTATCTCTCTTCCCTGATAAAATATAATAATTTATTATTATTTATACGAAAAAAACTTTAATAATTCCTAAAAAATTCAATAAGGCCTTTTTCTTGTCACTACAATAATGATCGCTCATCATCATCATGTCTCTCTCTTGAGAAAATATACTAATTTTTTTCTATTTAATCGAATAAAGCTCTTATAATTCCTAAAATATTCAATAAAGCCTTTTTTAGTCACTACAATGATAACTCATCATCATAATCATCATCATCATCATCATCATCATCTCTCTCTCTCGTGTGGGACTAATGAGGGCTCTAGCGTTAATTTCTCAAACCATATGGGGTCAGCTCAGTTTATTCACACCCCTAATTTCAAAAAATAATAAAATTACACGACAAATTAGTATGATTGAAAATCATTATATAAGTTAGTTATAATATTTTTAATTTTATTTATTATATTAAATTTATATACCATCATTTAGTGATCATGATCCAGGCCCCAGCTAATAAATACCACACAATTCACAAGGTAGCGATACTTGAAAAAAAGAAAAAAAAAAGAAAAAAATGATTATCCCGCCATTAACTAAATCTGGGTTCAACAAAATTCGTGAAAATTATGTACATCCGAGCAAAAATCGTTTGGCCTGTCGCCCATCGGTGGTTCCTCTGAACTTGAGAAAGCTCGAGGCACACGTATCTGTACCATAAAGAATCCATGGAGGGCGCGCGGAAAGTTCCCATTTTCGGTCTGCCCCTCTGGCCCAAAGCGGTAAAGCTTGCCATCTCGAGGTTCAGCAGCTCGGCTCTCAGTGATTTGACGAGCAAGCAGGAGCTCCTCTCGTCTGCCTGGTGTTGTAGGAGCTGCAGTGAGGGCACTTGCTGCCGACGATGTGGAAATGGACCTCAGACGTCGCTCCGCAGTCGTTGCAGAGGATCCAAATCTGCGGATTGGCCAAGAAAAACCCGGTACATGAGACCCAGAACCCCTAAATGGAAATATATATCCAAGAGGCAGTTTAATATTTCTAAAAACTGCAAAGATTTTCTGGGTTTGGATAATTTTAATTTTTTTGATAGTAAATTCTTACCATCCTGTTCTGGTACATAAGGGGCATCGGCGTTGCAGCGACCTGAGGATGACAGAATGATTATTTCGTAAGTTGCCAGCTCGATCCGGGTTGAATTATGGTAAATTTCATAATTTTGGTTCGTGGGTTCATACCTCCTGATCGAGCTTCTCCCAGACTCCTGACATGTCGCACACCGACCTCGAGCAAATTGGGCATGTAAAGCTGAAGAAAAATGACCCCGGGGTTGGTTAATCACGATGGATTATTTCTCCCTAATCACGCAACTTAATAATAATAATAATAATTGAAGGCGGGTGAATAATTTCTGATGATTTTCAAGAGAGGGGAGATTGCCATGGACTTTAATCATATAACTTTATTTGAAAAAAAAAAAAAACCATCAGTTGCAAGAGGGCGAAGATTTCTTCTACTTTCCAAAAAGAGGAAGGGATTGATGGCCATCAGTTGCAGGTGGATGAATAATTTCCGCTAATTTCCAAAAAAGGAAAGAAATTTCATGGACCATCTCTCCCTAGTTATGCAAATTAAATAAAAAAAGAAGCCTATGAGTCGCAATTGGTGGGGGGAAATTTATTTTATTTTTTCTTTTTATTTTGGAAGAACAGTCATCACGAGGGGATTGAAAACCTGGAAATCATCAATTAAAATGAAAAATAAAAAATTCATCGTCTTGCTTCCCACCAACTTACTTCAAATGGAAGTGCATCTCTTTCAAGCAATCCAAGTGTATCGTGTGCCCGCAATTCAGCACGCTTATGTCTTTGATAGAATCGAACAGATACTGAAAAAAAAAAAAAAAAAAAAAACATATATATATCAGTTCCGGGGTATGAGAAAAATTAGAATGACAGAGAAGGATGGAGGGTGGGCTTCCTACCTCGAAGCATATGGGGCAGTTGTGGTGCATTGCCTTCTCCACACATCGATGTGAATCTCTCAATGCATTGCTGTAGCAGCATCCTGATTTGGCAAAAAGAGGGCAACACCAGTTTATTAATTTCCTGATTCTTAAGAAGCTAGAAGATTAGGAAGATTGATCGCCGGCTTACCGCATCGAGTGCAGTGGAAAAAGTGTTCTAGCCCGCCAGTTCTGAGAAGTAGCAAGATCATGAGGAGATGTTCATATAACATGAAGCAATAATGGAAATCATAGGCATTGGTTCAGAAGCTCAACCTGCAAATGCCACACCCGTCACAGTGGAATTGGTTCTTGGAAACCTGAACAGGGAAATGAAGGCAGTTTCTGTGAGAAATTATGGGAGGTAATCCGATTTATTCGATGTTTCTCAGAAGAAAAATACTGCGTACATCGTCGTCAAAGAACTTGCACTTCTCGCAGAAGTATTTTCCCATGCAGATTCCGCATGATTCACAGAACTGTTGAACCTGAACACAGAAGAAAAAAAAAGGGGGAATAAACCTAAAAAATACTGCATAAATAAGATCAAAATGGCAAAAAACCTCATCAACATCATCTTCGTCATCATCGTCTAAACCCTAATTTGTGGAGATAACGACGAAGTAAACAAGTTTATTTGGACTAAGTACTGTGTCATCAGAGGAGATTACTCACATCTTGCTCCAAGCCACAGAGAGAACAGATGACCTGAGAGATCAACATGACGGATGAATAATCAGGACTTATTCACAGTTTTTCTAAATCGGGGCTGATTTGGAAGGAAGACGTGATCGTACCTTCTCCACTTCATGGCGAGGAATCTCATGCCTTTCTCTTGGATCAACCTCCAGGGAGTTCTAATCAAAGGAATCAAGGGGGAACGATGAGCTACTCGAGTCCATTTTACCACGGAAGAAGTATTCCATCTTTATCAAATATGAACAACTTAATCGGAAAAAGAAAATTTATCAGAAGAAAAACCTTGGCGTCGTTGTGGCAGTGCCTGCAATCGAAGATCTCGTTGCAGCAGGGGGCCCTGATCTTACATCTTCTCCGGTAATGGGAGCACCTGAACCATTCGCCCAAAATTACAAATAACTCGACGATTCATCAAAAAAACCCTCGGCATTACGATCGCGAGGAGAGAGAGAGAGAGAGAGAGAGAGAGAGAGAGAGAGAGAGAGAGAGAGCAGTACCCGAAGAGCCCGTAGCCCCTGTCCAGAAGATTATCATCATTCTTCGTCGACTCATATCGTGGTTCGCATAAGCTCCCCATGTTCCTTCTGTCGTTTCCCTAATCTGTACCCGAAGAAAGTAAAGGGTTGAGGAACAGCGAAATGGTGCTGTTGATGTCTACTCGCAGCAAAATAAAGCTGCCCCCCGTTCCTCCTCCGTTCTCCATTGTCTTCCCCTCGTCCCCGGTCATCTTCTCCGGCAAAGTCGACCACCGGTGACGAGCAACAGATCACGGATCGGAAGAAAAGAGGGTGGGTAGCTCCCTATCAATGCCACCGTCGCACAAAAGCCCTTCCGAAAGAGAGCGCCTACCTCGGTCTCCGAATGGCTGTCGATCGTCCCTCCAACGAAGGATAACGGTGACCAATCTTCTTCCTCTCTCTCGCAAGCCTCCCTTCTTCCTCTTCTGCTCTCTCTACCCAGAGGATTGCGCCGGCGGCGGCTTTTAAACGCCACCGAGCCGGCTCCCGCCAGGAGAACCGCGTCAGGCGTCACGTCGAGGGGTAGAAAAATCTCTTGGAAGCGGCGACTTCATCTGGGGGGGACCGCCGTAAAAATCCTTCCTTTCCATCTTTCTCGCCCTGGGTCGACGCCACAGAAAACAGATGGCGGCCGATACGACGGCGCCACAGCTGGGTTAGATTAGGTTCCGACAAGAGCTGACGAGGAGGCGGTCCCCTCCACGTCAGATCCTCGTCAGAGCGGATCAACATTCTGGTTGTCCGTGAAAAAAATCTACCGTCAACGAGACACGTGGCGCACCCATGGGATTGGAACGGCCGTACGGTCAGCCGCTGGAGGCCGACCTGTTGGTTGGTCCGATCTGGAATGTGGGCTGGATCTTCACTTTCGGGTAAACGGATCATTAATGGGTCAATCTGATTAGATCCGGCCCATCTCTGTTGATATATATTCTGACGGCGTTCGAAAGTCGCCTAGGTTTTCGAAATTCTCAGGTTGGTTCCATGGCCGTTCCAGGAAGGAACAACGGGGTGGAGGAGGAGGAGGCCGGGGAGGGGGCCCTCTTTGAGGAGGCCTGGGGCGAACCAGAGCTTGAGGTTCCTCCCCATCTCCGAGACTTCGCCGTCGCCGCGCAGAACGGCGATGTTGACGCGCTTCGTGTTGCTCTCGGTACGCACCATGCTATTCTTCTTATTGTGGGAGCACGGATGGATATCTAGAAAGTGGCGTACCTTTGTACATTTGCTATGAGATCTCTTCTGGAACTATCGCGCCATGTTTCTGCTGTGAACGTAGCGAAGCGAATAATAATGTTCGTTTTCGGCAGCTCTTGGGCATTCCTCATTGTGGCTGATCGCAAATCACAAACATTGACGTAGGTTTATGTGTTTATCCTCTTTGACGTGCATTTGTCTCAGATATCGGTAATTCTCAGGTAATACGATCGTCGATGCAACTCTTCCCAGTGAAATCAACCAGCGTGTTTCATTGGTCGGACCAGCCGTGAGGTCTAGAGATATGTTGCTCTACAAGGATCCGTATGAATTGCGTTAAAGATGTTCTGAGAATCAATCTCTTGACATGTATAACGTCTACCTGTTGACATACAAGTGTGTTGAGTGGCAGTCTGCAATTTTTTCGTGTGGACCTGACTGACATTATGTGCTGCACGGCGCGTAGTCCTTTCAGATGTTTTTATCACCAAGAACTGTTTCACAGACTAGTATGACTTATCTTACCTCTAAGTCAGTCCATGATTCTCATCATCGAGGTGAATTTTTGGAACTAGTAGGGATTTGAGAGCTAAGGACATCTAGTCACCTGTGGTCCAGAACATCATCGTTGTTTCTTTTCTTTTCTTAGGCAAGTTTCTTAAGTTTGTGCAATCATACTGTTTCTCATATTTTACCGAACCTAATTCAGGACCAATTATTTCTGCTCTAAGGTGTGTTGCATAGGAAATCAGAAATGCGTCAAGTAGGAGCCCATGGTGAAAGGGGATAGAGTGTTTCTTGATGTATCTTAACAGATCACATGAAGCCAGTACACTTTGTCCAAGTTCTCGATCTTTGATATTACCAGTGTTTCTTGTCGTCCTTCTGTGTGAAATGTCCTCATATGAAAGCTAAAAACTGGTTGAGGGCTTCTCATCGGTTTTGATGTTGTCTGCGGATCTATTGAAATTCTGTTTTGAGGTTAAAAGCTTAGTTTAGCTTATATCACATCACATGGAGGAAATGGAAGTTTAACGTCTGTGATTCCTTCCGGGGTCACGGTTCTCTATATGTATTGAAGACATTTAATGATAAGGTAGTCTTTTTCCAGGTTTTGGCTACGGGATCATTCCCTAGATAAGTTAGACTCAATGATTCGTTACTCCTTTCGTTGCGTGGGTCAGGTAAACGTTGTATGTTTGCCTTCTCATGAGAGCACATTGGGGCACTAAGCATCCGTGCTTCATGGCTTCCTCCACTATCATGCTTTTCTTTGTAAGAAGACCATAATAAAAATCAATTGAATCATTTCTGTCAGCGAATGATGTTTAGGTGGAGCTCATGTTAACATTGTAAAAGATGAGTAGGTAGGTTTGGATAAGTAAAATGTGACGTAGGCACAGCAGGCTCGATCCAATAGGGTTTGGAAAAGAGATGACAAACTAGAATCGCACAAGGCATATTTTCTTAGTTCATGGACTTGTCTAAACTTTGCTTTATTATCTGGAATGGAATCACGGTCAGCTGGGTCCACCAAAATGACTTTTTCTAGTCTCCTGTGACATGAAGAATATCTGGGGCATTGAATCTATAGCGTATGACGTCAATTGACCCGTTGGACAATATCCTATTTTTACTCGGTTTTTCTTTCTGGGTATCTCCTGCACCACTGTTGTTCCCAACCTCACAGTTTGCAGCTTTCCATGAGCGTGCTGCCAGCCGTTTATGTCACTCTAACTCCATTTCCTTCCTCGTTTGCGTGAAGAGCAGACAATCTGTCTGGTAGCATTGATGAGCCACTCGAAGATGGAGATACAGCTCTTCATTTGTGCTGCCTGTATGGTTACCTGCCCTGCGTTAAGGTTGGCAACCTGAGACTCTAATTACCTTCTTTTTTGTTAGTTATTCTCTGAATCTCCACGCAGTAAAAGCCCTAACATCAGTTGTTAATATTCCATTGAAGCTACTGCTGGAACGAGGAGCTAGCTTGGAGTCCAAGGATGAAGAAGGGGCGATTCCTCTCCATGATGCATGTGCAGGAGGTGGAGCAAATCCCTCAGCCACCATCTTCCATTGACATATCGGCTATTTACTAGTGCCATCTTCAGGGTTTATTGAGATCGTGCAGCTCTTACTTGACTCTGCTAGCAACCCGGAGGACATGAAGCAGATGCTAGAAACTGTGGACTCTGAGAATGATACTGTAAGCAGAGACCTTATACCTCCGACCCTTCATCTCTATGCATGCGTGGACGAGTCTACTCATCTATCATCTCTGTAGCCTCTTCACCATGCGGCCCGAGGCGAGCATTTGGACGTGGTTCAGCTGCTCCTGAAAGCCGGCGCCTCTCCTTGCAAGGAAAACATCTATGGAAAGGTTTCTCTTTCTTTTATCGTTCAATGGTGTTCAACCAATTGGATGTCTCTGGAGACTCTAATCTCTGATTTCGAACAGACTCCCGCTGAGCTCTGCGACCAGAGAGCTGATATCAGGGGAGCTCTATGCGCTGCATCAACATCCGAACGAAGGTAGATTCATGATCCGAATGTGTGAGTGCTCCTACAATCATCATCATCATCACATCAAGTGAGCCCTCGTCGTCTCATCAGATGTATCTCTGCACAGTTGAGTTGACTCGAAATGGACCGAGAGTGTCTTGAATTGAGCTAGAAAAGTGAGTGAAAAATGTCGTTTTTACCGGCTGGGAGGGATTCCCAACGCGACCCAGTGTGCCTCCGAGTGGAGTGGACCGTGGGGCGCCAGTTGGAGGCTTTGATGATTGAAAGGGGAGTACCAGTTACATATCTAATGCTCGGTAGGCCCTGCGCCTAGCGGAACCTAATATTGGGTGGAGTTGGGTGACGTATCGCTGTCCTCGGAGCTGTTCGACGTAAGGCCCCAATGGAAAAATATTAGGAACCTAGTCGCCGACTGAGTCACAAGCTCTCTCTCTCTCTCTCTCGATCTCTATGTTTTACTTGTTTAATATAGGAGGGGGAAAACTCTATGGAGTGTAGATGAAGAAGAGGAAAACGTCTTCCGATGTTTGCAACCACCGATGATGCCTTTCATTCCCTTCCCACCTTCCGCAGACTTATCATACTTGCGGCCACGGGTTTTCCGCTTCGGCAGGAATCTGATCGCGAGCTCACCGATCAGACGGTTGTGGGCGCCTGATTAGGCGGTGTTGGGAGGGAATTGAGGTCGACAATGCCAGCCCTGATCCAACGGAGCCAGCTAGAGATCGTAACGTGGTGCGGCGGTTGGGTGAGAGAGAGAGAGAGAGAGGATCTCTATATTTTTCAAAGTTAACAGGTCCACAATTTTAATAACGAGAGAGAGAGCGAGAGAGCGAGAGAGCGAGAGAGAGAGATCCGTGGAAGAGCTGATCTCGACCCAGAAGGAGAGAAAAGTGGGTTAGGCTGAGAGAGGGGAAGAGCGTCGAGAGATCTAGGCCTCTATAATTTTTCAAAGTCAATTTAATCTCCTCTGGAGGGGTGTAGAGAGGAGAGAGAGAGAGCGATCAGTGTAAGAGCTGATCTCAACCCAGAAGGAGAGAGAAAATGGGTTACGGAAGGGGAAGGGGGGGTGTTAACCTCAAAAATAGGTGTTAGCCGGCAGGATGGCGGGGCGTCGTCACACTACCCGTACCCACCCTTCGCAGGCGGTCGACAGCAGAGCACGCGCAGCGGCCAGGTCCGAGTTCCAGTGATGCCACGAAGGAGGAGAGGTGGATAAAAGCTCGGCTAATATAGAAAAAACCCGAGTGGCTGAGAGAGCTCGCAGAGAGCTCAAGGGAACTGCTCACGAGGACGAAGGGTGGCTTTTCGCCATAAATTATGTCGGCTCCCCCGCCTCTCCTTTCCTCCTCCACCCCTCCCTTTCTCTTTTCTCGCACGTCACATCTCTGTAAATAACGTGTATAAAGCTTTCCCAACCCTCACACACCGCCCTCCCCCTCTCTCTCTCTCTCGGTCTCTCTTTCTCTCAAGCATGGAAGCTTGGGAGGAATTCACGGCGGCGCCGAACAGCACCAGCAGCAGCAGCGAGAACAACAACGGGGAGTGCCCGCATGCCGTGGTGAAGGGGAGGAGGACGAAGCGGCAGAGGGTCCTCCAGTCGACGGCGGCGGCGTCTTCGGGGTCCTCGTCGAGTGGGGTTTCCGGCGAGGAGGAGGACCTTGCCCGGTGCCTCATCCTCCTCGCCAGAGGGGAAGGTATGGACAAGCAGGAAGCCAAGTCGGAGGAGGAAGGCATCGGTGGCAGCAGCGGCGGCGGCGGCGGCGGCGGCGGCGAGAAGTTCAGTAGCCGGAGGATGGCGGAGGCGCCGACAACGACCAACGGGAAGGCGGGCTTCTACGTCTACGAGTGCAAGACCTGCAACAAGTGCTTCCCGTCGTTCCGGGCCCTCGGTGGGCACCGTTCCAGCCACAAGAAGCCCAAGATGGCTCAGGCGGCGGCAGCGATGATCGATGAGAAGGGAGAAATAGAGGAGAGGCTGCGGATGAATATCTTGTCCAGTCCCCAGATGGGCGCCAATTCCATCGTCAGCAGCAAGACGAGGGTGCACGAGTGCTCGATATGCGGGTTGGAGTTCTCCTCCGGGCAGGCCTTAGGCGGGCACATGAGGCGGCACAGGGCGGCGACGGCGGCGACGGCGGCGCCGGAGCCCCAGAAGCCCAAGAAGGAGAAGAGCATCCTCTCGCTGGATCTTAATCTCCCCGCCCCCTCCGACGAAGAACGCGGGCATTTCCGCAATCCGCAACCGCCCTTGTCCTTCGCCGGCAAGCAACCTATCGTCTTCTCAACCTCCGCCTTGGTGGATTGCCATTACTGAGAGGAACACATGAAACCAAACTCTCCGCTATCTCCCACCCCTTCTTCTCTCGACAGATCGAAGAACCCCCCCCTCCCGGGTTCCAGTGAATTATAGTCCATAACTCTCTATTGATTGTGATTATTTGGATTCTTTACACTTCAACCGCTTTCCTCGTTCTCCTCCGTCGGCCCTTCTGCTCATGTGAGGTGCCCCTTCCAGGTTGTCTCCATTATTCTTTAATTATTCTCCTCACAGAAGAAGAAGAAGAAGAAGAAGAAGAAGAAGAAGAAGAAGAAGAAGGTTTCTTCCTCATCTTCTCTACTATCACGAGCTCGCCAGATAGATAGATAGAGAGAGAGAGAGAGAGAGAGAGAGAGAGAGAGAGGGAGGGGGGGAGAAATGGAGTAGCGTCTTCTTCTTCTCTCAGGGGAACGACGCCCTCCAGCCTTCTTCCTTCACGACATGCCAAGGAATAAAGTGCGCGGGTGGGGGGAAGAAGCCAGCCCAGTGGAGTGCGCTGCCCCGCTCACGGCATCCGTCGTCATACTTTGGAGTGGGCGGTCCGCTCGGATTGGTCAACGACTGCCACCTCGGTACAGCTCCCACTCAGTCGCCGCCAACGAGGGAGTTCTCTCAGAACACGCCTTCTTGTCTCTCCAAGCAAAGGATAATACAGTCGTCAACGTCACCGTATGAAGAGGCTGTCCACAGGGGCCATCCACAAGTCACGCTACATGGCGGTTCCTCCATTGTCCACGTGGCGTAGACTCTTCCACGTCACAATCCAAGTCCCTCCCTCCCTCTCTCTCTCTCACCCTTTGACCAACAACCTCAAGCTCACCTCCCTTCCCCTTCACACCACGGCTGATTGAGTATTTCTCCACGTGGTAATCATCTGTCTCTCTCTCTATGACTTGAGGCTGGGTAAGAGCCATGCGGTGAGGGGTGAATATTCTAGACTCTCTCCGGATCCAGCCTCGTTGAGCTAGGCGCATTGCGTTAAGGCACCGACATACAAACACGGACCGGAGGAAGAGGAGCTCCTCAAGCCAACGAATGAACGGACCATTTGTCAATTCTCCTACTTTCCACAGACAAACAGCGATGGCCGACCGGTGTGGGGCGGAGAACTGCACCGGCGGCGCCGCCCCCAGGCCACCCAACGCTGCCCGTTCTTCTTCCTCTTCCACCGTAGACTTTTCTTTCGGCGCCCGCGTCCGCCGTGGCCGGCGGCGGCGTGTGACCCCGTCGTGCACTCCTGCGGTTGCAGATCCTCCGACGGCACGACGACAGCGGCCGGCGCCTCGTTTCTCGCCCGCCGCGTGCCGCGGGGAGGCGGCGGGGCTAGTCCAGGTCCGACCTCTCCGGCAGACATTACATATTCTATTCAAATATTTACCGATGACAAAGTTCAATACAAATTATGCTCGAATCTTCATCTATCCAATAACTTAATACGCCATTAATGGGTTAAGCTCAAGTGTACATAGAATTTGCCGAGTGAGCGGTCTGTAATCGCGCTTTCAATCGGCAAAGTGGACGTCCAAAGGAGAGTTGCGCACGTCATTAAAGCTTGTGGATCCTTGCGTCCACTCAATAATAAAAAATTAAAAATAGAACGAGTCATGGAGATAAATCCGTATTAAATAGGAGAAATAACCAAGCTCGTGTTCGTCGAGATCCGAAGTACCCATAGATTTTCCCAAAGTGGGTATCATCACGAGCATCATCAGAGTTCAAGTGTCAAACGAGCGCGATAGTGTCGACACTGTGGAGCGCACTTGTTGGCGGAGATCCTAATGACCTTTGGCTGGATCAAAAGGCAGCCCCGGCGCCAACCTCGCCGCGGCGGCGCCACGGCGAGCCCCCACCCACCTCATCCGTAGTCCGTCCCATTAGTGTCAAGGGGCCCTGCTGCAGATCCCCACGAGTCAAATCCCAGGGCTCACCCACGTTAATCTTTATCACTGCAAATGATCTCATCAGATCCCGAGGTAGGCGTAGTAGCTCACGTCTTCCGTTGACCCTCTATGGGGTCCTAGACGCTGGCGGGAAACGGTTGACCTAGGTTTGGGCCTAAGCCAGAGAAGCTCACCTCCCGTAATGAGGACTGTAGAACGTACATACGTGGCCCGTTTTTATTTGGGCCGGACCGGCCCATTATTTTCACGGAAATCCTACTTCATATAGAAGTATTCTAAACAGTCAATTATCGTTGCTTTACAGTGGTTGTGGAGGTTCTTGCAGTCAATCTTCGGCGTTGTGGAGCTGCGGTTTGGCATATCTCAGATGGTGGAACTACTTCAGATCATCTGTCAAAGTTGTCTTCAGCGCCGGGTGGATCATTGTTCTTCCAATGATAATCACCTCTCCCCGGCGGCGGTGGCCCACGCCGGAGTCCCACGGGGCGGCGGCGACAGCCTGGTGGAAGGAATCGGGGTGGGCTGGGGCCTACCGAATTAGGGAGAGAGGAACCATGTCGTTCACATGGAAGGGCTCCCCATTCTGCTGGTGATGTTCATGGGCGGCGGCGGATAGCGCTCTTTCCGCGACGGCGCCGGGAAGATTTTGGACGCTTCACCCACCTTTCTCTCCAGCCTTCCCTCCTCCCCCTTCCCTGAGGTCCGCCGTGTCACGATGCCTCGGCGGCTCTTGTTCAGGCGGCGCCCTTGACTCCGGCGGAGAAATAAAAAACCAATCTGTCCTGTTCTAGGGATCGATTTACATTTATTAGGACTCATTTTTGGGGGAATATATTCGCCCCTGAATGGTTAGAACTCGACAAATATGACGAGTTGATGTAATGCTGGATTCGCATCAGAGGAAGATGCTGGAGGAGATCCTCAGACGTGCGACACCATACTTGTCGGAGAACCCTCCGAAGTGAAGCTTTGGACCCTTTCAAACGGAATCTACTAATTAGCAGGCCCACGTATCAGCTTGTGCCCTGAAAACCCCAGCTGCCAAGGAAAATGTGCCAAAGACGGATGAAAAAGGATTATTTTTAATCATATTCCTAGCAGGTTGACATGTAGTTGGGAGAGTAAACTTATAACTAGACAGATGTGCCGGTGGAGAAGATCAAAATCAAGTCTGAAAAGAACAAGATCTCATCTCCACTGGAGACAAGTATGGACTTCACCACACATCATCTTATTCTCTCTCTCTCTCTCTCTCTGGGAATACTTGGAGAGAAGAGCTGGGCCAACCTTAGGTCAGACCTGAGCTGCATAAGAATCCGCCTACATCCCATCTATTCGAGTTTTTTCTAGAAGAGGCCGAAGTTCGGGCCCTGTGAAAGGCACCCAGGCCCAAGCTGAGCCTGACGACTACCGTTGAAGGCCCTCTACATCTCGCTAATCTTCTTCCCTATACACGGTCCTTTCCTTCCTCTCAAAAGCCCTACGCTTCCTCCCTGATGACCACGAGATCCTTCCGAGACACGGTGAGAGAAGATGACAAACGGGGAGAAAGCCACGAATCGCCACTCAGTGGTGATGACGGTTCAGCATGTGGGCTTTGTACCCTGTGGGTCACTCTCATAATTCAATCGGAGGAGGACCTTCGTGGGCACTACGCCTGCCACTCGGTGTACGGTTCGACAATAATACCCATGATCGATTCATAGGGAGGAGACCCATCTGGAATGGTGCGGTGGCGAGTCGGAAGCTCCGAGAGACCGGAGCCCACGGCTCGACTCGGAAGGTTTGGTCGGCCGACCTTCGGAGGTCGCCCACCAAGGCGATGATTGGTTGAAGGCAGCCAACCAGGACAGAGTGGGCGACCATGACGGGTGAAGAGGTCGGCGGCCGCCCATCCTCACTCTCACCAGAACTAAGGGAAGAGGGTGCATTTTCTTGTCTTCAAGTCTCTCTATTTCCCTAGTAGTAGTCATTTTTCTGGTTCCTTATTTGCCTTCATGACTTTTGTCGAGATTACTGAAGAAAAGAGTCAATCAAATGCGTTAATTACCTTGCTCTTTGTCAAGTCTAATACGGTGGTCGAACGCATGCTAAGTTCTTGAATAATCCTATGCTTTCCAATTAATTCATGGCTTCCTCCAGAGTGATTCCGCTCTGAAGAGGACAAATTAGAGTGTTGTTGTTAAATAGAGGACCCGCTCACATTTAAATTCTGAGTTCGACCGAGTCAATTATTCAATAAAATATATGGTATAATTAATTCCATCGGTGGATAAGAGAGATTGGGAGATAACGGCGAGCAAGCTAAGTATGCCAGTTGGCAGCCTGCCGATTGGTCAGTATAAATAGGATGAGAGCGAGTGTGGTGCCGAAGCCTGCGAGTAAGAAGTAGCGCTCCCTCCTCTCTCTCTCTCTCTCTCTCTCTCTCTCTCTCTCTCCCGCCCCAACATCTCCGTCGACTGCCCATAGGGGAAGGAACAAGATGCCGATCTCACAGATTGCCGTCGGAGGGAGGGAGGAGGCGACCCACCCGGACGCCCTGAAGGCCGCCCTCGCGGAATTTCTCTCCACCCTAATCTTCGTCTTTGCCGGCCAGGGCTCCGGCATGGCCTTCAGTACGTGAGACGGAACCTGCGGCCGCTGCCACCACCACCGAGACTCTGCTTCTTGTTCTTCTTGTTGTTCTTCTTCTTGTATCGTGACTTCGTGATGCCCACGCAGATAAGCTGACGAACGACGGATCGACGACACCGGCGGGGCTCGTGGCAGCCTCGCTTGCCCACGCCTTCGGCTTGTTCGTAGCCGTTTCCGTCGGCGCCAACATCTCCGGCGGCCACGTCAACCCCGCGGTCACCTTCGGTGCCTTCATCGGCGGCAACATCACACTTCTCCGCGGCATACTCTACTGGATCGCCCAGCTCCTCGGCTCCACCGTTGCCTGCCTCCTCCTTCGTTTCGCCACCGGTGGACTGGTCTGTCCTCACTCCTCTCTCTGCATCACTTATTCTCTCTCTCTCTCTCTCTCTCTCTCTCTCTCTCTCTCTAATGACGTCGAAGTTGCATGGAGCAGGCCACGGGAACGTTCGGGCTGTCGTCAGGGGTGGGCGTGTGGAACGCGGTGGTGCTGGAGATTGTGATGACATTCGGGCTGGTCTACACAGTCTACGCCACGGCAATCGACCCGAAGAGAGGCACCGTCGGCACCATCGCGCCCATAGCCATCGGCTTTATCGTCGGTGCCAACATCCTCGCTGGCGGCGCCTTCGATGGGGCCTCCATGAACCCCGCCGTCTCCTTCGGCCCGGCCCTCGTCAGCTGGGACTGGACCAACCACTGGATCTACTGGGTCGGCCCGCTCATCGGCGGCGGCATCGCCGGCCTCATCTACGAGTTCATCTTCATCTCCCAGACCCACGAGCCCGTCCCCTCCAGCGACTTCTGAGAGGCCTGTGAACGCATGGCCTATCCCATTACCTTCTCTTCCCCCCTCTCCTTCGTGTAACTTGGTGCAGTCCCTTCTTCCCTCCCCCTCCCTGTAACTTCTCCTTGTTGCAGATCCTCCTTGCAGCTCGCCGGTGCAACCTGTCCATCCATTTGTGGCGGAATGATCTTCTGTTCATTTATCTCTGGACTAGGTCGATTTCGTTTCTTGTTTGACCTTTCGTTAATCTCCCATCAAAATACGTCATGATCGTCGTCAACTCTCGGGATATCTCTGCCGGAGTCTGGCCAAGAAGACCACGGACATGGCCGTGATATCTTTTAGGTTTACATGGGGCACCTATGCCGTCTGCTTGAGGAGCACCTAGAAGGATGGGGAGAGGGCGCATTATTGAGCTCTCCCCATCGGTCGCTTTCTCTCGGTGCTGGATTCACGTGTATGCGCAGCCATCTTCTTCCGTGCTCTCCTTTACAGGCGGTCCTCGAGCAGTAACTTCTGGTTGAGTGAGGGTAGTACTCCCTGGCGCGGCCGAGTAATAACCTCAGCGTGGGCGTCCATCTCCCACTTCCTTTAGCTAGTGCGGGTAGTAACTCCTCTACAACCCCGTGGAGTCGAGAGTCCTTCGAACGCTGGTCCCCCTCCCTTTCTCTCTCTCTCTCTATATGAATCTATCTCTATTTCCACGAATTTTCCAGCAGGGAAATGTGGTTTCCTTGTGCACTATCTCCATCGGCACAGACTGGAGATGATCTCGGACGATCTTCGTTAATGAGGAGAAAGTCATAGAGAGAGATGTTGATTGAAGGGCGGATAGATAGGCACAGTGAGAGAGAGAGAGAGAGAGAGAGAGAGAGAGTTGCACTGATCATATAACTGCAGTCAATGATCTGCAAAGCCCGTAAATAAAGCACCTCTGTCTCTCTCCCCTCCGTGCATGAATGATGACACGGAAAACCGGCATCTCTAACATGCATCCAGAAATATTCCCGGAAATATTCTTTTCTGGAAACTCGAAGACAAATCTCTCCGGCGCCTGCTCCTTTCCTCGATCATTTTTTTTTTCTTTTTCATTTTAATCTCCGTCAAGCAGAACCGTCTCACTCCGGCCCACCGCCGCCCAACTGCTCCTCCGGCCAAGAACAGCCATCGCCGCAGATCGTAGGAAAACGAAAGGCCTAAACCGAGGAGGATACCCTTCAAAATAGAAAATAATATATATAAAGAAAGAGAGAGAGAGAGAGAGAGAGAGATAGACCTATATTAGGGATGAGAGAAGATTGAGACGTCCCCGTCCCAATCAACAGGATAAACACAGGGAGGGGTTGCCGTGGCCGGCCAGCAGCAGGATAATAAAGGGAGTGGTTAGGTTACAAGCCTAAGCGGACAGCGCAGACGCAGTGTGACGTCTCGAGCATTCCAGTTCAGTCGCCACCGCGGTCGAGCGGGGGACCCTCTCCCGATAAGGATCTGTCTGTGTAGATCCCAGAGGATGACTCCGTCCCAGTGGATAAGATGGAGGAGACGAAGGTAAGCCAGGGCCTGTAGATCGATAAATAACTCCGGTGGGCCTGCAAACCTGGAACACGTTCTCCTCGACGAGCACAAGATATTTTATGTCAATAAAACATAGTATAATATAAGATAAATCAGCAGTGAGCTAGATCGTAGAAGTCCAAGAGCATGAGAGTTTGAGAGTCTCATCTCCTCGGTTGAGCATGAGAATTCACAGCCTGTTTTCTGCTTCTTTGCCATGCTTTTTGTGGGTCTATAACTCAGCTTACTCCCCACTCTGTAGCCGAAGTACAGTCCTACTCAGTGGGGCGTAGATGATAACTGGCTACTAGCTGACGATGGCTAAATTAGTCCCATATGTTTTTTAAACATATGATTTAATTGATTTCTTTTATCTTGGATTTCTATGCTTTCTTGGGCTAAACCACGATCAAAGAGGGCATCTTGAAGTAGAACACCTGCCATATCAAAGAGAATTTGTCACGATGATGGGAAATTCTGAAGATTTTAGCGTCGTAAGTTGATGGGTGTCTGGGGAAGTTTTCCTTCAGCGAGACTCATCTTAAAGAGGAATGAATACCCGAGACTCATCTTCCTTCAATAAATAGAGTAAGTCCGGAGCAATCCTTTTCTTGATCTTGACCTCAAGACTAAGTCCGAGCCTTCGCAACCATCTTTCACTGGTCGCCGGATCGTCTTGAACCCTCGAGAAACGTCCTACAGTAGGCCTCATCTACACCACACTGAATCCTAGATCAACCGAGAGAGAGAAGGGGATGGGAGGGGGGAGGGGAGAGAAAGAGAGAGATAGGGAGAGGGAGAGGGAGAGGAGGGAGAGAGAGAGGGGAGAGGGAGAGGGAGAGGGAGAGGGAGAGAGAGAGAGAGAGAGAGAGAGAGAGAGAGAGAGAGAGAGAGAGAGAGAGAGAGAGAGAGAGAGAGGCTAGCTGGGTTACCCAGTCCATCAGTGCCCCCTCTGAAAATCTTCTCAATTTGAATTTTTAATTTGGTTTTTCATTAGTCGATTCAAGTGAGGGAAACTTCTCTGTCGAGTCCGGGAGAAGAGACGTTCATGCGATGAACCTTCTTTCGGGCACACCACCCCCCACTAACATAACCAAGGGAATTTCTCCATCCACCAGCAAACAAATCTCTACACAAATAAAAACCCCTTTACATGATAAAGATGAGAGATTACAGAGAAGCAGCATCCGTGCCAGCGGCCGAACAGGTTCCTCCTGTGCACTCATCTTTCTCTTCAGAGGAAAGAACAGCAGCCGCCGCCCGGACTTGCATTGTACTCTGGTTTCTGTTTGAAACTAGTCCTCTTCACAGCCGCAGATCCTTCTACCAGAAGACTAGGGACCTCCAGAATCTGCAAGGTTTCTCATGCCAGCATGGTGAGGAAACGAAGACGAAGTCTCCCAGTCTCCACTAACGAAGCTGAATTCTTTAAAAGCTACTTTCTTTCAAAGCAGGTTACAGCGAGTAAAAATCAGCTCTCCAAGTGAAACCCAGGCACAAAAACAGAGGCCGCGTGTTTGAAAACAAAACCACGTTCCAAATCTCTCAAAAATATATGAGAATCTCCTCCTCGACAAGAAGAAAAAGTTTTGCCCACTCTTTCACCTTTGAATAAATGAAGAGACAAACCCCAACTGACACGTATGGATATGGAATTGGTTCTCTCATTCTAATCCTAGCATGAACGGATATATCAAGTCCTCTGAATAAGATATGGACCCAAGATTGGAAGGATGCCATCTACAACATAATGGGATTGCTCAAATGGCAGAAGAGAGGCAATATATTGTTTCAGGTTTAAGAAAAATAAATAAATTCTTACACCTTCAAAAAGTTCAGGTACAAATAGTTGCGTTCAAAGCATCATCTTATTTTTTTTAATTTCCGTAAAATATCGTTCTTGATTTCTACTCTGACCCTCCCATCCCAATTGTTGGAGAAGGTGAATTCAAAAATGCTTTTATAAAAAAATAAATAAGTTTTTAAAAAGTAATGGCCACTGTTCATTACTGTATCTTAGTCTCCCCTTCCTTATAGGCTATATAAAAAACAAAGCATATAAATGATACGACAGAAGCAGAAATTAATCGTCTGAGCATCAGATCACCCCTATGCACTACGAATTCTGGGAAGAACCAAGAATCCAGAGTTGAGGGGGGACGTTGAAGCCTGTCTTTTTCATTCCCCACTCAGAAAGTTTCTTCCTTTGGTTGGAAGGTTTAGGTCTCTTAATAAATCCTGAGGATATCTATCTTCATCATTATTTTAACTATCGTTTTCGTTTTAGCATATTTATTAATCTTGCTACCCGTATGCCAATTATTCCAGGTATCAATTTTGATTTTTTTCTAAAACTGAACTAGAGACTTCTACAATCAGTAATGAACCATTTGAGAATCGACTTGCTACGTATCAGTACTGTAACATGACTAAATCACTGCCCTTGATTACTCATACTGTGTATCAAATCCAATATTTGCAAAATCAAGAAATACTTTCTGGAGATGTACCTTTAGTGCAAGCTCTTCAAAACACTTCCCTGTATTTTCTCCTGTTTTTGCACTGCATTCAAGAAATACACATCCATATTGGGATGCAAGTGAGATTCCTTCATCTCTCGACACCATTCTTTCGCTTTCCTGAGATAACACATGAAGCTGAGTGGTCATTATACTACATTACTACATCCAAATGCCACAAAAAATCTTTTAAGGCATAGGAAAAACCAATCATGAATGCGTATTAGCTGAGTTATCATAGAAATTAGTACTTAAGCTCGTAAAAATAAAAATGAAAAACAGGGTGAGTAAACTCCCTCTAGTTAAAATATATCATATTCAGATATAGATTTAGCACTACAAAATAAATTCAATTGCATTAATGACTGTTTGGCGCAGAGAACTACTTGAGACAACTCAACACGAATCTAGTTATTTGCTCATGAGTCTGATACTTGACACACTAGGATGAATGGAGTTACATAGATAAGGCTTTTTCAAAGACACTAGGATGAATGGAGTTACACTAGGACCTCGCACATTGACTTTCACCAGTCAACGCCAGGGTGTGTAATTTTGTTAGGTACTTGGTATTTCAACTTTTTAACTTTCTGAGGTTACCAAATATTTAGATGGTCAATGATCCAATTAGCTAAATGAGGATCTTACTGGTTCTTGGATACCAATTTCATGACTCTTAGCTTACACCTTACACAATCCCCTCCAGATGAAAAGGTCACCCCAGTTGATTGATACTTCTATAAAAAAAATGCACATAAATCTTCAATAGTAAGTTCCTTTAAAGTACAGAAAATATGTGATTGATTAATCAATTTGAAATGAGCTCCGTATGTAAACGATGAGGTTAGTGTACTTTCTTGCCCTTGTTCACATTATGAAGTGTTTGGAGGAGTTTTCTCACTGTAATGGGCATAAAATATTCTTCACTTCTATCGGTCACTGACAACTAAAGCATGGGGTCTGAAGAATCTCATAAGAGATCCCCGCACCGGTTAAATACCCTAATTCCTCCATGACAATTCGTAAGTCCAACCAGAAACTTAGAGTTGGAAAAGCTCTATTGTCCTACAAGAGAAAATCAATCGTACAAAGCTGTTTGAAAAATAAACACGTTACTTTACTTTTATCTTCCTTTGTCTGGAGAATAATAGAATAGGTTCTAGCACCAACTGCGAAGTCAATGCCAAAGCAATTTTTTGATACTGAAGACAAGAAGCAAGTCGTAATAATTATGATGTTGAGGCATGATGATGATAAGGGAAGCGATAGGGAAACTCAGGCACTCATAGTATGTGATTTCAATTGTATGACGCTTCGTTTGGGGTTGCCTCAGTGAAGGGTTGATTCCCAGGCTAAAAAGTAACCTTTTGATGGGGGTGATCACAAGCAAATACTAGAGAAGAGAATGAACATCATGCCGTCACATAGTTTATGATAATTATTATCCGCAGAAAGCCAACAATAGTGGGCTGATGTTGGGAAGGAAGGAACGAGGACTACGTTGCAGGTGTTAAGCCCTCAAGGTTAGACATGCATTTCTAGGTGAAAAAGAATGGTTCGGTTTGTTTCACTCTCTGACTTTGGATAGACATCTCTTAAACATGATCAACAAGATTTCAGGACGTTCATTTTTCACCCAAATCAGATGCTTCCCGATGATTCCTGGTGATTTCTGCTGTCTTTCACAAGTTGTTAGGACTGGTGGCATATTACTAGGCATACACTTCCTCTTCTAGAAGGAAGATTGACGGAGCTAGACATTAAGCTTGACAAGCTTTTCCTGACAAGCATTACTAGGAGAGTCTTGAGCAGCTAAGTGAACGCTTAAGCAGCTTAATGCGTCTGACATGCAGACGGGTACATAATTCCCATTCATATATCCATTAAAATATGATTCAATATTTTTGTTATAGGTTGCTACCTGTCAACCCAGACATCTCCACTTAGGACTCAATCTTTAGATGATATAAAAGGGTCTTGCAGCTTTTAACAAGCAATAGCTGTGACACCCTAATTTTTCATCAGGACATAAAACTATACGAACAATTAGTCAACAAGCGGCCACTATGACTTTTTGTTGAGATTGGATGTAATGATCAAGCGAATCCATAGATGAAAACAGCAAGTATTTAAGGTCCAGGAGAAGGATTATTTTGTGAAGGATGAGAATAATTATATACATTCTCTCCCTTGTGTCATTTTTCACTAAAGTCAAATCGGCCAGCATGCAGATAAGTGATATGGAAATAAGTATCATGCAAATCTTCTGTAAGCAAGAGAGTTACTGAGGGGGAGAGAGAGAGAGAGAGAGCAAAAACGTCCAGGCCATTTATGGGCAATAATGCGATCTAGCTAGCAAACCAAAAAGAAAATAAGGCAATAGTCCAGGGAAGAGAACCACATGAGCTATTAGAAATATACTTCACATACACGGAAGTTCCACAGGTAACCCCAAAGAGTTCAAGCAAAACGACGAACGGTCTTGCATGCATCCACACCTTAGGAGTATAATTTTACTCTTTGAAATTATATAATGTCGAATAGAGCATCAGTTATGTCATATTTAATGGTTCATAATCGCACACAGAGCATAAAACATGTACCCGCGTATGTATGCCAAAATACATAAAAGACACATCACTGATCTTACTCTGTCAACTTTATTTCCAACAAGAACTCTGATGCAATCCGGATTAGTGGAGTAGAGCTCAATCTCCTTGGCCCATACATCAGACAAATTTGTAAATGTTTCTCGGCGTGTAACATCATAAACTGAAATATTTAAATATATCACCAATCAGTAAGCATTAGCTTCAACGAAACGTGGGAAACTTGTCATCCAAAGTAGCACGAGACAATTTTTAGAATTCCAGTCGCCACCGCAAATAGTGAATTATTTTTTTTTTTGACACAAGATGAATGAACTTCAAGATGAATATCAGCTAGAACAAGTGTACTAATCGGTAATATGTGCGATGAAAATGAAATTCCTAAAGATGGCAATAAGTCAAGGACCTCGAAAATATTGTGCATTCTCAATCGTATCCTTCTCCAAATTTTCCAGATATTAGAGTTTCTATCTGTCTACGGATTCTAGAGAACAGTGCACAGATAAATTTTTCACAATAAGAATCAAAGAGGATTTTAAAAACTGTATTTTGAGAGAAATGCAAAAAAAATAAATGCAAGATACATTTTATTACTATAACTATCAGCACTAGGGACAACTTTGTGAACATACGACTAATAGGGAAGAAAGGGGAAAAAATTCAAAATCAGTACACAAGAGGAGAGGAATACACGAGTTTTAATATGTGCGTGTTCTGTCTCTTTAAGAACAGAGTGCCATCAGCTATCATCATAACATTTAATTTACAGAGAACTCTACAGAGGTTTTCCCTGATAAATTCTTATTGAATTCAAAAACATAAGCTTCCTTTACTACATCCAATATCTTAAAAAAACTCAAAACAATGCTCGTTTCCTTTTAAAAGTTGTTCATCATTTCAAATCCTAAGGATCTTAAGAAAACATTTTTCTGCACCTTAAAAGCATTTAGAGAGAAATATCTCTCAATAATTCCTCCCACTCTTCTCAGACAGGTATCAAAATTGACAAGAACAGGAACCGAATTGGTGGAGAACAATGAAACCCCAGCAACATACCTGCATGTAGGACCACAACATATGCCGTCCTAATAATGGAAGGAAGACATGAGAATATATACCTAGAATTATGCCTTGAGAACCTCTGTAATACGAGCTGGTTAGTGTCCTGAACTTCTCCTGTCCAGCTGGAAGGGCAACAAACCATATTTATTACTGATACAAGGCATTGAAACAGAACATCAATATATGAATGCAAGAGCCAAAGTAAATAGATGATGAAATCACTGTTGCTCACTTCAAAACATTAATAAGTTACATCAAATTCTCTTTTTTATTTCACTCCACAGGGAAGAAGAAAATGAGAATTGCCTATTAGTTTCTGTTATTCCAAATTAATAAGTGATTAATGTTTTCATTTAGTATACGAGTTCACTAAGATGCGGAGGATATTAACACCATGAGAACAGGAACTTTTTTATTGAGGGTAACAGAAAAGAATGGTTTATCGTTTTAAAATAAGCATTTCCAATTAGTCAAAGAATGTTTGGACTTCATTTTTATCCACCTAGCAACAAACCAGGTTCCTTATGGAGAAACCAGACAAACATCATTTGAGAGAGAGTAACATTTTGCAGTGTTATGAATGCATACGCTACATACAAAAAATCAACTGGGATCACCCCAAAAAGCCTCTACTCGTGACAAAGTTGTGAAAGGGATCAAAGTAAGGAAATGCCCTGCCACCTAAGCAGTCAAGACTTCAGATTCTAATGAAAATTATGATCTACATAAATTTCATCTTAACATGTACATTATATGCCGCATAAATTTCATCCTAAAGTAATTAGATTCAATGATACTCGTAAAAAAAAATCGCACATACACAACTATGATATCATTAGAAAACAAGAACGTTCATATTTCTGGAGCACCGTCAAACGCTTAATCACTATCTATGATATAAAAGCTTCCAAAATTAACTGAAACTACATTTAGTGACCTCTTCACAAGAGAAGATAAGATTCTTTATGCCTTGTATTATAGGAACCCGGTTCTTTTACTCAGGGGAACAATTTGGGTAGGTAGGTGTGGGGAAGAGTGACCCAAGACAACTTCGGTTGACACTTAAAATGCTTTGAAAGAGTTCTTTTTACCAAAGAACTCGAATAAATTCGTTTTTCTGGACTCTTCTATCAGGGAAAAACCCATTGTTCACCAAATTGTTTTTGTCACAAATTTCAGATCGTGACAAAAACATGTCATTCTGATAAGGCTCCGATGAATACGTGTAGTGGAAGACAGAAAAAGACAGCAGTTTTGTAGGGAAGTAAGGGGGCGGCGAGAGGGGCAAATAGGCCATTGTTAAGGTTAGGGTTTTAAGACCCCCCTTCGAGCAAATGAGGGCGATGCTTTTGGAGGGAAAATCACCAGGGCGAGGACGGGAAGCCTCTCGAGCAACTTCCCAGGTTCTGTTAGGGCTCGGTGGAGCCCAGTTTATTTTCTGTTCTATCTGTTCTATCTGTCTTGGCAGCTGGAGGAGGGAATCTTATCACATTCATGGCAGGGTTCTATCAATTATGGCATATTTCTGTTTGATCTGTCTCCAACTATTTTTTGAAAAGTAAAGGGAAGTAAATGGTCCCCCAACTAAGATAACACAATCCTCGCACCAATTTGCCAAAGATCAGATCTAATACTTACAAAAACTAAATGTTAGTTCTTCTATCATTCTATCCCACTAATAGTTAATACCATGCCATGACTAATGGAATGAAATTTACCGAAAGGAAATCATTCATGCTTGGAATTAAATTATATAATATTACCAGTGTCCCAAATAGTGAGCTTCAATCTCTTTCCAGCAACTGTAAGCAGCTTTATCTTAAAATCAACGCCTGGTCATTGAAACAAAAAAAAATAAAAATGGTCACAATACTAATCGTCATCAGCAATTAGCAAGTAGTTAAAATGTAGAAACACGAATAAGTGCTCCAGTGAGTTAATTTCTTCATTACCCTAAATAATCTAAAATAAAAAAATGTTGCGCAAGAGTACATACTGGAGTGTAAAAGCTAACCAGCCACAACAGCCAGACAGAATTACGTGAAAAACAGAGTTCAAGTTTCCTCAAGATTGACAACTACAAACACACTAGATAAATACTTATTGACAATATCTTTTTGATATAGTGATGAATGCTTTTTGCATGACTGAATATAAACCCTGAATGCAGAGTATTGTGGACCCTTGCCAAATAAGCTCTGGATCAAATTCTTAGAACCATAATTAAACCTGCAGGCTATGAGATCAGCGTGATTATGTGGGTACTACATTATGTTTAACAATTGAATGAAGAAAAAGTGAACGAAGCCCAGAGCAGGAGGCATTATTCAGCAGTCGATGGCTAACATTTTCACTCATCGTAGAACTAAATAGCAGCCGACAGACAGGAACGTAAATCTGTGAAGAAGATACATTTTTTCTAGCTGACGGAAACTAAAACAAGAATGCAGAGAAAAAATCGAGAGACTGACAAGAATATCAGGAATGAAAGCAAGTCTTGAGATGGTTTTCTCGCTTTTAGCATGACAGAGGCACACAAACTGGTGGAGGGTTCAGAAGGAATGGGAGGAGCCGAGAGCTAGGTAAAAGATCTTGAATGAGCATGAAATAAGATTAACATCAGTGAAACCTCTGCAGGTTCGCCCACATTCCGATAAAAGTACCCCTGGATAAGAAGGATCTACACTCCCAGACAAAGAACATAGAGACAAGGATCCAACTAAGAAGATTTTCAAACAAAATTATCATTATTGACGTGGGAAAAATTTTAAAGTGGTATCAGTGATTGAGATGAAAAATAAAATGATGAAAATTTCGTGGTACCTTGTGTCAAGTCAAGAAAGATGAGCAAAACGGATGTTGTTCATGTGGCTTATTATTTGTACTAAATGACAGACAGGAAAGCCAATCAAATCGATGAATCAACCAGGACAGAACCACCGTCCTAGTCTTCTTGGTTGTCACCAATGCAAACAATCGAAAGGAATGCAGCATGAACGAGACGAGAATTAGACAGCAAAGCGTCAAGGTTATAAGTCTCATGTGAAATAAAAGGAAAGGGCATTTTCAGATGAGGAGAAGGAAAAGAATGACGACTGCGTCGAAGGAGGGGTACCGATGGTGGAGGCGATGTTGTCGGCGTACTCGGAGATGAAGGTGACAAGGAGACTGCTCTTCCCGACGCCGGAATCCCCGATGAGCAGAACTTTGAAGGAGTAGTCATAGCCTCCCCCTTGCCTCGACGAGGAACCCATCAAATCACTCCTCAGGCGAACGACAGTCACGGGACAAGAAAATGGTTCGAGACTCTTCACACAAAGGGGAGGTTAAAACTAAAAAAAAAACGCTTCAGGTTCTCTCTCTCTCTCTCTCTCTCTCTGTCACACACATGCACAGAGATAAAAGAACCCAGAGAGAGAAGGCCTTTCTCCCCACTCCACCTTCCTTGTGCGTCCACCATTGGTGGAGGGTGGCGAGACAGCAGTGGGCGATGCGTCGGTACGAAGTGACCATCCCCAGAAGAGTAAAGTAGGGGGGGTGGGGGGTTAGAGAGAGAGAGAGAGAGAGAGAGAGAGGGAAGGTGCGCGAGGAAGGTGGGGCGTCATTGCGGAGACCCTGGCAGCCGAAAAAACAAATGCTTTTTCTCTCCTCAAGCTCCTGATGCCCGTCATCAGATGGAAGGAACTCCAAATTCCTTCGCTTCCTTCCCCAACCCTCAACGGCACGCCTTGTCCCTCTCCGAGGCCTTCAACCTCGAGGGGCTCTTTCGCATCCTTTACACCTCACGAACACCCTCATCTGAGACAGGCGACTCTCTTGTCCTCTTTGCGGACGATTAAACTAAGCAAGAGGGAACACAATCAGGTCAGTGGGCACTTGTAAAAGAAGAGCCTGCTCCCCGCTGGCGGTCGGGTCCGACAATGGGAAACCCGGCGGACCAGCTACGGCTCCCGACAAGGTTTGACCACGGATTGGCACGCCTTGCAAAACAAAGGCGATTCCGGCGCACCCAGGACGCGCCGCCACGGGTGGCGCGAAGCGGGCGGCGAAGCTCACCCTCGTCTTTGCCTCGGAGGCCTTAGTCTCACACCAGTCCGATAGCCCAGATCATGACAGGCCTGAGGACAAACAATGGCCTGGTGGTATCCCATGTCCATACTATGCACAATTGATAACACTCCATCTCCAGAATCATGAAATAAACTCTTCCTTATTCGAGGAAAATTTATATAAGAAACTTGGTTTCTGGGTGCCACAAAGTACATAAATTATTCCAACAGAACCGACTACTCCAGGGTCAAGAAGAAAATAACAGGCTCAAAATGGAAGAGAACGATTACTGTCGGCTTTGACAGCAAGAAGCCGCAGGTTAATACCTGTGAATGAGTAGCTCGGATGCTTTCTCGTTCTTTGCATAGAAGCTGACCTCCGCCTGCAGTACGAACCAGAGAAAAAGAGAAGATTCAGCCGGTCGGCAAGCAGAGGCTCCAATCGTTTCTAGAAAGAAGAGAGAGAGAGAGAGAGAGAGAGAGAGAAGAAGTCACCTTCCGAACGCCTAGTATGGCCGTTAAAAGCTTCTCCCCCATCATCTCCTTTATAACCTCGTTCCCCTCGAGAGCTTTAACAGACTCAGCCAGCACGCTGGGTAACCTTGGAGGCGTTGGAACGAGATCAGCAGGATTTATCTCTGCGCCACAAGAATCACTCTGTGAAGTAGCTGCCTTCAACTTTGAAGAAATGGGTAGTTTTTCTTTAATATGATTGCTGTGATATAATTATATGATAATCCTAATCATAGGGGCAATTTTTCTAATAAGAAATTAAGGTAGCATTAATTAATTCGGTAGAATTTGTGGCCTCAAAGGATGGGCAGACTGAAATTCATAGTCGACTGGTGAATTAATTGGAAAATAAACATACCAACGGGCTCGGGCAAGCAGAGATTTCTTCGGAGGCCATCGATGCCAGAAGACATTATAGCCGCCAGACCCAGATGGGGATTTGCACAGCCATCAAAGGATTTGATCTCAAAGTTGCTCACAAGGCCCCCGGGTATACCAGGTGGGCATGAAGTTCTTATTGGGGCCTCTCTGTTCTCTTTGCCCCAGCATTGGTACGCTCCACTCCAGGTATTTGGTTGAATGCGCTCATAGCTGCATTTATAACATTATCAAGGCTCATGAACGTACATCCTCCCATGGAATTTAGCAATTGTCTAGGAAATATAGTCACCTGTTTGGCAGTGGCGCTGTGAGTGCTAAGATAGATGGAAGATGATGCAGAATGCCGGCCATGAATTTTTCTCCAATATTTGACATTCCATGCCTAGTTGCTGACACATCAGATCCCATGAAAACATTCTTTCCGTTTTCCCACAAACTCAAATGAACATGACATCCAGATCCAACATCAAATAAGGAGTACCTGACAGATTGCATCGTACACAATAAGTTGGCAACAAAATTTCACATCGATTAATTCACCGTGTCATTATTTAACCATAAGAACTCTAAAGACTCCGTATCGCACAAATATACCATTAAAATTAACATAATGTCTGATTTATTGCAACCTAACGTCAGTCACGATCAGAAAGGATTACAGAAACATGCTGGCCAGTTAGCAGTCAGATCGATTCTGCTGTCTTTTGCTTCACTAGAATATTGAAGACATAATTCGCCTTAATCTCATTATGTATCATCACGATAACATAGACGAAATTTAAACATGCGAGAAATAAAATATCCAGAACCAAAAAAAAGACCACTGCGAAATTTTATACAACCCAATATGATTCCAATACAATGGAAGAAAAATTAATTTTCGAACGTGGGTCCGTACCACATGAGCCTGAGTTAAACTGTACCAATAGAGCTCTCACCGTCTCTAAAATCTACAGAAAATGAAAAGAAAAGTAGCATTCCCCGGGGAAAAAGGAACATCCTATCCTTCCTGCAAACTCCCAAGATACATCTTCCCGAATATGAACTGCAGATGGTCCTAAAATCTTTGGGCGCGCTGGACATGGTTCCCAGATTCATTGAAAAATGAAAAAGCTCTTAAATTCTTTTCTTAAATAAAATGTTTGTGGGTATGCAGAACTCTTCATCATATCTTTATGCCCGTGTCAAAGTCTAATGTTTACATGCAATCAATAACAACTCTCCTTAATCGGTTTTTTCTTCAGATCAGGCACGAAGAGAATCTTGCCAAGAATAACTATTTTTCAGAATTTCAGTTACCTGTATTGCTTTTGAAGAAAATACCAAATGAAGGGCAATCATGATATTTCATGATAGAAGACTTTATTGCTTCTAAGAATCTTATGATTGATCCGAAAAGAATTGGGAGACGGGATAAGCCAATAAAAACATAAAGATTCAGAAAAGAAATCTGACTGCTGAGTACACATTGTGGTCCAAATGATTCCCATCAATTATGATCTTGTGTCTACTTAAAAGATTTATTCACGGTTTGGTGAGGGTTTGTGACATTTTGATTAATGATAAACAGTTTATAACTGATTACTAAGCTCCTATTCAGCTTCAGATGGGTTTTTAATGAGTTACACGAACCTGAGGAGAATATCTATGGCATCACTTCCACGACAGAAGTGGGAACAGCCTATGAGAATACCCTACTCGAGGAAAATGGATTAGCGTTCATTTTTTGCCAGTTCCTACCTTCGCTCAAGGTTTTTATCCCTCAGGGATATGTTCCAAAGACCAAGGTAGAACCATAAATAGCACCTGAAACAGTAGCGGGTACTTGTAATATTCCATTCCTTTTAATGCCAGTGGATACGAGGCCCAGTGAAAACCCTAACCGCATTCATTAACAAACTGGTCTTCAGGGGTTTCTTTGAGCAGACAAGAACTTATAAACAGGTAGCCATTGAATACAATAGCAACACCTAGCATGTGAAATGGATGCCTTGGAAGGTAATCATGACGTTTACAAGCTATGGAAACTGAGGTGATGTTGTTCACGGATGTTTTGTCATGATATTTTAATTCACTGTTCTTTGAAAGACGAAAGCAGAAGGAACAAATTTTGAAGTTTCAAACATATATGCCCAGAACACACCACTCAAAATGAGTTAAAAAAACAGAATTTTTGAGAATAATAAAAATGTGAAATACTTCCTGTCCCAAATGCCTCATAAACTACACGAACTCAAATGAGAAAAAATGAATTTCACACTAAGAAAAATGAAAGTCCTACTTGGGCATAAAAGTTGCTAAGAACCCATGCTTCGAAGAGACAGATCGTATAACCTCACGAACATAAATCAAATCGTCAGCTGTTCTAGTGCAAATAGCATGACCCAGCGCAATCTCAAACTGGCCGTTTCCAGCTTCCGCATGCAGCTGCAATTACGATTTTTTGATCAAATATGTTATGGCAATATATCATGAAATTCTTTGAGGTAAAAGGGCACAGATTGGATCACCTGTTCGACTGGAATATTTAGGGAATGCAGGGCAGCGTTCACTTCTTGAAGCAGTGGTGATACAGCATCAAAACCAGAAGTTGAGCAGTACGGAGTCTTATCGACTGGGATCCACTCTTCTTTCCCTTCTCTGTATAAATTCTCAGCTCTGGTATTAAATTGATTTGAAGTATGAGCACCTCAAAAAAAATTGAGAAAAAACATAAAGATACCTTAAAATCCCCCGCAAAAGGAAAAACTCCGTTTCAAATCCTGCATTCATTACCTACACATGAACACCTCATAAGCTGGCAATATCATTACTAAGATGATAATAAAATATGCCAAAGAACAACTACCAAGTTGAATTCGTCCTTCAGAATTTTTGACACCCTTCGTAAGGCTTCCCTTGGACAATATTCCCAAGCTTCACCAGGATTTATTTGCATATCAGATAGCACCATTTCCTCTTTTTCTGTCCTGTAGAGAAAAGCAGCTTTAAATAAAAACAATATCCCTCGTCCAATGGAATCAGCAGACCTACGCATTTTTTCATACAAGTAGTGGGCCATTGCATATCATTCGGGCAGAAACTACATCACAATTCTTAAGAAATCAACATGAGAAGGAACTTGTGACAACATTTCAGACAATCTGACTAATATGTGACAGAATGTTCAAATTCAGTTATGCATTCGCAAGCATTGGATTTTATTTGAACAAAAAGCATAAAAGTACCTTGCCGGTGGGGAAGAATTTTATTACTGAAGGAATTGTGTGGCAATCCTCAATTTGGGCCAGGTCAATCAAACACCATAGTTAAGAAAGAGCAAACTAGCTAAGCGAATGAAATCAAAATAGTCACAAAAATTGGTATAGCTTCAAAGATTCCAGGTCTAACCATCAATGAAATGCAAACAAGCTATGCACAGCAAAAAGGGGGAACCACATCAGTTTGAGATGGTCAGACAGATTTTCAACACTCCAACAAAGCGCCAGCAGGTTAAGAAAGCAAACATCCATCATACTTTTTTCACATTTCAAAGTCAAGTATCCAGGCAACAACTTGTATTTTTGTATGGATTTAACAATCCAGAGAAAGCTGATTAGAAGGAAATACGCATGGACTACGCTTCTATTTAGAAAATGATTCTTCAGAATAGTTGGAGATCAAACGGACTATAATGTTCGTGTTCATTGGGGGTGCGTGATTCCTCTTTAATCAATTCAATCCCTGCTGTCGTGCAACTTTTAATTTTTATACCACTAAGGGAGTTCAAAAAAGGATGTTAAAATTTTGTACCATAAAAATTCTCGCCCATTTATTTTCATTGTCTTCTTCCAAAATAATACAAACTACAGTGTTTCAAATATATCTTTTTTAACATGTCGAAAAATCAGTATTTCCTTCACATTTGGTCAATTTTTCACCAAAGAACCCAATTGTAGCTCCAAAGGTGCTTTCCATCATCTGCAAGACAAATCTCTAACAGCTGTTGGACTAACTCGATTCCTTAGCAGTGAACCACTCAAGTGCCCAAGAATGATGAAGCAACTTGCAGACCACCTCACCATGAGAACTTCCATAAATACGTGACCAAGCATACACACACTACAATGAAGAGTGTTGACATCAAATTTTCCGTAAAATAAAATGTTTAGAAAACACAAGCTGGCATAGCTCATTAAAATGGCAAGCTTTTTAGCAGCATCATGTCACAACGTAGAAAGGCAATATCTTTTCATAAAGTAATATTCTTAAGAATAAAAAATATTTTAAAAAAATACTAACAATTTAGACTATTAAAACTCCAGTAAAATCAAGGAATATTAAAAAATATATGGAAAATAAGATTTTTGGAAAGAGATACAAAGGAAAAATGTTTTTGAACCTGTAAATATCTCACATGAAGAAAAGAAAAGAAAGAAAACATTTTGTACCATGGAAGCTTGCACTTTGTCTTCAAATCAGGTATCAGCCTGATCTCACCTACACCAGTAAGATTCGTCTCATTCGCTGGCCCATCTGAATGCGAACTCATTCCCATTGATGCAAAAGTCAAACCTACACCCTTGTCCTTTACAACTTCATAAAACCGTTTTGCAGGAACGACCTGTGGACACAACGAGTGTAAGTAATAACACCCAATATGTCTCTACCAGAATAGCAGTACGCCAGTTAGAAAGGGGCACTATGGGGCACTATGTAACATCACATCAGGTTACAATACATTATTGAAAAAGATTCTATGCCTTAGGCGCACAGTTGTCACCAATACGTTATTGAAACGTCTGGATTATTAGTACTTATCTGTGATCAATATTCTTGGAGGTATGGTGACTCGTACCATAATGCTTAATCTACCCATAAACTTGAAATGAGTATCGATACTAACTTAGCATTTAACAGAGCACAAAATCCAACTAAATATAAACAAATCCAGTATTCCTGCATAAATGGCATATGATGGAATGATGTCCAACAGACCACCTGACATTGTAGCATTTATGTTCGAACCACCAGAAGTAAAATTTTAAAGCTCACAGAAACCCAGTCATTTGACATCAAGATGTCATCGAAAAATGCTGTTAAAAAGATCAGAGGAATAATTCCACCACTTTAATACTAAGAAATTTATTTTAAATGAAATGGAATCGGTTACCACTCATCCACCAAATTGGAATTTTCTTACTCAAATACAAATTATTCTTGTAGTATAATGCGTTTTAATCTGATAATTCGAAAACCATCTCGACTACACTTTTTATAATGGGAGTGAGACCAAATGTTACTCAATGAATACAAAGAATGGAAGCCTAACACTAGCCTCAAGTATCCACCTCCGATTTAATTCCTCCTTACATACCCTTGTGTGCACCAACCAACCCTAAAAATTTCATCAAACCCCACAGAAAAGAGATGTTTGATAGTTGTTTTCAATGAAGAAATCAACACCTCCATCCACACAGTCATCATACCTCTAAGCATGTAACACAAATGATTTAGCTTCAATATTGCTCTCAGCTAAATTCTATCATGAACAAATTATTTATAAATCACGTTTTAAAGAAGGAATATTTCGCAATTCATTCAATAAGTATAACCAAGGAAAGCTTAATGGTAACATACAGAAAAATCTGAAGAAATTTAGGAGAAATTGTTGTCAATTTCCATGGAGAACTCACACGGCATCGGTGCTGACCAGAAGTGTCAACCCAAATAAGACGCACAAATATGATATCATCTGATGATGTTCTATACTCATTCAGCACAATGCTAGAAGATACAGAACTGGAATCAATAGGAGCAATTTTTTCCCTTAAGTTATAAAATTTCCAAGCGTTCTCTTTAAATATGGCCTTTATGGCGTCCACAGCTTCAGGAATGGTAAGATCACCATCTTGACATGCACTTGAGAAGACGGAGTACAAGACTTTGCGTGCCTGCTTTATACCTGAAGATTTCAAAGTCAACGAAGAAGAAAAGGGAAATAGTTTATATCTTCAACATTCACAATGCAAACGAGATTAGAGTTGTCTTATGTCCATCGTGAGCTTTTTTACTTCCATTTTTCATATATCGTTAAAGATAAAATTTATTTTTCATATGGCGGGCATTATGTTCTCTACAATATAATACACGTGAAAGTTACCAAATAAAAAATCAGATGACCAATAAGAATCCATTAAAGGAGGAGATGTGGTCCACCATTAAGAACCAAAAGTTCAAGCAACAAAGAGTAGACAAGTGACCTCTGCGCCCTAGAAACATGATCCTACCCCTCCCTCTTCCTATGATTATTTTTTCAACTTTAAAAACCCTTGACACGATAACAAAATGGCTATGGAACATTCCGAAGACATTGCCTGCCTTCGACAACAATATAGCAAAAGGACCGAATATTCACGGTCAGCTGGTCTCTGGGGAATATTTTCTGAGTCAAAAAAATATTCTTCATGAATATATGGAATTGAGTGGACCTAAAACGAGCTAACCAAAGAAAAAATCGACGAAAAAGACAAGTCGTCTGATGATATGATGCTAGACATACCTAGATAATAAGTCTCTGGGAATGCATATCCATCGGTGCTGAACATTACCTTGAGATAAGACATTCGACAACAAAGTCTCGTATCAAATAAAACAGACAATTAAAAAAATATTCAGGAACATCAGAAACTTTAATTAAGAATTGCAAAAATCACCACCGACGTCTTAACTCTTGGTGTAGGGCATCGTTATATTTTAACCCATTTTATTTATTTTATTTTGCTTTATTTTGAGTCCATGAAGGGGCATGGAAAGAACCATGAGCTTGAGCAGTATCATATAGGTTATAATAGTTGAGACAAAAACCTCTCAATAGAAAAAGATTCCTGAAATATGCCAAAATAGACAGGGCGAGAGGGGCTATGCAAAGCATTTGATATAATTTAGACTATGGCTTTAACTGATTTTCTTATTCTTCCCCGGCTCCCTTGTTTGAGTCCTAATTCAAATCTGAATAGGATCATCTGTATCGATAACATTCATCAATATCCACCCTAAGTTTACACATACCTTCAGATAATAAGTTCCAAAATATGTGCCGCTAAAGAAAGTAAACAGACAGTTATCCTATAAGATCTGATCACAAACGAATCAGCTTCATTTAATGCATATTATCTATGGACCAACTGCGCTATTATTACAGCATATTTTTTTGGAAAACATAGATTCAGCAAATCATTTATTTTCAATAAAAAAGCTCCCTGTTTCAAATGAAATCATTGTTAGGATCTTTATCAATAAAGCATCGTATCCATTCTATTTATAAATTTCACAATTTAAGGATAATAATTATTGTTAAATGTAATGGGCCCCTTATAGTGTAATGGGCTCCTTATGTTACAGCCCACCCTAGTGGCCAAACTTATTGTGGCCCATTACACGCCCTCTAGGGTTAGGATATAAACCCTAGACTGTGATCATTATGAGTGGCTTTTTCACTTTCTACAATTATGAAAACATTTTCCCAGGAAAAAAGGCATAAAAAATGGCCACACTATCAAAATCAAATATAAAACGAATTAAACAAATTTCTTCCCTCCCAAACAAAGAATATCAAATGAATCAATGGGGCTTCTCTCTTCTTATTCTGCTATTTCAAAATAGATAGGAATACACATTCCCAGATGAAAACCACTCTATGAACGATGCTACCTCTAGAATGAAAACTCGAGCATGAAGCATACTACAACTATGATAAATACGTAAAAGACAATATGGTGATTTTCGCCAAAAATTAAATATCTGAATAAGGAGTGTTTAATCGTTGCATTCAATGAAACGAGTGCTCTCTAAAATGAAGTAAATTTTTCACAATCTAGCCGCCATCAAGTACCTTGTTAAGTGGTGCTAAATCAAGAAGTCCTCTCACAGAAGAAACCATACCCTCGTAACTAAGCTTGGGCACTGCCAAACCAAAGTCAAGGTAAACCTATTTTGAAAATTGTGTCAGTAACCTATCAAGTAACAAAAATGTTGACACTAGATCTGCATACAACAGTAACGCACCTGATGGTAAACTGAAGCAAGATATGATGCTTCTTTTGAGAAAGGATAAGAGGCATGCAATAATACAATTCGACAACTTGCAAATCTCTTGTCTTCAAGAACATTACGTAGGAAAAGAGGATTGGAAAGCCTCAAATCCAAATCCTTGTCCCCAAAACTAAAATTTGAACAAACAATACACGATGTTCAATATTATAACCCATATCAGAGGGCATAAGCATATCACTGGAAATAAAATGCATATGGCCATAAACTTATAAGTTAAAAAATTCACTTCAAGAACAGTCATTATCACACTTTTCAGGAAAGAAATGTACATGACAGATGCCGTGCAATCTGATTTAGTATACACTTTTCAAAGATAGTCATAGATGTACACTCATTCGCACCGGATTTAATATAAATCTGAATTAAAAAAATTACTCGTCCAATCCTGCCTTTCCATTCCTTAAAATCCAAATCGAATAATAACGATCCTATTGTGAAGCCCCCCATTCCCATACGCAGGAATATAATTCTAGTTGATTTCATCCAACACTCAACAGGGCTTTGTGATTTGATACTGGTAAAAAAAAAAAAAGACAAAAAAATATTTAGGGTTAGAAAGAACTGATCACAAGAGAACAAAATGTCAACTTTATAACCCTCGACCTTTGAACTAATTGGTTTTGCTGAATGGTTAATTCAGACATTCTAATTGGTCATCAATTAGAAGAAGCCAACAGTCCATCCTATTCACATATATTCAAAAAGAAAAAACATCATTGAATAAAGTAATCTACACTAAAATATGGGCAGCATTTTGTCACTGAGCATTAATCTGAAGAGAATGTTGCATATGCAAAGTTCAAACATGAAATGGTAGAAACCATTGATCGAACAAATGGTTCTCTTCCTGCATTACCCTCAACACCTGCTTGAGAAATAAAAACAGGGAACAGGAACATGGGAAAGAACGCATGAAACGATGAAGCTGTTGCTACACAAGTTCACTCCACTAATCAGATCATATAATAGCGCTGTCTTCGTATCATACTCAGCACCTGACTGAAGTACTGGGTCAGGCGAGACATGGAACCAATTTCATACACCTAGAAACTTTGCTGTTACCATAACACCAAATTTCTCCCCTATATTCGTTTCAAACTGGACACCATATAACCATCTCTAATAATAATTAGGTTTAACGTGTCAGTGTTCACCTTGATGCATCCCAAAGCATCTACTTTAATGAAAGAAAAAACGAATACATATTGCACCAAACTTCAAATATGTGTTTATGATAACTGATTTATTAAGTCGCATGCATAAAAATCGAAGACAACCTGACAGAGGTATCACGAAGAATGAAAGAATATAAACAAAGAACTAAAAACCGATGACATTCAATCACATGCTTCAGAAATTATTATACAAGAAAAAAATAAATTTGAAAAGAATTGGTTTTTTTACCCTGTGTGAATCTGCATAGGCAAGTCAAAGCATACTGCAACATCCAAGCTACATGTAAATATATAATCGATCAACATCTTGTTCTTGATTCGGACAGGAAAGTTGCCTGAACAATGATTTTTTTTTAAAAAATCACTAAAGTTTTAAATGTAAAATAATAAACAAAACAACATTCTCCACATTCCAGCATGTTGAGTGCCAATTCATGTTTAGTATGGCATACCATTAAACTCCTCAACAAGTCCTTCTTCGGCAGCCTCCTTACTAACTTGTGTATCAATATTTAGTCCACTCCTATAAGCAGCTATGCTTTTGAATCCAACAACCTTATCTGCAACTGTGGATGATGTGCTAAAGAAACGCATTGAAGCATAATGGTTTTTTTGCTATCGACAGAAGATATTGTAAGAAAAGTGTAGGATTTTAGTTAAAAGGATATGAGTTCAACTTTTCCACAAAGGTGTTGATAAATGAGTCCAACGTAATGTGTGAGCCTTGCTTTTTTTCCTGGAAAAAGGTTATATCGTTATCCAAAGCACATAGTAAAATTAAGGCTGCAAGGTCTCAGTACTGTTTTTGGCAGAGAATTGATTCACAAAAAGTCAACAAATGAATAAAATATACCATGGAAAGCTACATTACATATATAACAAAACTATCAAGATGAATGCAGGATTCAAAGCAGACTAGGATCATGTTCCCACGGGTATCATGTCACCGTACCTTTCAGTGAAATAAAAATACGATAATCCTAGTAATTCCAATCATGCTCCAATTATAGTAATAAAAGGTTCCAATCATGTTCAAATTGGAGAATTCAAAAGAGGTTGGTAATTCCACAAAGGGTACAAATTGAAGATCGGAACTCGGAATATGGGGAAACATATTTTTTGACGCGCTTACTGCATCTTCAAACAGAAATTTGGCAGAAAGCAGTTCTCAATAAAATCAAATAGAATGAAACTCGTTCATGTTTAACTATCTATGGCTAATGCACAGGTAAATGCGCGAAAGAACAAAGAGACTGAAAGAGGGCAGTAGAGTTCCTCACTTCGTTAAGAATCGTCTCAGCCAAATGCTCGATCCTCAATATTCTACCAACTGCAGGAACAAGGCGACTGTGCCACTCCCAGTCTTGCATTTTGTCAAACTCAATTCCATCATCAATCAGGAGTGCACATATATTACTACTTGCAAAGCACTTTGAACCAATTGCCTGCAACCCCGAGGACCTGCGATGAGCCTCCACCTCGGACAAAGACGCACCGCAGTTGTACAGTTCAGCGACGTCCCTCAAGCTCCTCTGCAGTCAATGAAATAATCATAAAAAATGAATACCCAGGTTCCAAAAGCGAAAACTGAGCACTGAAATCCAGTCTGGAGCAGACAAGAATACCAGAGAAGAAAAGGCTGAGAAGAAGTCCGGCGAAGGTAGAAAAATGTGAAAAGAAAAGTAGCATGGATTACTGATCCGACAGAATATTATGTTTCTTTGGAGTATATCACTTGAAGCCAAAGCATCATTCAGCGACTGAAGCTCCACAATTTCGGTACGCCCAACGGAGTCGTCCTCTCGGCTTACCAAGGCCGCAACGGGTCTCATCGCTCGCTCATCAAATCGTGGAAGACCCTTCATAATTGGAAGGCGTCTGTAGCCTCTGTAACCTACGCCCGCCACCTTCTCGGATTCCATGTCCAGCCATCTGATCGTTTCGAAACTCCTCGTCTTCCATCGCTCGCCCGCCGTCTATAAATACAGTTCGCTGCAAGGCACCTCCTCATTCGTGTCAATCACGCCGCCAGCGCAGCCGACGACATTGCCCAGGAAACCATGGCGGTTCAGAAGCTCGCCTTCCTCCTCCTCTCCCTCTTGACGACAACCTCCATGGCGGCTGCTCGGGAGGCGCCCCAAGAGCTTCCCAACCGCTCGCTGGAGGCCAGGCTCATGGGCGGCGGCGGCGGCGGCATCCTGGTGGAGACGGGCGACGGCAGCGGCATGATCGACTGCTGGGGAGCACTGCTGGAGCTGCGGTCCTGCACCAACGAGGTCGTCCTCTTCTTCCTGAACGGAGAGGCGTACATCGGCAACGAGTGCTGCCGCGCCATACGCATCATCACCCGCCAGTGCTGGCCCAACATGCTCTCCTCCATCGGATTCACGGCTGAAGAAGGGGACATCCTCCGCGACTACTGCGACATGGGCACGGCGCAGCCGTCGGCCCCCGTCGCCACCCCGCCGGCCCCGGCGCCGGCGCCCCAAGCTGCTACAGTTTAGACGGCACCGTCTGGCCAGATCTGTCTTGTAGTGGAGGAGGATGGTTTGACCGATGAAATAAAAATAGTAAATTGTCAAGAGGATGACCCATGGGGCCCCACGTCAATGGCGAACTCTCGTCCCCTTGTCGCCCATCTCCATCGACTGTTCAGCTCAACCCAACCCCCATTCCCACTGCCCACTCCGAGTAGATGGTGAATGCAGGACGAAAAAATAGAAAGGGAATCCTCCCTGTCGGTACCTATCGTTATCTTCCCTCTCCCTCGCGTTTGGACGGCGGAGAAGAACGGGTAAGAATCACCAGACACAGAATGGTCAGAACGGAGTACCATTCACGATGTCACCGTCGCGAAGACGAGAAATCGAAGAGTGTGTTCAGTGTACAGAAGGAATCAGTCGCGAAGGGGGTCGGAGGGAGATGATATGTGGATTCGAGACGACTTGACTCACACCTGCTCCGGAGGAAAACAGGTCCAACCGATCTGAAGAAGACGCTCCGAGCGGCACCGGCCGGACGAGATCGTCCACGAAGGGACGTCATCTTCTGCAACTTCCGCGCGATTACGGAAAACATACAGGACGGATCTTCCATCTAGATCGGAGACAAATGCCGCAAGCTAAACCGGCATGCTCTGATTTTCCCCCAGAAAACCGAACGAGACGAGCAAAGGGAGGCAGAAAAACTTGAGGAGAAAGCAACGACCAGAGGGAAGCTCCCAAGCGGCGGAGATCACTCTTCTGGCGTTACCTTGAAGGAGAGGCTGTGCGGGGCGAAGGCCAAGGCGTCGCCCTCCGCCTCGGAAAAGCACCGGAGGAACGGGAACTCGGAGTCGATCGCCACCAGGTTGTGGGCGTGAGCGTCCACAACCGCCACCGTCTCCAGCGCCTCCCTCAGCTCCCCGTACTTCTCCATCTCTGCGCCGCCGCCTCCTTCAGCCTCCGCTTCTCCCTCCTCTTCTTCTCCACTCCCCCCCTCGCCGGCTCCCGCGGCCCCGAACTTATTTGATCTTAAAATACTGTGGGTCAATCGCCGAGAATGAGTAGCCCCTCTAGATCCTCGGTACGTTTGAGCCCGCAAGCAGCCGCCAATCTGGCCCTTCACGACCGTCCGATCGGATATCATCTTAGAATCGGAGGTACGGGATCTTTCGTAGAGTCCACGTTTGACTAATTGATTTGAGATTCGACACGTCTGCGGATAGACCAATATAATTCGTCACGTGCTGGGCCTTCATTGATTTTCTTTTGCCACTTATGGGCAAGCGTGGCAACGGGCTATTAATCGCGTGACGAATGCAGGTGTCGCGTTCCACGACGTATCTGATATTAAGTTCAACCGGATTCAGGGTGGGCCCCATTTTCTTTCCCATTTTCGGTCAACCTCTCCAGCCCGGCGGCGGCGTAAGCTACGGGCAGAAGGTGACGAGGTATCCGGCGGTGGCGGTGGCGGCGGCGGCGCAGGTGAAGGTGCTAGAGGCGTCATCGAAGGCGTAGCTGTAGGCGAGCGGGCATGCCCTCTTGAACACCTCCGAGTAGACGGTGGGTCGGCAGGCGGCGGCGCCGCCGTACTCTCCGGTGCAACAGAAGACGGGATCGCCGATGGCGTCGCAGGCGCTCTTGCAGGCAACCACCGTCGTCCCGTCGGAGCCCACCACCTGCAGTTCGCTTGGGCAGGCGGCGTTGACGTCGGCGGGGCAGCTGGCGGCCCTGCAGCCTCCGCCCCTCCGCCGCGGCGCCACCGAGACGGGAACGTTGAAGCCGTCCACAAGGCTGACGTCGTAGAAGTCTGCGCCGCCGCCGGTCCCCAGGGTCACCTCCACCAGGGTGGCCGGCGGAGAGCCGGCGGCGCCGCCGCACTCGATCTTCCCAGTGCCGCAGTCTCCTGTGGCGCATTTGAAGGACCCCGGGGATCCCCCTGCGCAGCCCGTCCGGGCCCAGAACCTGCCGGACCACGCCGGCGGCGCTTTCAAGCTGGCGGAAGCGCCGCTGCCGAGCTCGAATCCCGTTCGCGGCAGCGAGGCCGTGCCGGCACCGGCAAGTGTGGCCACCCACAACGTGGAGGTGCAGTTGTTCAGGAATCTAAATGACGCTGCTTGTGCCCCTGCAGTTTCGGAGAAGAACAAGAAATCACTAAGATGGAAATCTCCGCCAACTCCGCCGCATTCTTCACCATAATGGTCAACAGAGAAGGGGAGCCTTACCCCCGACGAGGATGCCGACGAAGATCATCATTGTGAGTGGGCTCCGCTCCATGGCTGCCGGGTATACTCGACGGCGATCGGCGGAGGACCACCCCGGCATCTCCTTAAATAGAACAAGATGGCGTCGTAGGACCAGGATAACTCATCCAAAGGGAGAGTCCGACCGGCGTCTTCGGCAATATTTTGTTACTGATCACGTTAGTTGCATGACCCCATTTCGTAAAAATGACCACTAGCTATATTTTTTATATAAAAACTACACTAAAAGTGTATTGCAGGTTGACATCAGAAATAAATAGTTGACTTCAGATCTCTTGGAGGAACGATATTGCGGTATAGTCGAGCGGTGACGGTCAAAGCCTCGGAGATAGATTCATCCTCTCCTTTTCATGAGCATCGTTTGACTTTCTATCGATCGCACCTCCCTGTATGAAGTCTCAGCTAGCTGATTTGCTAGTCCTTTGGGTGAAATAACGTCGTGGAAAATGATGCATCTCACCTCTTCGTTGCACGTTCTCATAAATCTTTACCCAAGTTTTCGATCGAGTACCTAGTCTTAACAGCAGCTTCTTTACTATTCCAATACCTCGCGTTGACTTACCTCAATTTCTCAATTAATTTGCTTTGACTCATCACTAGGTCAAGTCCAGCAAAGTCCAGTCTCCGTAGTAGATCCCGCCGGCAAAAGTCTACCTGGAAGATCCCAAGAGGCAAGCACTCCACGCAAGCAAAAGTCACTATTCTTTCCTCAAATCTTGGAACTGATAAAAGCATGTAGAGTGTTTTTTGATGATTTTGCCTGGTTTCTCGGCACAGTCAACCAACAATTTAGCAGGTGATTGGTACAGAACAGCCTCCTGCTCCACAGCCATCCGCACGAGCTCTACCCCATGACGAGGGACGGAACAAAATCGGCAGACGATGTCAACGATCTTTTATCTTCTTGATGCTAGACAGAAAACTTCAGAAGTTCCGTTGCTGCATTGACTTTTAGGATAAGTCAACGTAAACATGGAAGCGGCTCAAGGCATTAAAGACTCTTGACAAATTTTCTAGGCCCCACTACCCCTCGTTTTCAGAACCCACAGAAGTCTCGTCGCTTTCTCCCTCTTTCTCTCGCTCTCGGCATGCTTAACATTCGTCGCTCTGTATGGCTGGGAAGAGAGGTCCCTGGCATGTCTTCCTCACGTATCAATCTCACCCAAGCCAATCCGTTTCCATGGCGGCGCGTTGCTCGGCGCCCCACCACTTGCCTGTGGCCACAGTTCTCACGCCATATGCGGGGCGGAAGCGGGGGAGTATCTGGCGACGGGGGGGAATGGTTTGTGTACGCCGTCGTCAAAGGGAAGCCTTGAGAAGAGAAGGCCCCGCCATGTGTTCTGTCTCGCTCTGTGCGGGGACGGAAAGGAGCTACCATACGCCCATGTTCTTCTGATGAAGTGGTTAGCTCGTCTAAGTGCAAGATTAATTCGTTAATTGGGTCCATATATATTACTAGTAGAAATAATCTAGAGAGGATCGTAAGTTTCTAAAGAATTTTTAAAATTATCGATAAATAACCCTATAATTTGCAAAAGTCCATAATAATCGTGATTGAAATATTCAGAAAAATATCATCAATTTATAAGAAGCATAAAAAATTCCATTTAAGATACATCAATTATTAGTAATTTTATCTTTTTATCAAAGCATGGTTTCTAATTGACTCAAAGACCCTCATCTATGCCCAAAATTGTAGCAATAAACACCAAAAGGTCTCGTTGAATTAAATAGATAAAAATTCAAACAATTTGCATATATTAAGAAAGCACGACTAAGACACTTGTATAATACGATTTTAAAAATATTTGTGATTTTATAATATCTTATTGGTTATTATTATTTTCATATACTAAAATATTGAGCTTGATGGATGAATTTACATTTAGTGAATTCAATATTTTGATTTTCAAATACCGAGATTTTAAGCTATTTTTAAACGAAAACATTTGCATATATTAAGCTATCAATCTCGACGTATTATAATCTGATGTAATATAAAATGGCTTTTCTTTCATCATTTTTTATAATCCATTAATCACCATTTTACCGTTTTCATTTTATAACAGGTGAAAATATTTTCAATTATTATATATATAATTTATTCATAAATGGCTAGGCGACTTACTTCTCGTGAGTTCTCCCATTTACACCAGTTATCAAATTATTTTTCCTCTTCGATCCGCCGTTCTCTCTCTCTCTCTCCTCCTCCTCCTCCCCCTTGTCGGGCCGCAACGGGCCGGGCCAAGTTTCCGGGCTTTCTCCGGGCCCTTACCGAGCGAAGTGGTCGCGCCGGGGCCCGGATCGGCCCGTTTATATTTAAGACCCCTCCCCGCCCAGCCCCAAACCCTAGAGCGGCGTCGCCATTCTGAGAGGAACGAGTCGGCGGCGCGGGGCAGCGCAGAGGGAGGGCGGCGTGCCGGCGAAGGAGCGAAAATGAAGACGATTCTCTCGTCCCAGACGATGGACATCCCCGAGGGGGTCAAGATCAAGGTCAAGGCGAAGATCGTCGAAGTTGAGGGACCGCGGGGGAAGCTCACCCGCAACTTCAAGCACCTCAACCTCGACTTCCAACTCATCGAAGAGGGTAGGAAGCTGAAGGTGGACGCCTGGTTCGGCACCAGGCGGACCATGGCCGCCATCAGAACTGCTATTAGCCACGTCCAGAACCTCATCACTGGGGTGACCTCCGGGTACCGGTACAAGATGCGACTCGTGTATGCTCACTTTCCCATCAACGCCAGCATCAACGGCAGCAACAACGCGATCGAGATCAGAAACTTCCTTGGAGAGAAAAAGGTATAAATCTCGGCCGCGACCTCCATCTCCAATACTGTCTTCTTGTTTCGTGATTTCCAGCATTGGGATCTGGCTCGTTATTTTTTAGTCCTGTTCGATAATTGCCTCAATCGATAAAATTGTGGTGCAGAAGTGGTCATTGTTTGTCTTCCAATGGTTAGTCCGAGCTACATGTATTTTTCCGATATACGTTGTGGTGGATATTTCCCGAGAACTGCCAAGCTGAGATGAATCCTTCTTTGCGAAAAAGAAAGCCGTATACTAAGTATTTGAATGAATACATGTCAAAATCATTCCGAAATCCTACATATTCTAAATGCATATTTTTCACCTGACGGTCATTTATCTTTGAAAGTCCTCTTGACAGCTCCCTCTGATGTCCCTCCCTTGTCTTATGTTGTACTGCTTTTAGTCTGTTCGGTTAATATCTCAACTGTGAAATGTTTTGTGCAGAAGTAGTCCTCGCTCGTCTATCCCGCTTATTTGATCCGTAGCAATTTTCCTGGCATGCCATTATTTCCAAGATTCATATCTTCTGAAACCCGAGCTGAATAGGTTTTTTCTGTACGCGTTTAATGGGCTTGGCCTAGTTTCTGTGGTAATGAGCAGTTCGTTCGTAGTTGCACCGAAACCAGTGAAAGATCGAACCTTGTGCACTCTCTTCTGTTCATTTGTGTTGGCTGACTTCGCGGCATCAGTACTGAACCCATCATCCATATCATAAACTCTTTTTATGCATTCTCTCTACCAGCTAAGATCGGTGAAATCCCTCATAAGTAAACTGAGAACACTGCTTTGTATGAGCAGCCGTCAGCTTTGTTGGGGAGGTGAGGTTATCAGAATCCTTTTTGCACCTCGGGTCCCCCTTCTGTAAGAAGACTTCTCAGATAGAACTCTGAGGAAAATTATCTGTCAGGCAGGGATTGGTGATTCGGAGCTTTTTTCTGGGTTTCCTCTCAATACGTAATTAGGGTTTACAAGTAGAAGAAACCTGGTTTCAGTCCGCTCAATTAGGCCAGCTGATGATGATCTTCGACGACTCATCATTGAATCCAGCGCATTTTGAGTTTCCCGTGTTATTTTTTGTTTCAGGTTCGCAAGATCGACATGCTTGAAGGAGTGAAGATCGTCCGGTCCGAGAAAGTGAAGGACGAGCTTGTGCTCGATGGCAATGACATCGAGCTTGTTTCTCGCTCCGCCGCCTTGATAAACCAGGTTCCTAGTTCATTATTCTTCCTTCGTTATCTTCCCTACCGTGGCCAAGGATGATGGATACTGGTTTTTCTGAGACTAGTGCTCAATAATCACCTTCTCTTGCAGAAATGCCACGTGAAGAACAAGGATATCCGGAAATTCTTGGACGGCATCTACGTTAGTGAGAAGGGCAACATTGCAGAGGAAGAGTGAGGATGTGCGCCGGCTGAGTTCGTTCAAATTCTCTCTCTAGGGGGGTCACATTATCATTAATATTATCATATGAAAAGATTAGGTGAGAAACTTTTGAGATTAGGGTTTTGGAGACTGCTGCTTCTGGTTGTGGCATTAAATCCCGGAATTGAGTTCTTTTTATCTCTGATTTACTGCGTGTTTGTTTGTCCCGGAGATTCTTCAGTGCGACTGTTTCATCTCGTTTCCTAGTTCACTAAAATTCTGGAGAATAAAATTTGGGGCAGATTGTTGTTTCGACGCCCATTATCCAGCCTGTTAGCTGTGGCTTTGGAGGCTGTGCCCTGCCCTGTCCAGCCACCGGCCCGTGGGGAGTCGTCGGGTGGGAAGATTGTCCGGGAGAGATACAGCTAGATACAGAGAGAGAGAGAGAGAGAGAGAGAGAGAGAGAGAGAGTGGACTTTGTAGATACTTAAAATTATAAATATTACACATTATATCATTCAAAAAATGATTTAAAACCATTAATCTAGAAATGAAGGTCATAAATATATGCTTTAATATTTAATTTACGGCACATTTTCGTTAGTTTCTCAAACCACTCTAAAGCAAGGACGGGAGATATTACACTGGGAATCAGAGGCTTTATCATGATTTTGATTAAAACAAATTTATGATAAAAAAATACTATTTGTTTGAAAATATCACCCTAATTCCATTTATGGTGGATTTGATGAGTCACATAGACACCTATATTTCATTGGCACAAATAACACCAACAACAAGAATAATGAAATAATGGAGAGAAAAATAAATTAAAAAAATGGAGCCATTGTCTACTATCAATAACCATCCCCACTATGTATGCTTGATTCCTAGTGGCGATCTATAAGCATGATGCCTCAGGACCAGTAGGCCTGTTATTGTCTTAAATATTACTTTCAATGATCAGGATTTTTTCTGAAATAAAGGTGTGGATTGAATTGAGAGTAAAGTAATTAAATATTAGGGAGAAAAATAAATTAAAAAAATATATCCATTGCTTACTATCAATAACCATCCCCACTAGGTATTAGTGATCCCTTTATGACAATCAATGAGCATAATGAGCCAGAAACAATTGATATCTAACATGTTATATATTACTCTCATTGACGAGCATTTTTTCTGAAAAAAAAAAAGTATGAACTGAATTGCACCTATTAGTTTATTGTCTCCGTTCATCATCCAGTGATGAATATTATTTATTTCCTAAGACCCAAGTAAGGTTCTTCTCAAGGGTTGAACCAAAATCTTAAAACTATTTATTTTTAAAAATTATAAGTATTTATTTTTAAATCATTTATGATTCATGTTGCCTATAAATCAAAGTATTGCAATCTAGAAATGCCCAAAATATTCAAATTTAGGCTCTCAAATGCTAATATTTCACTACATAAGCACTCCCATTATTCTCAATATCCATTGTTTGAACTTGTTCTTCAACATTTGATTTAGGAGTATGAAACAATGGTCAACATTCACAATTGACTCATATTACTTTAGACAGCGTCATTGTACGGTTAGGGACATAAGAATTTCTTTAAGAAAAGGAAGATGAGCTGAGGATAACTATACATATAGTGGCTACACTAAACTTAGTGGCCATCCTTGATTTTTTCCCAAGGTTGACTTGTCACTCTTGAGGCAGTCAACTTGAATACGACAAGTATGAGGGCCTCCCACTTTCCACTACGGTTACCTCATGGCTAGTAGGGGCAGTCTCCCTTAGTTCCATAGTCAGAAAGAGTTAGGCTTGTGGGAATATACTTTGTTTCTCCATCTCTCTTAGATATTCTGATCCTTTGAGACCTTTAGATTTTGCCACAAGCACCAATCTTCACAAATCAATAAATTTCATTATCAGAGGACCAAGGAGGAGACGGTGGTTTTGGTAATTGTTTTATATCTAATTACTAGTCTGGTAGTTGCTTGGGCTTAAGAGGAGGCACCATGAGAACATATGGGAAGGGAGGTGGGGTGGAGGTATCAGTCAGTGGTGGACAATCTGACCATTAATATTATAGAGGGTTCAAATTTCTACCATATTTCTATAGTGGCGACATAAGTAGTCAATGACATAAGAGTGGAGATAATATCACAAACTATGCTGGGATATTTGGGGAATGATCATCTTGGGTTTACGGTAGATAGATACTCAGATCTTAGTCCAATGAGTTAGTGGGGATTTAAACTAGGGCCAATGATGTCTTTGGTCCCACGTTAGTTGTAAGTGAGTTGAAAGAAGAGTGATGTTCTCTCCCCCTCAAAGGTATTCTGAAGGTCTGGCCATGAAGTCAAGATGTGCAAAGGTGTTTCGAGACTGAAGGGCTCTTAGAGACGATCTCTAGAAGGAAGCTTGACCTGTCAGTGACCGTTGATGTGGCAGGTTTCTCTGAACCTCGTAAATCTGGTGTGTTCATTGTTCTCACTATTCTCTTCCTCTCTCTCTCTCTCTCTCTCCCTCTCTCTCGTGTTTCGTTTTGTATTAGGCTTCCTCTATACAACTGGGGGGAGATGAGGATGGTTAGGTTCCCAACTGACCGTGCTCGCGAGGAGACTCGTAGCGTGGTATGGGAGCCACTCTGACCCTCAACAAGCTATATGCTTAGCTATAGGCATAAGCGGTCTTAAGGCCTAGCTAATGAGTCGTTGACTTTGTTGTTTCTTTGTGCCCATAAGCCAGACCAATGACTCTATGCAATCAACTATGTACTGATGGTCAACGACTTGCTCTACTGTGAATACTGCCAGAAACTAACCTCCCCTCCCTCATCACACTATTTTTCCTACATGGTATGACATTTCTCGTCTCCCATGTCATTTGAGATAAAGTATTACTTCAAAGATGATGCTTTTTTACATTGTTAATAATGGTCAGACATCGATTTAGTACGAGTTTAAACAACCGATTAAACACTTATCCTCTCTCGTTTCATAATTAATTGGCATCGAGTTTGATGGCCAAAAAACTCAGACGATGGATATGAACTATGGGTTTGCACCATTAATATCACCAGAATTTTCTAGGTCCTGGTCTCGAAGATGGGCTACTCATCCGATCAATGTAACAATATTTATTCGACTATAGATGTTGTGTTACAAGTGCGGCAGAGCGACGCTTATTTCACCTACACGATAAGAAGCATGCAAAGAGGAAAATCGAGCACTTGAAAGGACTGACGATGGACTGAGTGAGCCATGGAGAATGTCGATGCAGTATTAGGGATGACGACTGCGCCTCTGTGAATTTTCTCACGGATGTCCTCCAGCTCCGCCGCCGTATCCAGACCCATATCCAGAGCCGTAGCCCGAACCAGAGCCGGACCCACCTCCGCCACCGCCTCCGCCTCCCCCCCCTCCTCCACCACCGCTTCCATAAGCTCCGTTGCCAGCACCGGACCCATAGCCAGAACCGCCGCCGGACCCGTAGCCCGAGCCACTTCCGTTCCCACTTCCGCCACCGCCTCCACCGCCGCCGCCACCTCCTCCGCCGCTTCCGTAGCCTCCGCCGTTGGCACCCCCAGCACCGTACCCAGATCCCCCACCCGACCCAGATCCATACCCGCTCCCGCCTCCAACCCCACCGCCACCGCCACCGCCACCGCCACCGCCGCCGCCACCACCACCGCCACCGCCACCCCCTCTTCCATAGCCACCACCGCGTGCCCCACCGAGGCCTTCCCCGTACCCGGAACCGCCTCCAGAGCCGTAGCCAGAACCGGAGCCATTGCCCGACCCACCGCCTCCTCCCCCTCCTCCTCCGCCGCCCCCACCACCGCCAGCACCGGTATAAGCAGTTAAAACCCTGGCGGCAGAGGACATGCCCACACAGAGCATCACAACCAAGACCACACCCACTACCTTAGGACTTCCCATCTTCGGTAGGACGTAGAAACCAGCAGAACACGGAGAGACTATTTGGATGTGCCTCGGAAGGGAAACGTCGGGGGTATTTATAGGCTGCTTCCCGTGCATGCTACTGTACTCGACTCTTTACCCATTATTAAGTCTTGGAGTAGATGACGCCATACGGGCTTCTTTTGACTTTTTGCCACTTGTGATGAACGTCGAAGACATTCGGAAACCTTCCAAAACCTGGTGCTTCAGTCAAAATTCAGCGTAGACTTGCTGGTCGGCTTCTGGTTGGGTGCATCTGGTCATACATTCATGTTCGGCATTCTCCCACATACACTTACTCCATTCTCTACGAGCCAGCCGAACTCTCTAGTCTAATCTGTGAGAGTTGCACTCGATTTTTGCCGTTGTATTCCTGACCCAGCGGTGAAGTTGGGTAGCCTAACATTGTTTGATCCTTCGTCTGGGAACGAAGCTTCTGGCCCGTTTTTAACGAATATTAGGCTACTTGGGCAGAAGGCTATACAACGTCTCGAGTGTCTGTACATACAGATGAGCCCGTTTCGTATAAATATCTAATTTTGAAAACTCTTGAAGATATGTGTAAAGAAGCCCATGGATATCGACGCTACGAGGGTCGGCATCAGAACGTGTTGCCGGAGAGGTTGTAAATCGAGTCCTCGACCTAAGCATAATCTATCGGCCTAAGCATAATTTAATGCATGGAGAGCTTCCTAATTGACTGAAGCATAGGATAACGCTAGGCTACCTAACTCTCCCTGAGATGAACTCTCAGAATGGTGAGTCTCATGGTGATGAACTGGCCCGGTCGTCAGTATTTTAGTATACCCGTTTGGTAGGGGTCACCAATTAATGACGGCGACGACCATGGGGATGAACGGCGGTCGCGTTGAGGCTCCAATATGGAGAGTCAACGATGGAAGTCGATTCGTGCTCGAAGCTTTTGAAATTTAGGCGGGTAGTTTCTAGACGTCACACGCATCGCAATGTGAAAATAGACACCCTCTCCCTCATTATCGTCAGTGATCACTCTGACTAAGTGCATGGACACAGTCGCCACGGTAAACATGCCGGCACGCTAGTCCTATATATACCCCCGACGTTTCCCTTCCGAGGCACATCCAAGTATTGTCTCCGTGTTCTGGTTTCTACGTCCTACCGAAGATGGGAAGTCCTAAGGTAGTGGGTGTGGTCTTGGTGGTGATGCTCTGTGTGGGCATGTCCTCTGCCGCCAGGGTTTTAACTGCTTATACCGGTGCTGGCGGTGGTGGGGGCGGCGGAGGAGGAGGGGGAGGAGGCGGTGGGTCGGGCAATGGCTCCGGTTCTGGCTACGGCTCTGGAGGCGGTTCCGGGTACGGGGAAGGCCTCGGTGGGGCACGCGGTGGTGGCTATGGAAGAGGGGGTGGCGGTGGCGGTGGTGGTGGCGGCGGCGGTGGCGGTGGCGGTGGCGGTGGCGGTGGGGTTGGAGGCGGGAGCGGGTATGGATCTGGGTCGGGTGGGGGATCTGGGTACGGTGCTGGGGGTGCCAACGGCGGAGGCTACGGAAGCGGCGGAGGTGGCGGCGGCGGTGGAGGCGGTGGCGGAAGTGGGAACGGAAGTGGCTCGGGCTACGGTTTTGGCGGCGGTTCTGGCTATGGGTCCGGTGCTGGCAACGGAGCTTATGGAAGCGGTGGTGGAGGAGGCGGGGGAGGCGGAGGCGGTGGCGGAGGTGGGTCTGGCTCTGGTTCGGGCTACGGCTCTGGATATGGGTCTGGATACGGCGGCGGAGCTGGGGGACGTCCATGAGACAACTTTCCAGGCCTTGTTTCCGGCTCATACAGTGTTTAACCCCTGCAGTCTTCTCAATGTACTGTTATGCCGCGTCGTTGTGAAGCCCTGGTCGTCAATGATGTGATTCACGCTATAATTAGTAGCAATAATCATATTTAGCATACTGTTCTCAAATCCCCAGTGGGCTATGTTTGCAGGACAGCTCCTCTTTACATAAGACTGACGGGTTTATTTTTAATGTAAAATAGAAATAATATTTTGAACTAGATTTCTATTTTTATAAGACAAGTAATTTTAAAAAATTTAGTGATGTATTTGCAGTTTTTAAAGAGGAAAAAGTAAGTCCATATCATTGAAACGGTTGCGACTAGAGGTGTTAAAGGTCTAAGTAGTCAGCGAGTATTAGCGCCCTTCGAATCTCATACATGATGTAGAGAAAAATGTAGAAGAAGCACTGAAGCCCATTCCCGTAAGGAAACTATATATACATATATATAATATGGATAAACAATTAGGTGGCAGAGAGAGATACAGGGGGAGAGGGGAGAAGGAGAGTGATCGTTTAAGTGTATGGATTTATTTTTTTCTCGTTATGTTTTTTTACTTACCTCTTCATGCATGAAAATATCATAAAATTTGACAAGTATTTTGTACAACTGAGTTTATGCCGAATTAATTTCACACTATATTTTTAAACGGTCCATTCCTCTTTGATTTTTTTCTTATTTAGAGCATAAATTGGAGAAAAAACTGATATAATTTACTGAAATTGTATTAAAAAAGGGAGGCCTTGGTCTTAGCGTCAGTGTCAAAATTAACAATGAATGGAACCGAGGGCCGAAAATTTGACAATATTGCTTACCCAATATTCCGAATTGGCCCCTAGCTTACCCATCAATATTGTTAATGAGCCGCCAAACGAAACGTTCTCAGATCTAAACTGACGAAAGAACTAATGGGTTAGCTAGAGTCAGGTGGCTATTGGATCTAATGTACAGATTGTCACACCTTGTTGCCGTAACTCTCTCTCTCTCTCTCTCTCTCTCTCTCTCTCTCTCTGCATCCTCGTAGTGATCCGGAGGTGGCATCCTCATCGGAGAGAACTTTAAATTTGTCTTGAACCAATCTTTGCGACGTCGCAGCAGAGGATAGCACGTAGACTCTCGTCAACCCCGCGAACTACACCGGGTCAATGGCTCATTTCTTTATTGGAGTCAACTACTTCAGCCCATAAAACGACAATGAATGCATGCATCTGTTAACGAAGTGAAGCTTTTCAACTTTTCGCGTTCTCTTCTTTTCACAGGATGAGTCCGGTCGCCCAACTTGATGTATGCATAGTGGAAGGCTACCTAACCTTCCTCAGACATCAGCAGTCAACGCGGGCTGCATCGAGAACCCGACACCTGAAATTGCGCCAAGATTTGATTGCCAGGTCGATAGTTTCTTCGACGAATTTGGAAGCTTGATCTCAAGGAGTCAACGTTCAATGGGAGACTTACACGTACTTCCCTTTTCTCCCGCTCATTCTCGCCCTTGGACACGGGATTCTCTCTTTCACCTCTGTCTGTATTGCCGCTACCAAGTCCGCTTTCTACTCTGCTGCCAGTAGCTCCATCTTCCTCGCTGTTGGGTACACCCGCACCTTACCCGAATCCTTATTCCGAGCGCCCGCGTCCCCGCCGACGATTTCTCCCAGATGACCACGTCCATGGCGGGATACTACCTTTTGACTCAGACTGGCCTACGATCAAACGTTGACAATGCGTTCAAAGTTTCAAACCTTACAGCTCGGCTCAACATTTGTGGAAGAGACCACCAAGTCACATCTGCTATTCGGCCACATCCCGCAACACCTCCATTCTCCGCTTTGGTGTTGACGAACATGTTGTAGGCGTTGGACCCGCGGAAGAACACAATTGACGCCGGATTCTGGAGGCAGCAGCCAGAGGTGACATAATTGATTGTGATCCGACACTGCACCGTGGACTGTAGAGGTACGGTTAGGTAGCCTACCACGAAATAAGTGAAAAAGAAAACCAAGACGCGTTGGGAGCATAGAAACGTTGACGTCTTATCTGCCTGGAGCAATGCATTCTGAGTGGTATTCAGGTTGGTGATGAACTGGGCATATTTTATCTAAAGAGAGATGGATTCATCGGCTTTGACCGTTGGCGCACAGTATTGAATACAATTTTGACCTTGGAATCATCGTTAATATGTGGACCACTTTGGATCAACCAAACATCGTTTGACTAAAAAACACGTCTGGATGCAATTTACGCGGAAGTCAAAAGGCAAAAAAGTTTGTCGACTATAGTTCAGTTCCAACTTCCGCCACCACCTCCATCTCCACCACCGCCGCCCCTACTGGTAGTTCGGTTGCCGGCACCCCAAGCAGATACCCAGACCCCATACCCATGCCCGGTCCGACTTGATTTCCAACTGCCGTCACCACTGCAACCCTTCAAAAATAAAAATAGGACATAAATGTCCCCGTCAACATCCTTTGTGAGCAGGGTCTCAGTTAATGATGAATGTCGGTGGGAAAATTGACGATAAATCTGCCCTTTTTTCATTGCAGATGGGTTTCTCCCTCGTTAACGTGTCTCAAATTCATTTTCTCTTAATGAGATATATCTCCCTCGTTAAGGAGATATATAAATAGAAAGAGAAAGAGAAGGGGGGGGGGTGAGAGCGGTAGACAAATCAGAGAAAGAACCAAGTATACAAATTTAAGATTTTCAACGAAGGTGAGATACCTTTTGATAGAATTTAATGAATGTGCTTCGTATTCTTCATATTGATATACAAGGAGGTGCCCATTGATCCAACTCCCCATATTCCTACATTAATATTACGTCCAAACAATCTTCTTGATGTAAAAAAAAACCATTTTACACCACAATCAAACGTTCTCCCTACAACAGAGAAATTCACACCAAATTTTAGACTATAAATTAACACTAGATATCACAATTGCAAGGCCTGGCTATTGATCATAATTTTTCTCAAGACTTGATGAGTAAAAAAATAAAATCTCCGTAATCAGCTTGCTTAGCTCGATATATAATGTAGAATAAGCCTCTAGATTTTAATTTTTTTTTTATAATCAGTCACTTCTAAAAGTCTAATGTCTCTCGTGATCGTATTGAGTATTTTCCACGGATACATCCACCAACAACATTTCCGTCTAAATATCTATAACACATGGGGATAAATATAATGATGACAATGGAGATCTACACTCTGTGTAGGTTGATTTTCACAGCTCTCGAACCGGTTAAAACATCATTATAACCGCAAATTTTCGGGAATCCAACGGCCGTCGATCCTGAATCATACACGAGACTTGAACTGGTGTTCGGCTAGTGGGTGAACTCCCAGAGCGAAGAAGCGGGCTGGTTTTGCGTATTTCAATTTACTTGTTCGGTAGGGGGCGCCGGCGGAGAACGTCATCAATCCTGTGGGGGTCTGTGGATGGTAATGCAAGATTTTTGTGGAAGATATGAACATAAAACGACGCCTCCATTTTATTCTGAAGAGTCAACGATAGCCGTTGACTCGAGCTCCAAGGTTTGGAGGTTCGCGAGCAAAGGACGCGTTCAGAAGGAACCCGACTACCGTTGTCCTCTGTAGGACTCTGACTGCAATGCATGGAGACAGGCGGCACTATAAACATGCAGCAGGTGTTCCGAGGCACATCCAAGTATTCTCTCCATCTTCTGGTTTCTACGCCCTACCGAACATGGGAAATCCTAAGGCAGTGGGTCTGGTCGTACTGGTGATTTAAAAACTAAGAGAAAGAGGTATTCTCAGACATCAGCCGTCCTCAACACGGGGTGCTTCTGGAACCCGACGCCTGCAAGTGCCAGATCGATGGTTTCTTCGACGAATTTCAACTCAAGCTCCAAGTTTTGGAAGGGTGGTCTCACAGAGTCAACTTTCGATCGGAGACTTACATGCACTTCTATTTTCTCACCCTTGGACACGAGATTCCCTCTTTCACCTCTGCCTGTATTGCTCATGTGTTCTAATGGCTACTCTCGACGTACGATTCGCAGGTTTAAAGAACTTGTAAACTGGACACAAGTCCGCCGTTTTCACTCCACCCCGGCCGCTTTGATACGCTCGAGTGTCATGGTCACAGTCATTGGTAAAGTAAGACGTCTTATATGGACTTCAGCGAAAGCGATGCTCACCACGTGTAAAATAGAAAAAATAATAACTCACAAAAAGAGTACCGACATAAGAATTTTACCTGGTTCAGAAGTTGGGCTCTTACGTCCGCGGGCGACGATAAAAACTCCACTAGATGTGAAAATAGTACAAGAAAATCAGTCCTCATGAACTCAGAGAACAAATCCCTGATCTTGACCCTTTTAAGATCCAAGGAATAGATCCTCGATTTTGGTCCTCTGATGCACTCACCAACCCGAGAGATCTTCCTTGAAAGCTCTCTCCTAATGACGGAGGTTTCCCTCAGGAGACGTGCCGAACGGTTTCCATTTCTTCCCGCTGCACCGTTCCGCTTCGTGGCCTGCTCAGCCCATATATGGGCAGTTGAGTACGTGAGAATCGGCCTTCCGGCTGACCATTTCTCCTCTCCGCATTAAATGCGAGCATTTAATGTGGCAGCCTGAAAAAAAGAAGTAAAACGAGTAACCATGTAAAACGACAGTCACCATGTAAAACGCCAGTAACCGTACCTTGTCCCCCTACTGGCCAGGCCCACAGCCATTTCCATTGCCACTACCAAGTCCGCCTTCTACTCTGCTGCCAGCATCTCCCTCTTCGTCGCTGTTGCGTACACCCGCACCATACCCGAATCCTTATTCCAAGTGGCCGCGTCCCCGCCGACGATTTCTCCCAGATGCCCACTTCGATGGCGGGAGACTACCTTTTGCCTCAGGCTGGCCTACGATCAAACATTGACAATGCGTTCAAAGTTTCAAACCTTGCAGCTCAACATCTGTGGAAGAGACCACCAAGTCACATCTTCTATTCGGCCTCATCCCGCAACGCCTCCATTCTCCGCTTTGGTGTTGACGAACATGTTATAGGCGTTGGACCCCGCAGAGGAACACAATTGAGGCCGGATTCTGGAGGCAGCAGCCAGAGGTGCTGTAATTGATTGCGTTCCAACACTGCACCGTGGTTAGGAAGCCTACCACGAAATAAGTGAAGCAGAAAACCAGGACGAGCTGGGAGCATAGAAACGTTGACGTTTTATCTGGCTGGAGCAATGGATTCTGAGTGGTATTCAGGTTGGTAATGAACTGGACACATTTTATCTAAACCGGTGATGTATCATGTCCAGGCCTCGCACACAGAATAAAAAATGGAGCAAAGAAGTGACGTTATGCAGCTCGAATGCACAACGTTGATACCGTGCTTCCCTATTATTTGAGCATTCGCATGTCGGCAGTGGCCTTTGTCTCTCTGTGTGCGTGAGAGAGAGAGAGAGAGAGAGAGAGAGAGAGAGAGAGAGAGAGAGAGAGAGGGAGGATGGCGATTCATAGGTTTTGGCCGTTTGCGCACGGGATTCAACACAAGTTTGACGCTGGAGTAATCGTCAATATGAGGAAAATTTTGGATCAAACAAACATCGTTTGACTCAAAACACATGTCGGCATATAAGACAGGAGGAACTCAGAAGGCAAAAAAATTTGTCGACCACAGTTCCGTTCCAACTTCCGACCACACAAGGAGGTACGCATTGATCAAATTCCCCATATTCCTAGATTATTGTTTCATCAAAACAATCTTCTAGATGTAAAAGAAAACAACCATTTTACACCACAATCAAACTTTCTCCTAAAACAGAGAAATTCACACCAACTTTTACACTATAAATGAACACCACATATTACAATCGCAAGGCCTGCTGATTGATCATAATTTTTCTCAAGACTTGATGAATAAAATCTCCATAATCAGCTTGCTTAGTTCGATATCTTATGTAGAATAGGCCTCTATATTTTTAACTTTTTTGCGACCACAAAATAAAAGTCCATTGTCTCTTCTAAAAGTCTAATGTCTCTCGTGATCGCATTGAGTATTTTCCACAGATACATCCACCTACAACATTTCCGTCTGATTTTCTATAACATATGGCGATAAGTATAATGATGACAATGGAGATCTACACTGATTGTTTACGCCGATTTTCACAGCTCTCGAACCAGTTAAACCATCATTGTAACTACAAATTTTAGGGAATCTGACGGCCGTCGATCCTGGGTGTTCGGCTAGTGGGTGAGCTCCCACAGCGAAGAAGTGGGCTGGTTATGCGTATTTCAATTTACTTGTTCGGTAGAGGCGCCCTCGGAGAGCGTCATCCATCCTGGGGGTACTGTGGATGGCGATGCAAGATTTTTGTGGAAGATATGAACAGAAACGACGCCTCCACTGTATTCTGAAGAGTCAACGCTCAGCGTTGGGTCAAGCTCCCAAGTTCCAAAGTTCGCGAAGACAGGACACGTTCAGAAGGAACCCAAGTACAGTTATCCTCTGTAGGTCTCTGACTGCAATGCATCGAGGCACACCCAAGTATTCTCTCCATCTTCTGGTTTCTACGTCCTAACAAACACGGGAAATCCTACGGTAGTGGGTGTGGTCGTACTGGTGATGCTCTGCGTAGACAGGCCCTCTATCGCAAGAGTTTTCTACGCGACTCATCAGCATGAAAAAGGCCTTGTGGAGAGGGCGATGAACGTGAGGCACGTCAAATGAGAACAACACCGGTGTGTAACGAAACTGGGGCCAGAGAATTTCGTACCTGGTTTTCCCACCCACAGGAATATTGAACTGTGATCATATACACTTGGGTCAGTGAGTATATGTGGGTCCCGGGGACAACCTTATCAGGCTATCCATCGTGGTCGTCGGTAGGCCGAAGTCCACTGTTGGTCAAAAGTAAACGGGTGCCCTCAGTTGGTCCTAGTTTCACACACGAAAGCGAGGAATCCAAGCCAGCCTGTGAAACAGCGTGAAGATGGAACTCGTACAGTCCACCGCGTGAGACCCTATAAATACCATCTTCGTTCTCCGTCCGGCAAATCATCTCTTCTCCAGTCAGTTTATCAGGAGCTATGGGGACCTCTAAGATAGCGAGTGTGGCCTTGCTGGTGATGCTCTGCGTGGGCACGTCTTCTGCCGCCAGAGTTCTCACGGCATACGCCGGTGGAGGCGGTGGGGGTCAAGGTGGTGGGGGAGGTGGCGGCACCGGTAACGGTTCAGGATCCGGTTACGGGTCCGGCTACGGTGAGGGTGGCGGGGGAGCGTACGGGGGTGGATACGGTAAGGGTGGTGGCGGCGGCGGTGGAGGGGGTCAAGGGGGCGGTGGGGGATATGGGCAAGGATCCGGGAGTGGGTACGGCTCCGGATCGGGATACGGAGGTGGCGGCGCAAACGGTGGAGGTTACGGCAGCGGCGGCGGGGGCGGTGGTGGCAGTGGAGGTGGCGGAGGGAGAGGAGGTGGGTCGGGATATGGGTCAGGAAGCGGGTCCGGGTACGGTTCTGGAGGCGCCGGCGGCTACGGCAAAGGCGGAGGCGGCGGGGGTGGTGGAGGCGGCGGCGGTGGATCGGGGTCAGGCTCTGGCTCCGGCTATGGCTCGGGGTCGGGGTCGGGCTACGGCGGTGGGTTTGGTCACCCTTGATCAGTGACCGGATACGCCAGTTATGCTCCAGGAGATGGCTTCTACGAATATAATTGCCAGATAATTACGGCTGCGTGTACTGTGAGACGGTGTAACAGCGAAGAAACAGTATAATCCTTGTTCTTGTGGAGAGGAAGGGAGATGGTGAGAAATAATGTAAACCCAAGATGACGATAGAATAAAATGGGAATCAACGACTTGTTTTCTGGATGTCATCTTTGTTGTATTTTACTCCGTAATGAATGTTTTCTGTTGATATAGTACGTAAGCCTTGAGTGTTCCGCTGACCAAGGAAGAAAGAATTTGACCACATCGGTCTTCTTTTATTATTCCACCTGACTCAAATTCTTGCGGCGATGGCTACTGAGGTGTTGACCATGCGAACCCACCCTTTGACTTCGATTATTAGATTATTGCATAAAGATACGAAAGCAGGACGATTGAGTAGGGGAAAATGTGTTCTTCGAGTCCACGCACAGTTGGCGTAACGTCAATGAAAAATATGCTTTCTCGCTCTCCCTCTCTCTCTCTCTCTCTCTCACTCCCCACCCCCAGTGCGCGCTTGGGACTGGAGCCCAATCGTGAACTGAATTGGAAAAGTCTGGTGTAATAGTTGATTCCAATGCTTCGTAACAGTTTGGACATCCATATCTTTTTTCCCTTACAAGCTAATTCTTTTTGACATTCTAATTTCTTCCCAATATCTTCGTCACATAATATTGCACCAGAACATTATTTTCTAGCAAGCACTTCCATTTTCTCCCTCTCAATCTCACCCTCGGACACCGGCTTCTCTCTTTCACCTCTGCCTGTATTGTTTATGGGTCCTAACGGCTACTCTCGACGTGCAATTCCCCAGTTTAAAGAACTTGTAAACCAGACCAAAGTCCATCGCTTCCCCCTCCACTCTCACCGCTTTGATACTCTCAAGTGCCACGGGCATAGCCACCACCAAACCCCAAAACCCAGGCTTCTTATGTCTCCACTCTGACCTTCGCCTCCCTGCCGTCTCCGTCACCATTTAAAGTGCCAGTAGCTGTACCTTGTCCCTCTCCTGGACAGACCAACAATCATTTCCATTTCCAAAATCAAGTCCGCCTTCTACTCTACTGCCAACATCTCCATCTTCGCCGCCGTTGGGTACTCCCGCACCATATCCGGACACTTATTCTGAGCTTCTGCGTCCTCTCTTTGACTCAGTTGGCCTACGATCAAACGTTGATAACGCGTTATAACTTCCAAACCTTGCAGGTCTGCTCAACATTTGTCGAAGAGACCACCAGGCCACATCTGCTATTCGACCTGATCCCGTCAGACCTCCATTCTATTCTTCGGTGCTGACGTGCCTGTGGGCGTTGGACCCGCAGCGACAGAGAATTGACGCCGGATTCGGGACGCAGCAGTCAGAAGCGCTATAATTGATCACGTTCCCACTGCACAGTTGACTCTAAATATTTAGATAGGGTTAGGCAGCCTACCACGAAATAAGTGAAACAAAAAATAAGGACGCGCTGGGAGCTGAAGAACGTTGACTTTTGAAGTGCTTGGACCCATGCACTCTGTGTGGTACTCAGGTTGGTGGTGAACTGAGAGCATGTTCTCAAAACCCGCCATGTATCATGTCCAGGCCTCCCACACAGAACAAAAAATGTAGCTCAGGAGTGACGCTATGCAACTCGAATGCGCAAAACAGCTGTAGGGTCAGAGAGAGAGAGAGGATGGCGATTCATTGGTTTTGGCCATTTGCGCACGGGATTCAACATAAGTTTGACGCTGGAGTAATCGTTAATACGATGTCAATCAAACATCGTTTGACTCAAAACACGTCCGCGTATAAGATAGGAGAAACTCATAAAGCAATTTTTTTTTACCGACCACTGTTCCATTCAAACTTCCATCAGTGCCTCCACCACCGCCACCGCCGCCGATTCTACTGCAGCTTCGAAAGTTGGCACCCCCAGTGTGTCTCTTCACCCCCCACCCAAACCGTAACCATACCCGGTCTGACTTCCTTTCCAACTGCCGTCACCACCGTAACCTTTCAAAATAAAAGCAGGAGATAAATGTCCTAGTTACCGTTCTTTGTGAGCAAGATCTCAGTTAATGAAAAATATGGGTGGAAAAGTAGCGATATACTTGGCCTTATTTCACTGCACGTGTGTGACCCTTTCGTGCAATCTGTCTCTAATTCTTTTTCCCTGAAAGCGGTCTATGATGATCATTCGTCTATTAAGAGTCATTTGATATCGTGGGATGGGTGCTCATATGAGGAGGCATATAAATGGAGAGAGAGAGAGAGAGAGAGAGAGAGAGAGCGGTAGATATGCCAGAAATAGAATAAAATATAAAATTTTAAGATTTTCAACGAGGGTGAGCTGCCTTTAGATTGAATTTAAGGACTGTGCTTCGTATTATTCATGTTGATAGACGAAGTCGATAAAAACCTACACAAGGAGGTGCTGTGCTTCGTATTATTCATGTTGATACACGAAGTCGATAAAAACCTACACAAGGAGGTGTCGACCGATCCAACTCCTCATGCCCCATAGAGAAATTCTAACAATCTTATAAAAGTATACAAGGACCACCATTTTTCACAACAATCAAAACTTCTCTTACAGCATAGAGAAATTCACATCAACTTTTAGGCTATATTTGAATACTACATAGAAAAATTCCAAAGGCTGTGTATTGATCAAAAATTTTCTCAAGATTTGATGAGTAAAAAATAAAATCTCCATATTCAGCTCAACATCTTATATAGAATAGACCTCTATATTATTATTTCTTTCGTAATAAGTCGGTTCTAAAAATATGACGCCTCTTGCGGATCGTTTATAGTATTTTCCACCGATACATCCACCAATAACATATGACGATAAGTATAATGGCGACAATGGAGATCTACACGGTGTGTACGCCTTATAACGTTACGCCGCTTTCACAGCTCTCGTTATTATCAACTGTTGTACACTCGAACCGACTAAAACCTCACTCTGACAAAAAAAATTATGGAATCCAGCAGCCGTCAATCCTGAATCCTACACGACGTGGCCTGGTTATGCGTATTTCAATTTACTTGTTCGGCAGGGGCGCCCGCGGAGGACGTCATCCGTCCAGTGGGGTCTGTAGACGGTGCTGCAAAACTTTTTTTGTAAGATACGAACAGAAATGTCGCCTCCACTTTATTTGAAGAGTCAACGATCAACGTTGACTCGAGCTCCAAGGTTTGGAAAGTTTGTGAGGACAGTTCACATTTAGATGGAAACCAACTGTCGTTATGCCCAGTACGACTCTGACTGAAATCCATGGGCACAGTCGGCACCGTAAACATGTAGGCATCCTAGTCCTATAAATACCCCCCGACGGTTCCCTTCCGAGGCACATCCAAGTATCCTCTCCATCTTCTGATTTCTACGTCCTACCGAAGATGGGAAACCCAAAGGTAGTGGGTGTGGTCTTGGTGGTGATGCTCTGCGTGGGCATGTCCTCTGCCGCCAGGGTTTTAACTGGTTATGCCGGTGCTGGCGGTGGTGGGGGCGGCGGAGGAGGAGGCGGTGGGTCGGGCAATGGCTCCGGTTCTGGCTACGGCTCCGGAGGCGGTTCCGGGTACGGGGAAGGCATCGGTGGGGGACGCGGTGGTGGCTATGGAAGAGGGGGTGGCGGTGGGGGGGGACGAGGGGGAGGGGGAGGCTCCGGAAACGGCTACGGAAGTGGATATGGCTCCGGGTCCGGCTATGGGGCCGGTGGAGCCAACGGCCGTGGATATGGGGCCGGTGGAGGCGGCGGTGGCGGCGGTGGCGGCAGTGGGCAAGGAGGCGGGAGCGGGTATGGTTCTGGGTCGGGAGGGGGAACTGGGTACGGTGCTGGGGGTGACAACGGCGCAGGCTACGGAAGCGGCGGAGGAGGTGGCGGCGGCGGTGGAGGAGGCGGCGGAAGTGGGAACGGAAGTGGCTGGGGCTACGGGTCCGGCGGCGGTTCTGGCTATGGCTCCGGTGCTGGAAACGGAGCTTATGGAAGCGGTGGTGGAGGAGGCGGGGGAGGCGGTGGCGGTGGCGGAGGGGGGTCCGGCTCTGGTTCGGGCTACGGCTCTGGATATGGGTCTGGATACGGCGGCGGAGCTGGGCGTCCATGAGAGAACTTTCCAGGCCTTGTTTCCGGTTCATACAGTGTTTAACTCCTGTAGTCTCCTCAATGTATTGTTATGCCACGTCGTTGTGAAGCCCTGGTCGTCAATGCTGTGATTCACGCTACAATTAGTAGCAATAATCGACAATTTCAAATTTAGCATATTATCTCAAATCCACAGTGGTTTATGTTTTCAGGACATGCACGTCTTAACATAAGATAGAGTGATTTATTTTTAATTTAAAATATAAAAAATATTTCAAACTAGGTTTCTATTTTCATAAAACAAGTAATTTAAAAATAGTTAGGGAGTATATGATGTTTCATAGCGCATACATGATGTAGACAAAAATGTAGAAAATAGGCTGAAGACCATTCTCTTAATGGAAAAAGCCACGTATATAAATATAGACAAACAACTATAGATAGATAGAGAGAGAGAGAGAGAGAGAGAGAGAGAGAGAGAGAGAGAGAGAGAGAGAGAGAGAGGAGAGATAGATAGATAGAGAGAGAGAGAGAGAGAGAGAGAGAGAGAGAGAGAGAGAGAGAGAGAGAGAGAGAGGAGAGATAGAGAGTGAACATTTAAGTGTTTGGACTTTATTTTGTTCTCGTTATGTTTTTTACTTGCCGTATATATTAAATCATTGAGATTTTGTTCTCCAACGTCTTCCGGCGTGAAAATATCATGAAATTTGACTAATATATTGTAAAACTGTGTTTATCTTGAATTGAAATTATACACTACGATTTAAAACGGTCCATTCGTTTTTAACTTTATTCTCATTTATAACATGGTCTGTATAGCATTTGGCGTAATGCTTTCATCTTAAGAGAAACTGACTAATAGGGTCCTCCGATCTAAACTGAGCAGAGAACTAATAGGGTGTCTAGAGGCATGAGGTGATCGGATCTAATGTGCAGAAGCTCAAACGTTCTTGTTGCAGTAACTCTCTCTCTCCCTCTGCCCCCGTGTTGAAATGGCAGTGGGATGGAATCGGAGAGAACTTCCAGTCGTCATGAGCCAATCTGTGCGGGGTCGCAGCTGTAGATGCACGTAGACTCTCCTCAACTACGGGAGCTACACAGGATCGATGGCTCATTTCTTTATTGGACTCCAACAACTTCATCCCCGAAAACTACAGTGAATGGATGCATTAAGTGGAAGGGGTTCTCTTCTTTTCACACGATGAGTCCGGCCGCGTAACTCGCTGCATGCAATATGGAGTCTTGTTTTCCAATCCACACACATTGCATAATGGAAGGCTACCTAACCTTCCTCAGAAATAAGCGCCCCCGACGCTGACATTTGAGTGCCAGATCGATGGTTTCTTCGACGAATTTTACCTCAAACTCCAAGTTTTAGAAGGCGGGTCCCAGGGAGTCAACGTTCGATCGGAGACTTGTGCAGTCGTGATGATCTCTCGTGATCGCATACAAGTTCAGGCTGCCTTCGTTTTCGACCGCAGTTTTGCGTCCTAAAAGAACCCCGTGGAGAATGTTTCCACGGGCATCAAGTCAACTTTCTGTGGTCTGATTTCTTTATTCCGCGGGAAATGCGGAGGTAAAGGGTTCAGTGTCCCGGGTTGGTGGTGACGCTCCTCCGTCGCCGGGGTTCTTACTGCACGTCTTTTGGTGGTGGAGGAGGGTGTGGGGAAGGCGGCTGCAGAGACGTTTTGGGCACTGGAGAAGGCGTCGGGTGGCCGTCTGTGGATCGTTTCGCGAGGCGTGGCGGCAGGTCGGGATACAGATTCGGAATTTAAGTCAGATATGAAAACGAAAGCAATCCGATGCCAACAGAAAACATTCAACGCTTGCATAAAATAAAATGATACAATAATCGAGGGACAGTCGACGTTACGTATCATATGAATTTTGTTAAAACAAGCGAGCACAGAGGTAAGCCAGCGATTTCTGGGGTCTAGAATCACTCGTCCTCTTATCACGTCTTCTTATAGAACGTCGATTACCACACTCCTTTGCTTCCCATCGATTAATTGATTCAGAATCCAACCGTTCTACCATCCGGCGGCGCGCTAATTATGCTAAATTTTGTTAAACAGTTTTGTGAACCAGTATCTATCATCATCCCGGACGGATGAACTATAGATTCATCGGCGTCGTGTCCCGGATCAGATTTTGTAAAAAAGATCGTCTCAACTATATTATTTTTTCATTGTACTTTTAATAATCGCTGAGTTGGCATGATACATATGATTACGCGGACGTGTTACTCGCCCGAGTACCCCCAACCTGCAAGGACCCGCCAGAAGGGGGATGGTGACAACTTTACCTTATAGTGAGGACAGACTCTCTTTCTCTCTTTCTCTCTCTGTGTCCCCCCCTCCCTCCTTTCTCTCTCTCGCTCTACCTCAGGGTTGACGGAGTCGGATAGTCCGTGTGAAACGACCTGCCGTCGACCGCAATATTCGGTGTCACTTAAGCTCCTGTGCACTAACTTTTTCCTCGTCTTTGTTACCTCATGAGCTCGATTTCTCACAGTTAACGTGCACATTTGATTTCGTGACTCTCATGCGGTTAAAAGTCATCTCTAGATCGGTGTTCTCCTCGATGTTCTTTACCTTTCCTCGGGCGCGGAGTATAATTTGTTTCTTCTCCTTCCCTGTAGAGCATAAGTTTTGATCCCTGGGCGGCTCGACATATTACCTAATTCTCTCTCTCTCTCTCTCTCTCTCTCTCTCTCTCTCTCTCTCTCTCTCTTTCTCTATCTATCTATATATATATGGGCGAGCTCTTAGTAGATTATTAGCTAACAGAATATAGGGGCGAGCTCTTTCTACGCGACTCATCAGCATGAAAAAGGCCTTGTGGAGAGGGCGATGAACGTGAGCCACGTCACATGAGAACAACACCGGTGTGTAACGAAACTGGGCCCAGAGAATTTCGTACCTGGTTTTCCCACCCACAGGAATATTGAACTGCGATCATATACACTTGGGTCAGTGAGTATATGTGGGTCCCGGGGACAACCTTATCAGGCTATCCATCGTGGTCGTCGGTAGGCCGAAGTCCACTGTTGGTCAAAAGTAAACGGGTGCCCTCAGTTGGTCCTAGTTTCACACACGAAAGCGAGGAATCCAAGCCAGCCTGTGAAACAGCGTGAAGATGGAACTCGTACAGTCCACCGCGTGAGACCCTATAAATACCATCTTCGTTCTCCGTCCGGCAAATCATCTCTTCTCCAGTCAGTTTATCAGGAGCTATGGGGACCTCTAAGATAGCGAGTGTGGCCTTGCTGGTGATGCTCTGCGTGGGCACGTCTTCTGCCGCCAGAGTTCTCACGGCATACGCCGGTGGAGGCGGTGGGGGTCAAGGTGGTGGGGGAGGTGGCGGCACCGGTAACGGTTCAGGATCCGGTTACGGGTCCGGCTACGGTGAGGGTGGCGGGGGAGCGTACGGGGGTGGATACGGTAAGGGTGGTGGCGGCGGCGGTGGAGGGGGTCAAGGGGGCGGTGGGGGATATGGGCAAGGATCCGGGAGTGGGTACGGCTCCGGATCGGGATACGGAGGTGGCGGCGCAAACGGTGGAGGTTACGGCAGCGGCGGCGGGGGCGGTGGTGGCAGTGGAGGTGGCGGAGGGAGAGGAGGTGGGTCGGGATATGGGTCAGGAAGCGGGTCCGGGTACGGTTCTGGAGGCGCCGGCGGCTACGGCAAAGGCGGAGGCGGGGGGGGTGGTGGAGGCGGCGGCGGTGGATCGGGGTCAGGCTCCGGCTCCGGCTCCGGCTATGGCTCGGGGTCGGGGTCGGGCTACGGCGGTGGGTTTGGTCACCCTTGATCAGTGACCGGATACGCCAGTTATGCTCCACGAGATGGCTTCTACGGATATAATTGCCAGATAATTACGGCTGCGTGTACTGTGAGACGGTGTAACAGCGAAGAAACAGTATAATCCTTGTTCTTGTGGAGAGGGTGGGAAGGAGACGAATAATGTAAACCCCAGCTGTCGATCGAATAAAATGGGAGTGAATAAGTATGAGGCTAATCTCGGTACACGCTCCTTGTCGCGGTATTTATGTCGTCTGTGACACCTGTTTTTTGGATGGTATTGTGGTTTTATTTTACTCCGGAGTGAATATATTATGTTGCCATAGTGCATGTCTTGAGCGTTCTGCTGATCAACGAGGAAAGAATTTGTCCTCATCGGTCTTCTACCATCATCCCACGACTCAGATTCTAGCAGTGATGGCTACTGAGGAGTTGATCATGCGAACCCCGTTGACTTCGATACTTACGTTATATCATAAGAAAAGATTTATCGGCGATTGAATAGGGGACATTTTGTTCTTCGAGTCCACGTACGGTTTTGCCGTAACATTACAGAGAATATGCTCTCTCTCGCTCTCTCTCTCTCTCTCTCTCTCTCTCTCTCTCTCTCTCACACACACACACACACACACACACACACACACTCACTCTGCCTCCTCTCCACCCCCCCTTTGATTCCAATCCTTCGTAACAGCTTAGACCAATTTATATCTTTCTTCCCTCACAAACCAATTATTTTTCAAATGTTTGATTTGTTATTAATATCTTGTGATATTATATTACATCAAAACATTATTTTCTAACATTCAGTTCCATTTTCTTCCTCTCAATCTCAACCTCGGACTTTGGATTCTCCCTTTCACCTCTGCCTGTCTTGCTCATAGGTCCTAACGGCTACTCTCAACGTACCATTCGCAAGTTTCAAGCACTTGTAAACCGGACAGAAGTCCATCCCTTCCCCCTCCCATCTTACCGCTTTGATATGCCCAAGTGCCGCGGCCATAGCCATAGACACCAGAAAACCCTAAATCCAGGTTACTTCTGTTTCCAGTCTGGCCTTCGCCTCACTGCCGTCTCTGTCGCCATTTGCAACGCCAGTAACCGAGCCTTGCCCCTCTCCTGGCCCGGCCCATAACCGTTTCCATTGACACCACCAGGTTTGCCTTCAATTCCGCGGGCAACATCTCCATCACGCACCTTACTCGGATCCTTATTCCGAGCTACCGCGTCCCCGCTAACGATTTCTCTCAGATGCCCACGTCGATGACGGGCGACTACCTTTTGACTTACTGTGGCCTACGATCAAACGTTGACTGCTTTCAAACCTCACAGGTCGGCTCAACACTTGTCGAAGAGACCATCAAGTCACATCTCTGCTATTCAGCCTGATACCGCCAGATCTCCATTCTCCGCTTTGGCGCTGACGTGCCTGCGAGCGTTGGACCCGCAGAGGAAGATAATTCACGCCGGATTCGGGACGCAGGAGAAAGAGGTGCCATAATTGATCACGTTCCCACATTGCACTATGGACTCTAAATGTTTAGATAGGGTTAGGCAGCCTACCAAGAAATAAGTGAAACAGAAACCATGCGGCGCTGGGAGCTGAGAAACGTTGACTTTTAAAACGCTTGGACCCATGCATTCTGTGTGGTATTTAGGTTGGCGATGAACTGGGCACTTGTTACCGAAATCCGCCATGTATCATGTCCAGGCGTCGCACACAGAATAAAAACTGGACCACAGGAGTGACGTTATGCATCTCGAATGCGAAACGTTCGTACCTTGGTTCCTTGTTATTTGAATATTCGCACGTCGGCACTAGGCTCAGAGAGAGACAGAGAGAGAGACAGAGAGGATGAAAACTTATAGATTTTGGTCGTTTGCGCATGGGATTCAACACAAGTTCGACGCAAGAGTCATCGTTAATATTTGGACAACTTTATATCCACCAAGCATTGTTTGACTGGAAACACGTCGGCATATAAGTTAGGCGGAAATCAGAAGGCAAAAAAATTGTCGACCACAGTTCCGTTCCAACTTCCGCCACTGCCTCCACACCGCCACCGCATTTACTGCAGCATCGATTTTTAGCATCCCCAGCGCGTACCCCCGAACTATATACTCGGTTCTGCTTTCGTTCCAACTGTTGTCATTACTCCAACACCTCAAAACGAAAATAGGACAAGAATGTCCCCGTCACCGTCCTTTGTGAGCAAGATCATGGTTAATGATGAATATGGGCGGGAAACTGGCGATGAACTTGCCACTGTTTCATTCCACTGTAACCTGTCTCATATTCCTTTTATATGAACGCGGTCTATGATAATCATTCGTCTATTAAAAGTCATTTGATATCGCGAGTTGGGTGCTCATATAAGGAGACATAAATGATGAAAGAGAGTGAGAGAGACGTAGTTAAGTCAGAGATACAATAAAATTTACAAGATTAAAATTTTCAACGAGGGTGAGCTACGTTTTGATAGAATTTGATGGTTGCGCTTCCTATTCTTCATGTCGATATACGAAGTCAACATAAATTTACAAAAGGAGGTAATCAACTCCCCACGTTCGTATATTTTTATTTTATTTCAAACAATCTTATAGAAGTCTAAAAACACAACCATTTTACGCAACTTTTACAATGTAGAGAAATGCACATCAACTTTTAGCCTATATATGAACATTATGGAGCACAATTCCCAGGCTTGATGAGTATCAGAATTTTCTCAAGACTTGATGAGTAAAAAATAAAATCCCATAATCAGCTTGCTAAGCTCAATATCTTTTGTAGAATAGGCCTGAAGATTTACCTTTTTGTGTAATATGTCAGTTCTTAAAATCTTATGTTTCCGGTGACCGTACTGAGTATTTTCAACCGCTACATACATCAACAATATTTCCGTGTAAGTTTCTACAACAACAGGGCAACAAGTATAAAGACAACACTGGAGATCTACACTGTAGCTTAGGTTTTTAACGTTACGCCGATTTTCACAGCTCTCATTAATCTTAACAGTTGTACACTCGAACCGATTAAAACATTATTGTAACCACAAATTTTCGGGAATCCAGCGGCTATCGATCCTGAATCCTGCACGACACCTGAAATGGTGTTCGGCTTGTGGGTGAGCTCCCACAGCGAAGAAGTGGCCTGGTTATGCGTATTTCAATTTACTTGTTCGGCAGTGGCGCCCCCGGAGAATGTCATCCGTCCAGCAGTGCAAGACCTTCGTCTAAGATACGAACAGAAATGTCGCCTCCACTTTATTCTGAAGAGTCAACGATCAACGTTGACTCAAGCTCCAAGGTTTGGAAAGTTTGTGAGGACAGTTCACATTTAGATGGAAACCAACTGTCGTTATGCCCAGTACGACTCTGACTGAAATCCATGGGCACAGTCGGCACCGTAAACATGTAGGCATCCTAGTCCTATAAATACCCCCCGACGGTTCCCTTCCGAGGCACATCCAAGTATCCTCTCCATCTTCTGATTTCTACGTCCTACCGAAGATGGGAAACCCAAAGGTAGTGGGTGTGGTCTTGGTGGTGATGCTCTGCGTGGGCATGTCCTCTGCCGCCAGGGTTTTAACTGGTTATGCCGGTGCTGGCGGTGGTGGGGGCGGCGGAGGAGGAGGCGGTGGGTCGGGCAATGGCTCCGGTTCTGGCTACGGCTCCGGAGGCGGTTCCGGGTACGGGGAAGGCATCGGTGGGGGACGCGGTGGTGGCTATGGAAGAGGGGGTGGCGGTGGGGGGGGACGAGGGGGAGGGGGAGGCTCCGGAAACGGCTACGGAAGTGGATATGGCTCCGGGTCCGGCTATGGGGCCGGTGGAGCCAACGGCCGTGGATATGGGGCCGGTGGAGGCGGCGGTGGCGGCGGTGGCGGCAGTGGGCAAGGAGGCGGGAGCGGGTATGGTTCTGGGTCGGGAGGGGGAACTGGGTACGGTGCTGGGGGTGACAACGGCGCAGGCTACGGAAGCGGCGGAGGAGGTGGCGGCGGCGGTGGAGGAGGCGGCGGAAGTGGGAACGGAAGTGGCTGGGGCTACGGGTCCGGCGGCGGTTCTGGCTATGGGTCCGGTGCTGGAAACGGAGCTTATGGAAGCGGTGGTGGAGGAGGCGGGGGAGGCGGTGGCGGTGGCGGAGGGGGGTCCGGCTCTGGTTCGGGCTACGGCTCTGGATATGGGTCTGGATACGGCGGCGGAGCTGGGCGTCCATGAGAGAACTTTCCAGGCCTTGTTTCCGGTTCATACAGTGTTTAACTCCTGTAGTCTCCTCAATGTATTGTTATGCCACGTCGTTGTGAAGCCCTGGTCGTCAATGCTGTGATTCACGCTACAATTAGTAGCAATAATCAACAATTTCAGGTTTAATAATCAATTATTTGCGGGACTGCCCGTCTTCACATAAGATTGCGTGTTTTTTTTATTTTAAAAAAACAGAAATATTGTTTTTAAGTAGGTTATTGTTTTTACACAACAAGTCATTTAAAACATTAAGTGATATATCTACGATTCTTATCAACAAAACGGTTTTTACTGAACGTGTTAAAGGTTTAAGTACCGAACGAGTCTTAGGATATTTCAAAGCTCATATGTGATGTAAATAGAACATATAGAAACGGGCCCAAGACCATTCCCCTGAGGAAAGCTGTCATGTATATAATATATTGACGTAAAGATAGCTAGATAGAAAGAGGGAGATAGAGAGGGACAAGGGAGTGACCGTTTAAGTGTTTGGATTTGATTTTTGTTCTCCTTATTTTTTTACTCACCTAACAAATTAATACATTAAGAATTTGTCATCAAACATCTTCATGCATGGAAATATCATAAAATTCTAATAATATACTATACAACTGTGTTTATCCCGAATTAAAATTGTACACTTCGATTTTAAATGGTCCATTCCTCTTTAACGTTGTTTTACAACATGGTCCATAGAATTTTGTATAATGTTTTCATATAAGTAGGAGAACTGGCCAAAGTTTGTTTGTGACCATATATGTATGAGAATCGAGTTTTTTTATGGGCCAGACGACACGTTCTTCGATCTAAACAGACCAAAGAACTAATGGGGTAGCTAGAGTCAGGCGGCTATTGGATCTAATGTACACACGGCCATAACTTCTTGTTGCCATAACTCTCTTTCACGCTCTCCATCCCCGTATTGAACCGGTGATGGCATCCTCATCAGAGAGAACTTCGAGGTTGTCTTGAACCAATCTTTGCTACGTCGCAGCAGTAGAAGCGCGTAGACTCTCGTCAATCCCGGGAGCTACACCAGATCGATGGCTCATTTCTTTATTGGACAAACAATTTCAGTGAATGAGTGCATCTGTTAACGAAGTCATGGTTTTCAACTTAACGCGTTCTCTTTTTCTCACATGATGAGCCCGGCCGCGTATCTCGATGTTCGCAATATAGAGTCTTGTTTTCCATTCCACGCACATTGTGTAGTGAAGGCTACCTAGCCTTCCTCAGACATCAGCGGTCCTCAGCGCGGGCTGCTTCTAGAATCTGACACCTGCAACTGCGCCTTCATTGGAGTGCCAGATCGATGTTTTCTTCGACTAATTTCAACTCAAGTTCCAAGTCTTGGATAGGGGGTGTCTCGAGGAGTAAACATTCAATCGGAGACTTGTACAGGCGGGGATGATCTCTAGTGAATCGCGTAGGCCCAGAATACCTTCGTTTTCGACCGCAGTTTGGTCGTATAACACTCCATTGAGAATGTTTCCAGGGACATCAAATCAACTTTCTGTGGTCTGGTCTCTTTATTCCGCGGGAAATCAGGGGGTAGAGGCAGTGTGCTGGCTCGATGACGATCCTCCGTCGTTGGGGCTCTTACTGTATATATGCCTGTGGTGGTGGCGGAGGGGGTGGGTAGGCCTCTGCGGAGGCGTTCTTGGAATTGGATGACGCGTCGGGGGGCAGTCTCGGGGCCGTTTTGCGAGGGGGCGGCGGCGGTGAGGGGTCGGGATGCAGATACGGAAATTAGGTCAAATAGGAAGGAAAGCAATCCGATGCTGACGATTTCCTTCCACCTTGGTCAAAGGGCGCCCCGCGCAAACTTACGTTCTCTCCCAACAGCAAACATTCAATGACCGAATAAAGTAAAATGGTGCAACAATCGAGAGACAGTCAACGCTATGTATCATATAAAGTTTGCACAGAGATTAACCACAGATCTCTGGGGTCATAAATTACTCGTCTTCTTCGAACGGCTTCCTAAAGAACACTGATTACCACGGTTTCTTTTGTCCTTCACAGTAAAACACACCTTGAGACATTGGGACGACCTTGTCGGGTTCTCCATCGTGGTCGTCGGTGGGCCGATGTGCACCGTTAGTCAAAAGTCGGCAGCCCACAGTTGGTCCTAGTTTCCCACGAACAAAAGTGAGGAATGCAAGCCAGCCTGTTAAACTGCGTGAAGATGGAGCTCGTAAAGTCCAACGCGTGAGACCCTATAAATACCATCTTCGTTCCTCCGTCCGGCAAATCATCTCTTCTCCAGTCAGTTTATCAGGAGCTATGGGGACCTCTAAGATAGCGAGTGTGGCCTTGCTGGTGATGCTCTGCGTGGGCACGTCCTCTGCCGCCAGAGTTCTCACGGCATATGCCGGTGGAGGCGGTGGGGGTCAAGGTGGTGGGGGTGGCGGCGGCACCGGTAACGGTTCAGGATCCGGTTACGGGTCCGGCTACGGTGAGGGTGGCGGGGGAGCGTACGGGGGTGGATACGGTAAGGGTGGTGGCGGCGGCGGTGGAGGGGGACAAGGGGGCGGTGGGGGATATGGGCAAGGATCCGGGAGTGGGTACGGCTCCGGATCGGGATACGGAGGTGGCGGCGCAAACGGTGGAGGTTACGGCAGCGGCGGCGGGGGCGGTGGTGGCAGTGGAGGTGGCGGAGGGAGAGGAGGTGGGTCGGGATATGGGTCAGGAAGCGGGTCCGGGTACGGTTCTGGAGGTGCCAACGGCGGTGGCTACGGCAAAGGTGGAGGCGGCGGGAGTGGTGGAGGCGGTGGCGGTGGATCGGGGTCAGGCTCTGGCTCCGGCTATGGCTCGGGGTCGGGGTCGGGCTACGGCGGTGGATTTGGTCACCCTTGAACAGTGACTGGACACTCCCGTTATGCTCCAGGAGATGGCTTCTACGTATATAATTTCTAGATAATTACGGCTGCGTGTCTGTGTGAGGGTGCTGTACCGAAAAGCAGTAATAGTCCTTGTTCTTGAGGAAGGGAGATGGTGACAAATAATGTAAACCCCAGCTTACGATAGAATAAATCGGAATAAATGAGTTTCTGGCTAATCTCGGTGCGTGCTTATTGTGGCGAGATTTATGCCGTCTGTGACACAGACTTGTTTTCTTTCATTATAAGACTTATGCCGGTGGCGGAGGCGGGTCCGGCTCTGGATATGGGTCTAGATACGGCGGCGGAGCTGGGGGACGTCCATGAGACAACTTTCCAGGCCTTGTTTCCGGCTCATACGGTGTTTAACTCCTGTAGTCTTCTCAATGTATGGTTATGCCGCGTCGTCGTGAAGCCCTGGTCGTCAATGATGTGATTCACGCTATAATTAGTAGCAATAATCATATTTAGCATACTGTTCTCAAATCCCCAGTGGGCTATGTTTGCAGGACAGCTCCTCTTTACATAAGACTGACGGGTTTATTTTTAATGTAAAATAGAAATAATATTTTGAACTAGATTTCTATTTTTATAAGACAAGTAATTTTAAAAAATTTAGTGATGTATTTGCAGTTTTTAAAGAGGAAAAAGTAAGTCCATATCATTGAAACGGTTGCGACTAGAGGTGTTAAAGGTCTAAGTAGTCAGCGAGTATTAGCGCCCTTCAAATCTCATACATGATGTAGAGAAAAATGTAGAAGAAGCACTGAAGCCCATTCCCCTAAGGAAACTATATATATATATATATATATATATATATATATATATAATATGGATAAACAATTAGATAGCAGAGGGAGATACAGGGGGAGAGGGGAGAAGGAGAGTGATCGTTTAGGTGTATGGATTTATTTTTTTCTCGTTATGTTTTTTACTTACCTCTTCATGCATGAAAATATCATAAAATTTGACAAGTATTTTGTACAACTGTGTTTATGCCGAATTAATTTCACACTATATTTTTAAACGGTCCATTCCTCTTTAATTGTTTTCTTAGTTTGAACATGGTCTATAGCATTTTGCATAACGTTTTCATATAAATTGGAGAAAAAATTGATATAATTTACTGAAATTGTATTAAAAAGGGAGGCCTTGGTATTAACGTCAGTGTCAAAATTAACAATGAATGGAACCGAGGGCGGAAAATTTGACAATATTGCTTACCCAATATTCCGAATTGGCCCCTAGCTTACCCATCAATATTGCTAATGAGCCGCCAAACGAAACGTTCTCAGATCTAAACTGACGAAAGAACTAATGGGGTAGCTAGAGTCAGGTGGCTATTGGATCTAATGTACAGATTGTTACACCTTGTTGCCGTAACTCTCTCTCTCTCTCTCTCTCTACCCTCGTATTGATCCGGAGGTGGCATCTTCGTCGGAGAGAACTTTCAATTTGTCTTGAACCAATCTTTGCGACGTCGCAGCGGTAGATAGCACGTAGACTCTCGTCAATCCCAGGAGCTACACCGGATCGATGACTCATTTCTTTATTGGACTCAACAACTTCAGTCCCCACATGCACAGTGAATGCGTCTATCTGTTAACGAAGTCATGGTTTTCAACTTAACGCGTTCTCTTCTTTCCACCCAATGAGTCCGGCCGCGTAACTCGCTGCATGGAATATAGTCTTGTTTTCCATTCCACACACATTGCATGATGGAAGGCTACCTAACATTCCTCAGAAATCAGCGTCCTCAACGCGGGCTGCTACTAGAATGCGACACCTTCAGTTGCGCCGACATTTAAGTGCAAGATCGATGGTTTCTTCGACGAATTTCAACTCAAGCTCCAAGTTTTGGAACGCCGATCCCAGGAGTCAAAGTCCGATCGGAGACTTGTACAGTCGTGATGATCTCTCGTGAATCACTTACAAGTTCAGACTGCCTTCGTTTTCGACCGCAGTTGGTGCCCAATAAACACTCCGTGGAGAATGTTTCCAGGTACATCCAATCAACTTTATATGGTCTGAATTGTTTATTCCGCGGGAAATGTAGAGGTATAGGTTTCAGTGTTCTGGCTCGATGGTGATGCTCCTCCATCGCCGGGACTCTTACTGCATATGCCTGTGGCGATGGTGGAGGGAGTGGGGTAGGCGGCTGCGGAGGATTTTTGGCAGTAGAGAAGTCGTGGGGGAGCCGTCTGTGGGTCTTTCGCGAAGGGTGGCGGCGGGTCGGTATACAGATACGAATTTAAGTCAGATGGGAAAACGAAAGCAATCCGATGCCACAGATTTCTTTCCACGTTGGTCAAAAGGGCGCGCAAGCTTAAGTTCGCCAACAGAAAACATTCAAGGATTGAATAAAATTAAATGATGCAATAATCGAGAGACAGTGAACATCCTGTATGATATACATTTTATTAGAACAAGCGAGCACAGTGATAAGCCACAGATTTCTGGGGTCTAGCATTGCTCGTCTTCTTATCCCGGCTTCCTCAAGAACAACGATTACCACGGTTTTTTCGTAATTCACAGTACCACACTCCTTTGCTTCCCATAGATTAATTAATTCAGCATCCAATGGTTCTACCTTCCGGCTGCGCACTGATTGTCCTAAATTTTGCTTTCACCAGTATCTTTCATCGTCCCCGATGGCTGAACTATATATATCATAGGCGACGTGCCTGGGATCAGATTTTGTAAGAAAGATCGTATCAACTATATATATATATTTGTACTTTCAATAATCGCTGAGTTGTACATATGATCACGCCGAGGTGGTACTCGCCCGATTAACCATCCCTTCTGGGGTCATGAATGAAGATTGACCAACCCCATCCTGGTTGGACCAGTCGAAAGGCAGATGGTGACAACTCTACTTTAGAGTAAGGATAGACTCTCCGTCTCTCTCTCTCTCTCGCTCGCTTTACCTTAGAGTTGACGGCAGTCGGATAGTCCGTGTGAAACGACATGACGTCGACCCCAAATTAGGTGTCACTTGACAAAGCTCCTGTGCACTAAGTTGTCGTTATCTTTGTTACCTCATGAACTCGATCTCTCACAATTAAAGTCCACATTTAATGTCGGAGTACAATTTGCTTCTTCTCGTTGCCTGAATAGCATAAGCTTTGATTCCTAGGCGGCTCGACATATCATCCTTATGTAAGCACAGTCTTGTCCACCATCTTAAAATACATATCAAGTAAAGCCAATTTACAGATCCTAATCTTCTGCTTATTTGGTGGTTTATCCTCGTCCAAAAGTCCTAAATTCCTCTCTCTCTCTCTCTCTCTCTCTCTCTCTCTCTCTCTCTCTCTCTCGCCACATATGTAGACGCGTGGATATTTAGCCAACAGACTATATGGGCGAGCTCTTTCTACGCGACTCATCAGCATGAAAAAAACCTTGTGGAGAGCTCAAGGAACACTCAGCACATCACAAGAGAGCGTCACCGGTGCAGCTACTGGCGCCAGCGAACTGCGTACCCGGTTTTCCCACAGTTAACTGCGACCACATACGCTCGGCGCAGCTAGCATCCTTGAGACATTGGGACGACCTTGTCGGGTTCTCCATCGTGGTCGTCGGTGGGCCGATGTGCACCGTTAGTCAAAAGTCGGCAGCCCACAGTTGGTCCTAGTTTCCCACGAACAAAAGTGAGGAATGCAAGCCAGCCTGTTAAACTGCGTGAAGATGGAGCTCGTAAAGTCCAACGCGTGAGACCCTATAAATACCATCTTCGTTCCTCCGTCCGGCAAATCATCTCTTCTCCAGTCAGTTTATCAGGAGCTATGGGGACCTCTAAGATAGCGAGTGTGGCCTTGCTGGTGATGCTCTGCGTGGGCACGTCCTCTGCCGCCAGAGTTCTCACGGCATATGCCGGTGGAGGCGGTGGGGGTCAAGGTGGTGGGGGTGGCGGCGGCACCGGTAACGGTTCAGGATCCGGTTACGGGTCGGGCTACGGTGAGGGTGGCGGGGGAGCATACGGGGGTGGATACGGTTAGGGTGGTGGCGGCGGCGGTGGAGGGGGACAAGGGGGTGGCGGGGGATATGGGCAAGGATCCGGGAGTGGGTACGGCTCCGGATCGGGATACGGAGGTGGCGGCGCAAACGGTGGAGGTTACGGCAGCGGCGGCGGGGGCGGTGGTGGCAGTGGAGGTGGCGGAGGGAGAGGAGGTGGGTCGGGATATGGGTCAGGAAGCGGGTCCGGGTACGGTTCTGGAGGTGCCAGCGGCGGTGGCTACGGCAAAGGTGGAGGCGGCGGGGGTGGTGGAGGCGGTGGCGGTGGATCGGGGTCAGGCTCTGGCTCCGGCTATGGCTCGGGGTCGGGGTCGGGCTACGGCGGTGGATTTGGTCACCCTTGAACAGCGAACGGATACGCCCGTTTTGCTCCACGAGATAGCCTCGACGTATACGTGACAGATAATTACGGCTGCGTGTACTGTGAGACGGTGTAACAGCGAAGAAACAGTAATAATCCTTGTTCTTGTGGAGAGGGCGGGAAGGAGACGAATAATGTAAACCCCAGCTTACGATCGAATAAAATTGGAAACAATAAGTATCTGGCTAATCTCGGTTCTTGCTTCTTGTGGCGAGATTTATGCCGTCTGTGACACAGACTTTATTTCTGGATGCCATCTTTGTTGTATTGTTCTCCGTAGTGAATGTTTTCTGTTGCCAGAGTACGAAGTCTTTACTGTTCTGCTGAGCAACAACGAAGGAATTTGTCCGCATCGATCTTCTTTCATTATCTGGCTACTGAGGTGTTGGCCATGCGAAACCTTTGACTTCGATCCTTAGACATTGCAGTAATAAACGAGAAGCGGGACGATTGAATAGGTAAAATTGTGTACTACTGCTGCCGTAACATCAAAGAAAAATATGCTCTCTCTCTCTCTCTCTCTCTCTCTCCCACACCCCCCCCCCCTCCCGCAGGCGCTGGGGGGTGAGAGCCAAAATCATGAACTGAATTGAAAACGTCGTCTGTAATTGTTTATTCTAATTCTTAGTAACAGTTTGGACCTCCAACATAACTTGCGAACTTCACCAGCTCATTATTTTTCTTTTTTAAAAATTTCTTATTAATATCTTTGTTATATTAAATTTACATCACAACATTATTTTCTAACATGCACTTTAATTTTCTCCCTGACAAACTAACCCTTGGACATAGGATTCTCTCTTTCACCTCTACTGTATTTCTCATGGGTCCTAACGGCTACTATCCGCGTAGGTTCGCAAGTTTAAAGTAGTAAACTGGACCAAAGTCCACAGTTTCTCCCTCCACCCGCACCGCTTTGATACCCTCAAATGCCGCTGAAGTATTCATAGCCACACCAAGCTCTAAATCCGGGCTATTTAAGTTTCCACTCCGGGCCTTCTTCTTCCTGCTGTCGCCGTCACGAGTTGAAACGCCAGTAAACGTACCTTGTCCCTCTCCGCGCTACCAAGTCCGCCTTCTACTCTGCTGCCAACATCTTCATCTTCGCCGCTGTTGGGTACACCCGCACCTTACCCGGATCCTTATTCCGAGCGGCCGCGTCCCCGCCAACGATTTCTCCGAGATGCCCACGTCGATGGCCGGCTACCTTAGACTCAGAGTGGCCTACGATCAAACGTTGACAACGGGTTGATGCTTTCAAACCTTGCAGCTCGGCTCAACATTTGTCGAAGAGACCACCAAGTCACATCTTCTATTCGGCCTGATCCCGCCATACCTCCATTCTCCGCTTTGGTACTGACGTACCTGTCGTGGTTGGACCCGCAGAGGAAGATAATTGACGCCGGATTCTGGAGGTAGCAGCCAGAGGTGCTATAATTAGTTGCGTTCCTATACTACACCGTGGACTGTAGATATTTAGGTAGGTCTAGGTAGCCTACCACAAAATAAGTGAAACAGAGAACTAAGACGCGCTTGGAACCTAGAAACATCGACTTTTAAAACGCTTGGACCAATGCATTCTGTGCGGTATTTAGGCGGGTGATGAACCGGGCACATGTTATCTGAACCCGTCATTTATCATGTCCAGGTCTCGCACACAGAATTAAAGCTGGAGCACAGGAATGACGTTGCTACTGTGCTTCCCTTGTTATTTAAATATTCGCACGTCCGCAGTAGGCTTAGAGAGAGAGAGAGAGAGAGTGAGGATGACGATCCATAGGTTTTGGACGTTTGCACACGGGATTCAAAATGTTTGACGCATGAGTCATCGTTCATATGTGGATCACTTTAGATCAACCAGGCATCGTTTGACTCAAAAAACATGTCGGCATACAAGTTAAGAGAAACTAGGAAGGCAAAAAAAAAATGTCGACAACAGTTCTGTTCCAATTTACTGCAGCTTCGATCGTTGACACCGCCAGCGCCTACCCAGACCTCTCTCTCAAACCGTAACTATACTCTGTTCGACTTCCTTTTTTATCTGTAGTCACCGCTGCAACACTTTAAAGTACAAATAGGACATAAATGTCCCCATTGTCAGAGTGATGAGCCACTAGGATTTGTATGTTTTGTTTGCCCATTGTTAGATTATATATTGAATAAACTAGGACATGTTTGGGAATGAGGGTATCTCCTTTCTGTCTTGATAGTTCTCTTCTCCTCCCTCTTTACCTTGATGATTCTCTTCCCCTCCTCTATCATGATGGTTCTCTTTCTAATACGAAATAATGTTTCTTTCCACCTGGCCTGAAAAGGAGTGTGGTGGCATTGCCCTAGGTTCTTATTTTGGATCATTTTCCCCTCTTTCTGGTTAAGTTTATTTTAGCTACCTATCCCACTGCGTCAAATTTCCCACCAGTTTATCCTGGTGGTGCCTCAAGACAAACATTATCCTATTCATATCAAAAGTGGAAGATCAAAGCAATAGATATCATTCTCATCAGCCTTGGTGATGTTACATCTTCTTTTGATATCATTAAAAACTTAATTGAATCATCAAGATTGATGGTCTAATTTTGTATTCTTCTAAACATTTGTTTCAAGATTTACTTATTTCAGGCTCATTTTTCTTGTTTATGTTTGCAAAATATATCCTCAATTATATTTGATTGTGAGATCACTTGCTCAAATAAGGGATTAGTGGATATCTATCTGTATTTATCTTCACATTTTTTATTTTTAGATATAAATGAAGACATTTGATAAATTGAAAACTATTAGCACTAAATTAAATGAAATCAGTTACTCATATTGGAGTTGTGTGATGTCTCACTTTCTTTCCAAAAAAAAGATGTTAAAATATATAAATGACACATCAGTTATGTTAGTTAAACTACAACCTGAAGATAAATCATAATAAATTATAATAATTGAATATGAACGTCAAATGAAGGAATTCCATATGAATTACTATAAAATTATTACATGGATTAATAAATCTATGAAGCAGTTTATTAGTTTACAATTTACAAAAAATTTCATTGCAAAAATTGCTTGAGATTATTTGACATCTCCTTATATATAGTCAAAGTTTACTAAAGAATATCAACTTGAAAGTGAAATAAGAGATGCTTGTCAAGGTATTCAATATTTTGGTTATTGTTTTTTCATCTTAGTACAATTATATGGGATCAACTTACTCTTATGGAACCACAATTTCTTTAATTTATTATTAATTTTACACAATATCATGAGAAAAATAGATTGATACAATTCTTAATGACACTTTGAGATGAATTGAGGTTGTATATAGATCTTTGCTATGTTGGTCATCATGCTTATTGTTTCTTCTAAAGTTAGTAAATTACATGCTTAAGAAATATGTTTGCAATCACTTCACTTATGTATTTGGAACTTCACATATGGTGACTATTATAAATAATAATCATATTTTAGTTCCTAGAAAACTGATGTCTCGCATCTCACCTAGAGTACAAATGTTGTGATACTAAAAGCAATGAAAGAAATATTATTCTCAATTACAAGGTGTCAAATTTAATGGGCCCCTTATGTTATGGCTCATCCTAGTGGCTAAACTAATTTTACGTCCCCTTAGGTTACGATATAAGGTTAGGATATAAACCCTAGACTATGATCATTATTAGGCTTTTTGCCTTTTTCACTTTCTACATGGTATTAGAGGATGTTTGTTCTACTAGGGTTTCGTCAGCTATGTTTGACATATGTTTTTTGGGGGAGTGCCATCACCACCACCATCAGAGTCTGGTGGTATCCAACATCTTATATCTATTGCTGTCGCCTCTATTTGCCAACATACAAGTTACATGCTAAGGTTTCAAGTACTTTTCTAGTGAGGCTTTCCACCTCCGTTGTGTTCTTTTTTAATGAGGTTTTTCCACCTCTTCTGTCCAAATTTTTTTTGAGCTTTGTAGCCTCTACTAAACATTTATTTGGTGAAGGACATCCTTCACCAACTATTTTCCTTCAGTACTATATCTCCTACCTCTAGAACCACCGTTACCATCTCCTTCAACAATTATTAATCAATAGTGGTGTGCCATCTAACCCTAATCTCCGTGCTCAATAGGAGTAGCATGATGTAGTCCTCCTAAATCTATTGTGAATTATGTGGAGACTCACATTGCCTAGTTGGTGAGTAATATGGAAAAATACAAGGCAGCATGGAATCATCTTGCATTGATGTATTCCAACAACATTTCTTATATATATGATATGACTATAGAGTATTACGGATTGAAGCAAGATGATACATATCTAAGTCAAGATTTTGATGAGATTGTATGCATTTCTCAAGATCTCAACTCATTACTTTTTTTATTTACTAATCTCCAACTAATGCAGAAGCAATGAGATCGAATGGCAGTGGTTAAGTTCCTTAGTGGGCTTCATCTCGAATATAAGAGCATTTGTAATCAAGTACTAGCAAGGACTGAACTGCCAACATTATTGAAGCCAATCAATGTCTCTCCTTCTCTTTTAAGTCACAACACTCTAAAGACCACACCCCTTGTGGAGCACACAACCTTAGTGTCTACTCAACAACCCTCTTGTGGGCATACTAATAGTGATTATTCTAGGGACGGGGGAGTGGAGGTAGAGCATCTAGATATCGCCAAAAATCTGAGTGCACATTACTTTTACATATGAATGTCCCACTTGAATTTTGAACTGGTGCTATTCTTACAACCACCTACTTAATTAATCAAATGTCATCATTAATTGTAAAGCAAAAGACTCCATATTCTATTCTTTATCCTACTAGTCCATCATACAATGTACCACCAAAGATTTTTGGATGTACATATTTTTTCCATCATTTAAAATGATGTCAAGATAAATTTAGTCCTAAGTTTGTGAAATATATTTTCTTAGGATACACTCATACTCAAAAGGGATACAAATGTTATTGCCTTCACTTCATAGACACTTTATTGCTATTGATGTTACCTTCTTTGAGACTATCATTTTCTTCACTATGTCACAATATATTAATTCTCTGAATGAATCATTACCTCCACCGTCATTGTAGAGTCTATCTTTGCATATAATCCTAGTGTCATTCCCAAACAATTAGATGATAGGGTGAAAGATACATGTCCTCTAATCACACAAGTATACATGTGGTGGAATGCTCCCTTAGCACCTCTTGAGGCATCTACTTCACATTCAACCATTTCTATGTATCAAGGACTAGAAGCGAGCACATCGGTGACCAGTAATCTTGATTTCTATATTATCTTATGAAAAAAAAACGTTCTTGTATATACTATCACATCTAACTTTGTATCATATCATCACTTATCTCTTATCTACTCAACTTTTATATCTATCTTATCCTATTATCATATTCCTAAGATTATTTCAAAAGCACTAAGTCATCTCAGATGGTATGCTGCTATGATTGAGGAGATGGAGGTACTTGAGAACTAGACTTGAGAACTTGTCTCATATCCTCTAGGAAAGTCAATTTTTGGCTGAAAATAAATCTTTACAATTAAAGTTCGACCTAATGGTATAGTTGATTATTTAAAAGCTTGTTTGGTGACGAAGGACGACATTCAAGTATATGGTGAAGATTATTTAGAGACATTTTCTCATGTTGTCAAGATTACTTATATTTGTATTGTGTTTTACCTTAATAGTTCACTTCTCTTTACCTCTTTATCAACTTGATATAAATAATACATTTCTTCATGGCATATACAAGAAGAGATATATATGACACAACCTCTAGGATTCCATGCACATGGGGGCTCTAATATGATTTGCTAATCACACAAGCCCTTATGATTTGAAACAACCTCCTCGAGCATGGTTCAATGAGTTTAGCAACACATTGATCACTTTATCTTTTATCAACACTTTTTAGTTGAGTATATTATTAGTTGTCTATGTCAAAGACATCATTATCACTATGAATGATTATATTGGTATATCTCACCTCAACACTTTTTTATAGAATTAATTTACCACTAAAAATATCAATAGTCTCAATTTTTTCTTTGGCATAGAGGTTGCTGGTTCTAAGGAAAAGATTCTTATCAATCATTGAAAATATACTCTTGATTTAGTTGTAGAGACATATATGATTGAAGTGAAACCAACTACTACTCTTATGAATCCTGATTTAAAGTTCTCTCTTGTAGAAGGAGAATTATTAGACGATCCATAATGATATCAACAACTAGCTGGCAAACTCCTCTACTTGACTATCACTCAGCCAAACATCTCATTTGTTACAAATGTTGTAAGTCAATTCATAGATTGACCTCATAGTGAACACCTTAGAGTTGTTACATAGATTTTTCAATATCTAACAAAAAATCAAGGTCAAGGATTATTATATAATAATCATTTCCATCTTAACATCTAAGGTTTCTTTGATGGTGATTGGGTTGGACGTAATATAAACAAGAGATTTACGACTAGTTATTGTATTTTAATTGATGGAAATCTTATTTCTTAAAAGAAAAAAAAACAATCAGCACTCTCACAATCTAGTGTAAAATCCAAGTATAGGGCTATGACACATACCAGATGAGAATTCACTTGGATTTGCCATTTTCTTGAGGAACTCAAGTTTCTTCCTCTCGACCCTATGGAACTTTGATGTGACAATAAAGTTGCCATTCACATTACATCTGACCCTATCTTCCATGAGTACACAAAGTACATCGAAGTTAATTGTTAGTTTATTCGAGAAAAGATTCAAGCTCAACTTATCTAAAAATCAACTTGCAAACCTTTTCACCAAAGTATTTCATGCTTCTCGAGTGTCAACTATTTGTACCAAGCTTAGTTCATATGATATCTATGCTCCAACTTAAGAGGGGGTGTCAAATGTAATGGGCCCCTTAGGTTATGACTATCCTAATAGCTAGACTAATGTTATGACCCCTTATGTTACAGTTTAAGGTTGTGATATAAACCCTAAATTGTGATCATTATCGGGTTTTTTGTCTTTTCACTTTCTACACAAAAAAAAGAATATGTACATAGATGAAGATGAATTACAATGATGTCTATATAAGGACATGGTGGTTGTCATGTTAAGGGATTTGCTACCTTAGCTAGATCTATTTTACTTATAGAGCAACCCACAACTTTTTTTCCCTAAAAGGATATCTAGTACCAACATTTATTTTTTTCTATTTCAACAACTTACACATATTTCATAGTCTAGCACTGCCACTTCTACTAATCTGCTTATTATAGATTTGCCTACTTGTAAATCTACAACAAAATTTTCTTTCTAGTCTTTTAATTATGGTATTGTAAATCTATGACACCTTCCATCATTTGGCAAACTTATTTAACTTCACTTCCACATCTTACTAAATGATATTGAATTTATTGTTTAATGTAACCTTTTGATTCATAATATTTTTCATGTCCCTCACCTATCCATTAAATCTTGTTTATTAGTCAATTAAATTTATCTTGCTTATTATATTACCATTTTCCTCTAAGTCTTGTGTTGTATATAATATGTGGACTAGAGAGCAGATTGGGATAGATCATATGATATAAGGACTGCATCAAATAGAAAAACTTCATGTCCTTACACCATTTGTAATTACAACTTTCTCTCCATATCTTTCCTCCTTTCAACTTTGTTAAATTTCTTCTCCTTTATATTTATAACACTCCCATCTAGGTGATGTTTTTATATTTATATTATAATTTTTTATTTTCAAATCTTGGAATTAATTACTCCACATAATATCTCAAATTGATGTGGATATAAACTTACAAAATTAGAAGTTTTGCCTTTAGACTAAAGAACTACATTTAGTTTTGATCTTTTTGGTTTGATCATTTGAAATATGGGGCCTTGCTATACTAGATACTAAGAGTAGATCATGTTATTATGTTATTTTCATTGATGACTTCACACATTATACATTGCTCTTCTATATCCATAAATGCCCAAAATGTATGTATCACATATGATGTATCTATTCTTCTCTTCATAGTTTTGGCTCAAGTTATTGTCTTATTTTTTCTTTTTGAATGTATTAGCTCACTCATGCACATGTTGTTTTCATTCGGTATTTCTTGTCTTAAAAGAGTTATTGATGTTATGATTCTATTTTTTGTCATCTCTTATTATCTCGTTGCATTGTCTTCCTAGAAAACATTTCATACTATCTTGTTCACAATAACTCTTCATACCTCAATAACACAACCTATTGACCCCTTCTTAGACACTTCAAATATTTCCCCTCAATCTGATTTATCCAATAATCTTACTCCATGATCTAGTGAATAAACCACTAAAATGATAAGAATGATACATTGTTCCCTCCATCTTTACCACCTTGGCTCCCCTCCCTTTGTCCATCAATCTCCCTTCATTTCCTTTACCTTAACATCTTATTCTTCCAGCTCAAAATTCTTGATTGCCTACTCAATATGCCTCTCTCACCTCCAACTATTTTCTTAACTATCTTTCCTTTATTTCTACTCTTCATTCTCATATTGAGCCCAAGTCTTTCAAAGAGGCATCTTTGGATACAAATTGACAAAAAACTAAGACATAGATCTTTGGAATGCTACAAAGCCAAAATATTTTTCATAAGAATGTGGTCTTAACTATGAAGAGATATTTACTCATGTTAAAAAATGACATCAATTCGTGCTTTTATATATGCTGATGCTTCTTGTGGTTGGCCATTATATCAATTTGATGTTAAAAATATTTCTCTTAATTGAGATATTTCTGAAAAAATATATATGACACATCCTCTCAAGGTTTTTCATTCCACATGATATGTTTGTTGTCTTTGTCATGTCATATACAGCATTAAGTAGGCCCCTCACACTTGGTACAAGAAGGTTAGTACTACTCTTCTCCAACCTATATTTGTTGTATATGTTTCTGACTTAGCTTTGTTCACATTTTCTTCTACTCAGACAATTAATCCTTCTATTTTTATATGTAGATGACTTCATTATAGGTGGTGACTTAGAAACCATTACTCAAGTTTTGTGAATTATTTGGTATCACTAGCTTTACATCAAATTGAGTATTAAAAGTTCATTTGGGTGAGAGAAAATGCAATGGCTAAAAGCTACCTTTTTAACCAATGTGGGCTAACTCACTTTAGAACTAAGTTTTTCCTTTTTATTGTTTTTTGTGTACCCTCTCTCTCCTTTTTTACCATATTTGTAATTTTTTGCTTATTTTAATTGATTTTATAGAAGCATTTTTCTCCCTCATTTTAGGGCTCATGAGTCACTGCCCATATTCATGAGTCTCTTCTCCTACAACTCGTTATCCCTTATTTTAAGCACAATTTTATGATCTATTTCAGGTTCTTATTCCTCTATAGCTTGTTAAATTTGATGTGACTAAGTGAAGTACCACAAGGGAGGGGGGGGGGGGATTTGATTTCCTACATTTTATAGTTTCTTTTTAATCTTCTACCCATGTGTATGTGTCGACATACATTTTAACACATTCTATCAAGATTATATGCACATTGACCTAAGACTTTCTTTTCGTCACAAGGTCACTCTAGTTTCTCCCTTTCACGTGTAATGATGATAGACACATTTTTATGCTCTCTCATGGGGGGGGGGGGGCAGAGAGGGGGCATGATTTTATTTCCTACGCTATAGCTTCTTTTTAATTTTCTACCCATGTGTATGCGT